>CM042042.1:33915701-34341383 GCA_023525975.1 Smallanthus sonchifolius
CTTACTGCTTTTGCTGCTGAAGCTTTTTCATGTTGCAGACTATCCTTTCTACCTCATAGCCTCTTGGGTCCTGGCTGTAGAGGAAGCTCAGATAGAGTCTTTATGTCTTTTCTTGGCATTTTGAAGATGGCCTTGCTTGAACATATCATCCTCTGTCCTTTAACATCAATCAAGATAAACTCGTTGGTATCAGCCTTGAAGGACCAACTGGTGAATGGAGAATGGGATTGAAGAGGTTTGGCATCAATGATTACATCTTTACTAGGGTTGAAGTGATGTTTGATTGCTAGCAAAAGATGTCTCCCACCTTCATTCTCTGGCTTATGGGCTTCACCCAACTCCAATATTCTTCTTAGATCTGAGTCTGGGAGTTGCAGTACCTCATCAACATATTTAAAGATAGAACTTTTCAGTTCTTCCTTTCCCCTGAAGACTTCAAACCATTTGTCTTGAGTGTTGTAGAACCAGTCAACTATTTCTCTTGAGTCTTCTGGTGTGATGGTAGGTTTGGTTTTCTTCTTGGAAGGCTACTGATGAGGAGGAGCTGGGTGGAGGGATTTGGACTTTGTGGGAGGAGAGGAATGAGGTCTAGGCTGGAGAGTGGAAGTATGGTGGGAGGAGGAAGTAGTGGATGAGGGAGAAGGCTTGGGTTTCTTTGATTTGTGTTCAGAAGTTTGAATTATCACCCTTTTCTTGGAGCCTGTCTTCCCCAATCTTTCTTCCTCTTCCTTCTTGACTTTGGAGTACAAGGCTTGCAAGTTCATGAAACTCATGGGGCCTATCCTTTTTCCACTTTCTCCTCTGGCCTTCAGGAAGTCAGTCATGACCTTCCTTTCTTCATGGGTCCTTATGTTGAATGCAATGGTCTTCTTGGATTTTTGCTTGGCTTTTTCTTCTTCTTCATTCTTTTTTCTTATTTGCCAAGCCAATTGACCTTGCTGACCCATGAAGGCTCTGTAGATTTCTTTATTTGATAGTTTCTCAAAGTAGTCTGCATCCTCACCTTGAGAAATCAGAGCCGTTATCCATTCTTCTCTCATTTCTTTGCTAGTTCAGAATCAGTTATTCTGAACTTAGCCTCTTCCCTTTTCTTCTTCTCCCTTTCTTCTTCTTCTTCTTCTTTATTAAACTGTTCCTGTAGCTGAAGAGCTAGGGCTTCATCTTCTTGTAGTTGAGAAGCTGTAGGAAATCTGGCTTTGAGTTCATCAAGCTGTTTAGCATACAACTGGATTTGTTGTTCTCTGAGGAGCATGGCATCTTTTCTCTCTTGAATTTTTCTTAGCTCTGCCATCTCCTCTTCTTCTCTTCTTCTTCTTCTTCTTTCATCCCTTTTCTTTTGCTCTTTCATCAGTCTCTCTTCCACCTCTTCAGTCATTATTCCCTTCCCCTTGGCTTTGGTTGATGCCTCTGCTTTAGCTTCATGGATCACAACACAGATGTTTTAGATACTGTTGAGATCTCTGCTTCAGCTTCATTGGCAGTTTGGGGAGTGGATAGGGGAAGGTTTCTTGCTTCATATTCTTCCCATTCAGACCCAGTTACTTCCTTCCAACTTTTCCTTACATCCTCTAACTCTGTTCTTCTAAATTCTGTTGCAGTGTTCAGAGTGGCGGTTGGTGAGGAGAGAAAAGAGAAATCTGAGTCAGAGGAGGCATCTTCTGCAAGGCGTCCCTCCTTTTCGAGACGAGCTTTGATAGTCTTGATCATTGCTTGGCTCTCTAAGGAGTTGACATTGCAGGTATGTGTTTTGAGCTAAAAAAATGTTGTATAGGAAATCTGAGTTGAGAGTAGGATTTCATTGATGAGGTTGAAGAAGACAGATGATCCATCACTCAGAAAGAAGGTGAAGCTAGAGGGCCCAGTGCATGACCATCCTAGCACTGCCAGTCCCCTGACCATCTCATTGTGGATGAAGCTTCTCCAGCAAACAATTTCTTCGTCAGTTAAAGTACTGCTCCTGATCAGGTCAAGTCTACTTGGAGCCAGTCTTTGTGCTGCTGCTGTAGAAGACTATGTACGGTCTTTAGGATATGCTACCCTTTTTGCTTCTTCTAACAGTGCTTCAAACCAGGGCAGATTTTCCTCCATTAAGTCTTGGAACCTGCAGATTGCAAGTTTTGCTAAGAGATCTGAAGAGGATTTAGTACATCCCAGTTCATCTCTTCTACTCCGCTGAACTCTTTCCCAATCCAGAATATCTCAGATTGACCATCATACCCCCAAGCTAGTATGGAGTCAAAATCTAGCTTGTCTGCAGTCAGTGTGAATTGGGGGGCAGTGGTTAGACTTATTATGGCTGCGGCTTCAGGAAGTATGCTGACTGATGGAGGTGTGTCTTCATTTTGACTTTCATTCTTTAACACCTCATCAACAGCTCGGACAACTAACTTCCAATCCTCAGTGATATCTTCTTCTTCGTCTATGGGCAAGTCATGGATTTGAACAAAAGTAGGTTTGAAGAGAGAACTTTGAAAAGCAGCCTGCTCAGTGAAGAGTGTTTAAAAGGAAACATCCTCACTGTGAGTTGCCGTGGTTAGGGTCTTAGTGATGTTATCACTTTCCTCCTGGTTAGTTGATGTACCAGGAGTAATGACAGCCCTTTCCACATTCACTCTATCAGTACTCCCAGGGTGAACCTTCTTGGGTGATGAACTTGGGTTAGGTGCACTAGCAGCCAAGTCAATCAATACCTCCGAGATAGTGGTTGTTGGAGAAGGTATATCATCTTGACAAGGTGCCTCTGCACTTAAGTTCAGAGAAGAAAAATAATGGAATGGCTCAGTGGGTTGTTCTATGGATCCGGGATGTGATCTTGATCCTAATAGAGAAGCTTCCAAGGAAGTCTCTCTAATAATGTGGCTATCCCTTTTGATATTCTCAACAGAATTTTGGGATTCTGAATGAGGGCATTTAGGTTGGGATTGGGCCTTTGAGACAAGAAGAGAAGGAGTCTTCTTGCTCCTTTTTCTAGTATATTTTGCTGCAACTGGGGCCCTTTGTTCCAGTTGAACGATAACATCAAAAACATGTGTAAGTAATTTCTGTGCATGTGCATCCTTAGTAGTATACACAGGGGTTCGAACAGTGGAAGCAGATTGTTGTTCAGGATGTGAAGAGGAGGGTGTGGGATCAGTATCAGCTGGGATTGCTGAACTGTCACCCTGGGTACTTTGTATGTTCATCATTGTAGATAACAATAGAACATTGACCCTAGAAATCTTTTTGGAAATAGTTCTCATACTTTGAAAAATGTTATTTTTATGTCCCAACATAAGATAGATATTTGCAGATTTTGAAAGATCTTTTAATTCGTTATTGAAAACTTCGTGTAAGAATCTTGGGTACATAAAAAATGATTGCTTTGCACCTTCTTGAAGGTTATATCTCAAACCTTCAAAGATGGGATGTGCAAAGTTGAAACCCTAGCCAGAAACCATACCATGAACAGTAGAGACGAGAGCAGAACTCACTTGATGCCATCCACTTCTCTTCTGGGATATGCATTGTAGAAGAGTGTGGAATAGAAACTTCCATGGAGGGCCCATCAACGCCTTTTCGATTGTGTACTCGTTCTGATTTCCATTGTACCCTATGGATACAAAGGTACTCATGTATTCTTCTTTTGAGTATGAAATGGCGGCCCCCTCGTCTTGAAGCTTGAGGTGTTTTCTAAGAGTAGCTTCAGTGACGATGATATCTTTGCCGTCTACCGTGGCTTAGGTTTGGGGGATCCCCTGTTCGGTAGAGTCCGTGTTCCAAAAATCCTCCATATGAGGGATGTATTTAGTAGGGTTGACGGTTAGTGCAAAATATATCTTTGATCGACAAAGATAATCGATCATATCATCGAACCCTTCGGACTTCTTTCCTTTAACTAGGTATGCAGTGAGATTGTGGTAGGGAGAAAACTTGTCATTAGGATGGTTTATGTCGACCTCTGCCATTTTCTTGGATTTGGAGGGAGAGATTAAGGTTTTTGAAGGGTGGTTATGTGACACCCAGCATTTCAGGTCAATATCCACATTTCATAAACGCACGTTCATAATTATTATTTCCTGATATTTTATTTTGACTAAGTAAAGTCAAGAAGTCTAGCAAAGAAGTTTGTTCCAAGTCTAGTAAACCGTAAAGAGTTACTAGAAAAAGTAAGCAGGATAACCCGACTTAATGCGAACGTAAATGGTTAAATAAAATAACCAGAAAAATATATACATATATATATATATATTACACAAAATTTACGTTGAGCCAAGATTCTAATATTTTCTTCAACGAGCCATAAAATGGTTAAAAATTATAATACCGTGAAGAATCGAAACTGAATTAAATTACCCCTTAAAACTCTAATTGATACTAATACCATAATAAATTAATATTTAAAAAAAAATTGGTTATCATTAACCCCTAAACCTATTTCTTGACTTTCTTGGCCGAAAGTCAGGGAGCCATTCTCCCACTTGCCTATTTCACTCAAATTCAGAGGAAAAACCATACCTCTTCAGTCGAAACCTCACCTTCACTTCCAATCTTTCTCATTTTTCTTACGGCAATTTCACAATTCTCTTTCAAATCGAAGTCCAGTTTTAAAGCGAAAATCACCACAATTCGGTGTCATAAGGAGAATTTCAAGTGTTCTTGAAGAAAGCTTAGCAAAAGATTCAAGACTACTTCTCTGTTTTTCTCTAAAGATCGCCATTCTCGGTTTGAGGTAAAAACTCGATACCATCCATATTATTTGCTTTAAAACCGTAACTAAACATACAAATCGTTCAAACGCAAGTAAGATAACAAGAAAACTGTGTCAAACTCAAGATTTGAACATAAAAATATACAGAGTGAATTCTGTAAATCAAAGTGCAGATATCGAAACTATAGTTTCGATACCTGTTAGTCAATCGAAACTGGGAGTTTCGATACCTATTGATCGAAACTAGGAGTTTCGATACCAGTTATTCAATCGAAACTAGGAGTTTCGATACCGGTTGTTCTATCGAAACTAGGAGTTTCGATATCTATTTACTCAATCGAAACTAGGAAGTTTCGATACCTGTGTACAATCGAAACTAGGTAGTTTCGATACTATTCTTGCCAATCGAAACTAGGTAGTTTCGATACCTATTTCACTCAGTCGAAACTAGGAAGTTTCGACATCTGTTCTGTTCAATCGAAACTAAGAAAGCTTAGATACCTGTTCATCAGCCCCATAAGGCAGTAACTCAGAACTATTTTCATAACAAAACAAGGTTGGAAAAACTAAAAAGATAATTAAAACAAAAGTAATCAGATCGGCTAAGTCAAGTGAACAAATTGCGTTTAAGACGAGTAGTCTTAACGTGTATGTTATCCTTGTGTAAATAGGATACGGATAGGCGAATCTGCCGTCATTCAAATTTTTGCTAGCATTCATACTGTCGAGGTGAGTTTCACTAATCCCATTTTTCTAAGTTTTTGAAATGATTTGGGGTGGAAACATACTTGTAAAAGACTTTTGTGTATAAATGAATGGAACTAATGATCTGACCGTATGTATGTATTGAGGGAACAATAAAGCGCTTAAAGTCCTCGTAATAAATTAGTAACCATTAGCTATAGATTTAGCCCGGGATTATATGAATAATACTATTGGGGGTGACGCCTCCGGTCATGGTTAGTCGCGCTAACCAGGGGTCAAAATGGCCGAATGACCGCATATTGTCTTACTCGCAGAAAGGCGAGGGGAGGCACAGAAAGTTGGGGTTTGGTTACGGTCTCGTACATTACATACTATTTTGTATTCCTTGCAAGCTTACAAATGGGGTCAATAGATCGGATTAGTAATCATATTCATTGGTAATACATACAAAAAAGTTCTGATCAGGGTAAAATGATCAGGTTTATCAAAAGAGTTCTGATCAGGTTAAAATGATCAGGTTTTACACAAAAGGGTTCTAATCAGGTTAAAGTGATCAGGTTTTACACAAAAGGGTTCTGATCAGGTTAAAATGATCAGGTTTTACACAAAAGGGTTCTGATCAGGTTAAAATGATCAGGTTTTACACAAAAGAGTTCTGATCAAGGTAAAGTGATCAGGTTTTACACAAAAGAGTTCTGATCAGGGTAAAGTGATCAGGTTTATCAAAAGAGTTCTGATCAGGTTAAAATGATCAGGTTTTACACAAAAGAGTTCTGATCAGGGTAAAGTGATCAGGTTTATCAAAAGAGTTCTGATCAGGTTAAAATGATCAGGTTTTACACAAAAGTGTTCTGATCAGGGTAAAGTGATCATGTTTAAAGTAAAGAATTCTGATCAGGTTAAAGTGATCAGGTTTAAACGAAAGAGTACTGATCAGGTTAAAATGATCAGGTTTAACAAAGAGTTTTGATCGGCAAAAAGATCAGATTTAAACATTGGGTTTATGATAACTCTTTATAATAACTTGTGAACTCACCAACCTCGTGTTGACAGTTTTAAGTATGTTTTCAGGAAATTGAACGTGGTCATCAGGTTAGCAATGTAGGTTACATGCATGCACGTGGATACGGCTTTTGGGAGGATTTCTCTTGTATAACTCATGGTCTTGAGTCATATTTGCGAAATCTTAAACATTTGTAAACTCAAATTGATATTTTGTAATGTAAATATTTTAAATTCAGTTATGTATCCAATTACATGTATGTGTTTGCGGTAATCATATGCTTTGGAAACCAGTGAAAGTCGCGCCTCGCGTTTCCGCCCTGGCGGGGTGTGACAGAACTTGGTATCATAGCCATTGATTATAGCGAACTAGGTGTCTAAAACGGAACCTAGTCTATAATTAGAATGACTCACTAAAATGTTTTCATTGCATAAGCATTGCATAACCAGTCATCATGTCATGTGGATATTGTAGTCACAAGTATGTCGTCACATTCACACTCTGACCCCGTCTCTGACTCTGAATCCAACGAGGAACTTTCCGCCTCACGCCCTAAAAATCGAGTACAAGTTCGCAGCTCGACACCACCCAATGTCGCTCTGGGAGAACCGCCCATAGTCTACCGAAAGAAAAGCGGAGGACCAGTTAAGGTGCAAAGTGCTAGGAAGAAGGTTCGACTTCCGCGCAAGAGAAACCTGGCAGCCCGTGACCCGAAAGACTTGGAGACCGATGAGGAACCACCGAGGCAACGACCCTGCTACCACCCTACCGTGGGAACCATCCGTTGGATGCCTCGTACCCTGGCACGTTGGAGGGAGATGGAGAGCATCCCATCTACCTTTGAGCTTGGAGAGTCTTCTAACTCCCCAACACCCCTATCCCACACTGGGGAAGCCATAGAGCTCACTGTGCCTACCTTGGTAGCTCGCGTTCGTACGCATGAGGAGCGTCTTGATGATCTCCTAGATGATATTCGGGCTCAGGGGGATGCAACCAGGCGCTTACGTCAAGGGCTCGGATCTCGAGTACAGACTCTGGAGGATAGCACTCGAGACATACAGAGTGCCACTGACTACCTCGAGTTGAGAGCTGATATGGACTGGCAGTTCACTCTCACGGTCCGAGACATGGTGGAGGCGCTGGAGGAGAGGACTTTGGCTGCAGAATTTGTGGCGAGAGCTAGTTTTGTCATAGCGGGACTTGCCATGATGATTGGGTTGTACTCCCACTTCTTCTTTTAAACCTATTATGGGCGGGTTGTGCCCATAGTACATTATATAGTTTAAAACGTTAGTACTGATGAGGTCATGTGAACCCATCTCTTTTGTATCCTCGTCTTTTGAGAACAATGTACTATGTATGTTTTGACTATGTATGTAATGGTTTATGTTGTAATGATAGTTGTTCATGTTTGATGTTGTGGTATCCTTATGTCATGATCTATCATTATTGATATATGATGTTGTTTCTTTTTAATTGACATGTTAGAAAGAACGTCATGGCACCTAAGCGTGGGACACCCCGTAACACTACTGGTGACAACAACGAGACAATTTCCCCAAACATGGAACAACTAATAGCACAGCGAGTAGCTGCCGCTATAGAGCAGTATGAAGCAAACCGAAATAGCGGAGGAGGTGCAGGAGGTAGCGGTACCGCAGGGGGTAGCGGTACAGCAGGAGGTTCCGGAGGTAATAAAAAAAAAATAATAAATAAGCCATAACACATAGTCATGATCCGAATTAATGACGTTATGACTTGTGATCCTGCAGATGCTCCAAATAGGAAGTGTACCTACAAGGCCTTCCTATCCTGCAAACCCCGCAGTTTTAATGGCACCGAGGGTGCAGTAGGACTAATGAGATGGATAGAACATATGGAGTCGGTGATTGATATAAGTGAATGCACCGCTGATTGCGTAGTGAAGTATTCTACCTGCACGCTCACTGATAAAGCTTTAACTTGGTGGAATACTCAAATGAAGACTTTGGGGAGAGAGACGGCGTACCAATTGTCTTGGGAAGATTTGAAAAACATGATGATTGAGGAATACTGTCCTCGGAACGAATTGCTAAAGATTGAAACTGAGATGTGGAACCTACAGATGATAGGAGATGATGTAGCGGGATACACCGACCGCTTCAATGAATTGGCACTTCTGGTACCGCATATGGTCACACCAGAACATAAGCGTGTTGAAAGGTATCTGTGGGGCCTTGCGCCTCAAATTCGTAGCATGGTAACATCATCTAATCCAATAGATGCCAAGAGTGCTATAACTTTAGCATTCAAACTAAAGGATGATGCAGTACGTAATGAATTGTTTGTGAGGAAGGAGAATGAGGAAGGTAGATCTGGGGAGAAAAGGAAATGGATGGGAAATTCAAGTAACAAATCTGGAAAACAAGAGTTTAAGAAACAAGGAACTGTGAAGGCTTTTGCAGCCAACACAGTGAAAAGAAAGGAGTATGATAGGGGCCTACCGAGATGTAAGAGGTGTGGAAATCATCATGCCGGTGTTTGCATCAAGTGTGGAAAATGTGACAAATTTGGTCACACCACTCAAGCTTGTCGAACTAACAACCGATTGGGGAAAATCAAACCGGGATGTTTTGTATGTGGTGATCTAAAACACTTCAAGAAGGATTGTCCCAAGTGGAAGAATCAGAACAACGCTCATGCACCAGGGAGGGCATTTGTGATGGGTGCAAGGGACGCACGCCAGGACCCGAACATCGTCACTGGTACGTTCCCGATAAATAATCACTATGCCTCTGTACTTTTTGATTCGGGTGCGGATATGAGCTTTGTATCGAATGATTTTAAATCCTTACTCGGTATTAAGGCCAGCAAACTAGATCAACGTTATACAATTGAATTAGCAAATGGGAAATTAATAGAAACCGGAGAGGTCTTTAGGGGTTGTACTTTATGTTTAGAAAACCGTACATTCAGTATAGACCTTCTACCCGTCGAGTTAGGGAGTTTTGATATTGTTATTGGTATGGATTGGTTAACCAAGAATCGTGCCGAGATAGTATGCTTCGAGAAGATTGTACGTATTCCCCTACCAAGCGGAGAAATTCTTTCAATTCAAGGCGAAAGGTGTATAACGATGTTAAAAACGATAAACTGCATGAAAACTTATAAGTATCTACGCAAGGGTTATTGTGCATTCCTGGCTCACATCGTCGAGAAGAAACCCGAAGAACGTCGACTTGAGGACATACCAGTCGTCAGAGATTATTCGGAAGTATTTCCCGAAGACTTACCAGGAATACCACCATCAAGACAAGTCGAGTTTCGGATCGACCTAGTACCAGGAGCCGCACCAGTTGCACGATCTCCGTATCGTCTAGCCCCTTCCGAGATGCAGGAACTGTCGAGCCAACTACAAGAGTTACTTGACAAAGGTTTCATAAGACCGAGTTTCTCACCATGGGGAGCTCCGGTCCTATTTGTAAAGAAAAAGGATGGAACCTTTAGAATGTGCATTGATTATCGGGAATTGAACAAGCTAACAATCAAAAACCGGTATCCTCTTCCTCGAATAGACGATTTGTTTGATCAACTTCAAGGTTCCAGTTTCTATTCTAAAATTGATCTACGATCAGGGTATCATCAACTGAAAATTCAGGAAGAAGACATACCAAAAACGGCTTTTAGGACTCGTTACGGTCACTACGAATTCCTAGTTATGCCATTTGGCTTGACTAATGCACCAGCTGTTTTCATGGATCTTATGAACCGCGTGTGCAAGCCGTACTTGGATAAATTCGTGATTGTGTTTATCGATGACATATTGATATATTCACGAACCAAGGAGGAACATGAATATCATTTGAAATTAATCTTGGAACTACTCAGGAATGAGAAGCTTTATGCTAAATTCTCTAAGTGTGAGTTTTGGATCCAAGAGGTTCACTTTCTCGGACATGTCATTAATAAGAAGGGTATCCATGTGGATCCATCCAAGATTGAAGCTATCAAAAAATGGGAAGCACCAAGAACTCCGACTGAGGTGCGTCAATTTCTGGGTTTGGCAGGATATTACAGGCGATTCATCGAGAATTTTTCAAAGATAGCCTTGCCTTTGACCACGTTAACCCAGAAGGACAAAAAGTTTGATTGGACTGTTAAACAAGAATCATCTTTTCAATTGCTGAAGCAAAAACTTTGCAGTGCACCAATCCTATCCCTTCCCGAAGGGACTGACAATTTCATTGTGTACTGTGACGCATCACACCAAGGTCTGGGATGTGTGTTGATGCAGAAAGAAAAAGTCATAGCATATGCATCCAGACAACTAAAAGTGCACGAAAAGAATTATACGACCCACGACTTGGAATTGGGTGCAGTTGTGTTTGCACTCAAGATTTGGAGACATTACTTATACGGTACAAAACGTACTATCTTTACAGACCACAAGAGTCTCCAGCACATCTTTAATCAGAAAGAACTTAACATGAGGCAACGTCGTTGGGTAGAACTACTGAATGATTACGACTGTGATATCAAGTATCACCCTGGCAAAGCAAACGTCGTAGCAGATGCCTTAAGTCGTAAAGAACGAGTTAAAACACTACGTGTTCGTGCCCTAGAATTGACAATTCATACGAGTCTCACGACTCAAATTCGGATGGCACAACAAGAAGCAATCAAAGAAGAAAACAGTCAGAACGAAGCTTTACGAGGAATGATAAAGCAGTTGGAACCAAAGTCAGATGACACTTTATACTTCATGAATAGAATTTGGGTGCCATGTTTTGGTAACATACGGGAGTTGGTTATGGACGAAGCCCACAAGTCCAGGTACTCCATTCACCCAGGTTCGGATAAAATGTATAAGGATCTGAAAGAATTCTACTGGTGGCCAAACATGAAAGGAGAAATTGCTATTTATGTCGGTAAATGCCTGACATGTTCAAAAGTAAAAGCAGAACATCAGAAACCGTCGGGATTGTTACAACAACCCGAGATACCTCAATGGAAATGGGAACAGATTTCCATGGATTTCATTACAAAGTTACCCAAGACGTCGAGCGGGTATGACACTATATGGGTAATCGTCGATCGTTTGACGAAATCAGCTCATTTTCTACCCATCAAAGAAACAGATAAAACCGAGAAACTTGCAAAGCTTTATATCAAGGAAATTGTGGCTAGGCATGGAGTACCAATTTCTATTATCTCTGATAGAGACAGCAGATTCGTGTCTAGAATCTGGAAATCGTTACAAGAAGCCATGGGCACACGTCTTGACATGAGCACGGCATATCACCCACAAACAGATGGTCAAAGTGAAAGAACCATTCAAACCTTAGAGGATATGCTCCGTGCGTGTGCAATTGACTTCGGTGGAAATTGGGATACTCATTTGCCACTAGCTGAGTTTTCATACAATAACAGTTACCACACCAGCATCAAAGCCGCTCCGTTTGAGGCTTTGTATGGTCGAAAATGTCGTTCACCGCTATGTTGGGCAGAGGTTGGCGACAAACATTTAACCGGTCCTGAAGTTATTCAAGAGACCACAGATAAGATTTTCAAAATCAAGGATCGTCTGAAGGCCGCCCGTGACAGACAAAAGAGTTACGCGGATAACAGACGAAGACGTTTAGAATTTCAAGTAGGAGACAAAGTCATGTTAAAGGTCTCACCTTGGAAAGGAGTTGCAAGATTTGGCAACCGTGGCAAGCTTAACCCTAGGTACGTTGGACCATTTGAAATATTGGCTAGGGTTGGCCCTGTAGCTTACAAGCTCAAGTTGCCACAAGAACTAAGCAATGTACATGATACGTTCCATGTATCAAATCTCAAGAAGTGTTTATCATACGAGACATTAATAATACCGCCTGATGAGATTCACATAGACGACAAGTTGCACTTCATTGAGGAACCTATGGAAGTCACAGATTGGAAGGTTCAGAGAACAAGGCGCAGCCGTGTTAAGCTGGTCAAGGTACGTTGGAATTCAAAGCGCGGCCCCGAGTATACGTGGGAGCGGGAAGATAAAATGAAATCCAAGTACCCGTCATTATTTACAAAAACACCAAGTCAGAGTGACAAGAACTGAATTTCGGGACGAAATTCTCTGTAACATGGGGAGAATGTGACACCCAGCATTTCAGGTCAATATCCACATTTCATAAACGCACGTTCATAATTATTATTTCCTGATATTTTATTTTGACTAAGTAAAGTCAAGAAGTCTAGCAAAGAAGTTTGTTCCAAGTCTAGTAAACCGTAAAGAGTTACTAGAAAAAGTAAGCAGGATAACCCGACTTAATGCGAACGTAAATGGTTAAATAAAATAACCAGAAAAATATATACATATATATATATATATATTACACAAAATTTACGTTGAGCCAAGATTCTAATATTTTCTTCAACGAGCCATAAAATGGTTAAAAATTATAATACCGTGAAGAATCGAAACTGAATTAAATTACCCCTTAAAACTCTAATTGATACTAATACCATAATAAATTAATATTTAAAAAAAAATTGGTTATCATTAACCCCTAAACCTATTTCTTGACTTTCTTGGCCGAAAGTCAGGGAGCCATTCTCCCACTTGCCTATTTCACTCAAATTCAGAGGAAAAACCATACCTCTTCAGTCGAAACCTCACCTTCACTTCCAATCTTTCTCATTTTTCTTACGGCAATTTCACAATTCTCTTTCAAATCGAAGTCCAGTTTTAAAGCGAAAATCACCACAATTCGGTGTCATAAGGAGAATTTCAAGTGTTCTTGAAGAAAGCTTAGCAAAAGATTCAAGACTACTTCTCTGTTTTTCTCTAAAGATCGCCATTCTCGGTTTGAGGTAAAAACTCGATACCATCCATATTATTTGCTTTAAAACCGTAACTAAACATACAAATCGTTCAAACGCAAGTAAGATAACAAGAAAACTGTGTCAAACTCAAGATTTGAACATAAAAATATACAGAGTGAATTCTGTAAATCAAAGTGCAGATATCGAAACTATAGTTTCGATACCTGTTAGTCAATCGAAACTGGGAGTTTCGATACCTATTGATCGAAACTAGGAGTTTCGATACCAGTTATTCAATCGAAACTAGGAGTTTCGATACCGGTTGTTCTATCGAAACTAGGAGTTTCGATATCTATTTACTCAATCGAAACTAGGAAGTTTCGATACCTGTGTACAATCGAAACTAGGTAGTTTCGATACTATTCTTGCCAATCGAAACTAGGTAGTTTCGATACCTATTTCACTCAGTCGAAACTAGGAAGTTTCGACATCTGTTCTGTTCAATCGAAACTAAGAAAGCTTAGATACCTGTTCATCAGCCCCATAAGGCAGTAACTCAGAACTATTTTCATAACAAAACAAGGTTGGAAAAACTAAAAAGATAATTAAAACAAAAGTAATCAGATCGGCTAAGTCAAGTGAACAAATTGCGTTTAAGACGAGTAGTCTTAACGTGTATGTTATCCTTGTGTAAATAGGATACGGATAGGCGAATCTGCCGTCATTCAAATTTTTGCTAGCATTCATACTGTCGAGGTGAGTTTCACTAATCCCATTTTTCTAAGTTTTTGAAATGATTTGGGGTGGAAACATACTTGTAAAAGACTTTTGTGTATAAATGAATGGAACTAATGATCTGACCGTATGTATGTATTGAGGGAACAATAAAGCGCTTAAAGTCCTCGTAATAAATTAGTAACCATTAGCTATAGATTTAGCCCGGGATTATATGAATAATACTATTGGGGGTGACGCCTCCGGTCATGGTTAGTCGCGCTAACCAGGGGTCAAAATGGCCGAATGACCGCATATTGTCTTACTCGCAGAAAGGCGAGGGGAGGCACAGAAAGTTGGGGTTTGGTTACGGTCTCGTACATTACATACTATTTTGTATTCCTTGCAAGCTTACAAATGGGGTCAATAGATCGGATTAGTAATCATATTCATTGGTAATACATACAAAAAAGTTCTGATCAGGGTAAAATGATCAGGTTTATCAAAAGAGTTCTGATCAGGTTAAAATGATCAGGTTTTACACAAAAGGGTTCTAATCAGGTTAAAGTGATCAGGTTTTACACAAAAGGGTTCTGATCAGGTTAAAATGATCAGGTTTTACACAAAAGGGTTCTGATCAGGTTAAAATGATCAGGTTTTACACAAAAGAGTTCTGATCAAGGTAAAGTGATCAGGTTTTACACAAAAGAGTTCTGATCAGGGTAAAGTGATCAGGTTTATCAAAAGAGTTCTGATCAGGTTAAAATGATCAGGTTTTACACAAAAGAGTTCTGATCAGGGTAAAGTGATCAGGTTTATCAAAAGAGTTCTGATCAGGTTAAAATGATCAGGTTTTACACAAAAGTGTTCTGATCAGGGTAAAGTGATCAGGTTTAAAGTAAAGAATTCTGATCAGGTTAAAGTGATCAGGTTTAAACGAAAGAGTACTGATCAGGTTAAAATGATCAGGTTTAACAAAGAGTTTTGATCGGCAAAAAGATCAGATTTAAACATTGGGTTTATGATAACTCTTTATAATAACTTGTGAACTCACCAATCTCGTGTTGACAGTTTTAAGTATGTTTTCAGGAAATTGAACGTGGTCATCAGGTTAGCAATGTAGGTTACATGCATGCACGTGGATACGGCTTTTGGGAGGATTTCTCTTGTATAACTCATGGTCTTGAGTCATATTTGCGAAATCTTAAACATTTGTAAACTCAAATTGATATTTTGTAATGTAAATATTTTAAATTCAGTTATGTATCCAATTACATGTATGTGTTTGCGGTAATCATATGCTTTGGAAACCAGTGAAAGTCGCGCCTCGCGTTTCCGCCCTGGCGGGGTGTGACAGAACTTGGTATCATAGCCATTGATTATAGCGAACTAGGTGTCTAAAACGGAACCTAGTCTATAATTAGAATGACTCACTAAAATGTTTTCATTGCATAAGCATTGCATAACCAGTCATCATGTCATGTGGATATTGTAGTCACAAGTATGTCGTCACATTCACACTCTGACCCCGTCTCTGACTCTGAATCCAACGAGGAACTTTCCGCCTCACGCCCTAAAAATCGAGTACAAGTTCGCAGCTCGACACCACCCAATGTCGCTCTGGGAGAACCGCCCATAGTCTACCGAAAGAAAAGCGGAGGACCAGTTAAGGTGCAAAGTGCTAGGAAGAAGGTTCGACTTCCGCGCAAGAGAAACCTGGCAGCCCGTGACCCGAAAGACTTGGAGACCGATGAGGAACCACCGAGGCAACGACCCTGCTACCACCCTACCGTGGGAACCATCCGTTGGATGCCTCGTACCCTGGCACGTTGGAGGGAGATGGAGAGCATCCCATCTACCTTTGAGCTTGGAGAGTCTTCTAACTCCCCAACACCCCTACCCCACACTGGGGAAGCCATAGAGCTCACTGTGCCTACCTTGGTAGCTCGCGTTCGTACGCATGAGGAGCGTCTTGATGATCTCCTAGATGATATTCGGGCTCAGGGGGATGCAACCAGGCGCTTACGTCAAGGGCTCGGATCTCGAGTACAGACTCTGGAGGATAGCACTCGAGACATACAGAGTGCCACTGACTACCTCGAGTTGAGAGCTGATATGGACTGGCAGTTCACTCTCACGGTCCGAGACATGGTGGAGGCGCTGGAGGAGAGGACTTTGGCTGCAGAATTTGTGGCGAGAGCTAGTTTTGTCATGGCGGGACTTGCCATGATGATTGGGTTGTACTCCCACTTCTTCTTTTAAACCTATTATGGGCGGGTTGTGCCCATAGTACATTATATAGTTTAAAACGTTAGTACTGATGAGGTCATGTGAACCCATCTCTTTTGTATCCTCGTCTTTTGAGAACAATGTACTATGTATGTTTTGACTATGTATGTAATGGTTTATGTTGTAATGATAGTTGTTCATGTTTGATGTTGTGGTATCCTTATGTCATGATCTATCATTATTGATATATGATGTTGTTTCTTTTTAATTGACATGTTAGAAAGAACGTCATGGCACCTAAGCGTGGGACACCCCGTAACACTACTGGTGACAACAACGAGACAATTTCCCCAAACATGTAACAACTAATAGCACAGCGAGTAGCTGCCGCTATAGAGCAGTATGAAGCAAACCGAAATAGCGGAGGAGGTGCAGGAGGTAGCGGTACCGCAGGGGGTAGCGGTACAGCAGGAGGTTCCGGAGGTTCCGGAGGTAATAAAAAAAAAATAATAAATAAGCCATAACACATAGTCATGATCCGAATTAATGACGTTATGACTTGTGATCCTGCAGATGCTCCAAATAGGAAGTGTACCTACAAGGCCTTCCTATCCTGCAAACCCCGCAGTTTTAATGGCACCGAGGGTGCAGTAGGACTAATGAGATGGATAGAACATATGGAGTCGGTGATTGATATAAGTGAATGCACCGCTGATTGCGTAGTGAAGTATTCTACCTGCACGCTCACTGATAAAGCTTTAACTTGGTGGAATACTCAAATGAAGACTTTGGGGAGAGAGACGGCGTACCAATTGTCTTGGGAAGATTTGAAAAACATGATGATTGAGGAATACTGTCCTCGGAACGAATTGCTAAAGATTGAAACTGAGATGTGGAACCTACAGATGATAGGAGATGATGTAGCGGGATACACCGACCGCTTCAATGAATTGGCACTTCTGGTACCGCATATGGTCACACCAGAACATAAGCGTGTTGAAAGGAATCTGTGGGGCCTTGCGCCTCAAATTCGTAGCATGGTAACATCATCTAATCCAATAGATGCCAAGAGTGCTATAACTTTAGCATTCAAACTAAAGGATGATGCAGTACGTAATGAATTGTTTGTGAGGAAGGAGAATGAGGAAGGTAGATCTGGAGAGAAAAGGAAATGGATGGGAAATTCAAGTAACAAATCTGGAAAACAAGAGTTTAAGAAACAAGGAACTGTGAAGGCTTTTGCAGCCAACACAGTGAAAAGAAAGGAGTATGATAGGGGCCTACCGAGATGTAAGAGGTGTGGAAATCATCATGCCGGTGTTTGCATCAAGTGTGGAAAATGTGACAAATTTGGTCACACCACTCAAGCTTGTCGAACTAACAACCGATTGGGGAAAATCAAACCGGGATGTTTTGTATGTGGTGATCTAAAACACTTCAAGAAGGATTGTCCCAAGTGGAAGAATCAGAACAACGCTCATGCACCAGGGAGGGCATTTGTGATGGGTGCAAGGGACGCACGCCAGGACCCGAACATCGTCACTGGTACGTTCCCGATAAATAATCACTATGCCTCTGTACTTTTTGATTCGGGTGCGGATATGAGCTTTGTATCGAATGATTTTAAATCCTTACTCGGTATTAAGGCCAGCAAACTAGATCAACGTTATACAATTGAATTAGCAAATGGGAAATTAATAGAAACCGGAGAGGTCTTTAGGGGTTGTACTTTATGTTTAGAAAACCGTACATTCAGTATAGACCTTCTACCCGTCGAGTTAGGGAGTTTTGATATTGTTATTGGTATGGATTGGTTAACCAAGAATCGTGCCGAGATAGTATGCTTCGAGAAGATTGTACGTATTCCCCTACCAAGCGGAGAAATTCTTTCAATTCAAGGCGAAAGGTGTATAACGATGTTAAAAACGATAAACTGCATGAAAACTTATAAGTATCTACGCAAGGGTTATTGTGCATTCCTGGCTCACATCGTCGAGAAGAAACCCGAAGAACGTCGACTTGAGGACATACCAGTCGTCAGAGATTATTCGGAAGTATTTCCCGAAGACTTACCAGGAATACCACCATCAAGACAAGTCGAGTTTCGGATCGACCTAGTACCAGGAGCCGCACCAGTTGCACGATCTCCGTATCGTCTAGCCCCTTCCGAGATGCAGGAACTGTCGAGCCAACTACAAGAGTTACTTGACAAAGGTTTCATAAGACCGAGTTTCTCACCATGGGGAGCTCCGGTCCTATTTGTAAAGAAAAAGGATGGAACCTTTAGAATGTGCATTGATTATCGGGAATTGAACAAGCTAACAATCAAAAACCGGTATCCTCTTCCTCGAATAGACGATTTGTTTGATCAACTTCAAGGTTCCAGTTTCTATTCTAAAATTGATCTACGATCAGGGTATCATCAACTGAAAATTCAGGAAGAAGACATACCAAAAACGGCTTTTAGGACTCGTTACGGTCACTACGAATTCCTAGTTATGCCATTTGGCTTGACTAATGCACCAGCTGTTTTCATGGATCTTATGAACCGCGTGTGCAAGCCGTACTTGGATAAATTCGTGATTGTGTTTATCGATGACATATTGATATATTCACGAACCAAGGAGGAACATGAATATCATTTGAAATTAATCTTGGAACTACTCAGGAATGAGAAGCTTTATGCTAAATTCTCTAAGTGTGAGTTTTGGATCCAAGAGGTTCACTTTCTCGGACATGTCATTAATAAGAAGGGTATCCATGTGGATCCATCCAAGATTGAAGCTATCAAAAACTGGGAAGCACCAAGAACTCCGACTGAGGTGCGTCAATTTCTGGGTTTGGCAGGATATTACAGGCGATTCATCGAGAATTTTTCAAAGATAGCCTTGCCTTTGACCACGTTAACCCAGAAGGACAAAAAGTTTGATTGGACTGTTAAACAAGAATCATCTTTTCAATTGCTGAAGCAAAAACTTTGCAGTGCACCAATCCTATCCCTTCCCGAAGGGACTGACAATTTCATTGTGTACTGTGACGCATCACACCAAGGTCTGGGATGTGTGTTGATGCAGAAAGAAAAAGTCATAGCATATGCATCCAGACAACTAAAAGTGCACGAAAAGAATTATACGACCCACGACTTGGAATTGGGTGCAGTTGTGTTTGCACTCAAGATTTGGAGACATTACTTATACGGTACAAAACGTACTATCTTTACAGACCACAAGAGTCTCCAGCACATCTTTAATCAGAAAGAACTTAACATGAGGCAACGTCGTTGGGTAGAACTACTGAATGATTACGACTGTGATATCAAGTATCACCCTGGCAAAGCAAACGTCGTAGCAGATGCCTTAAGTCGTAAAGAACGAGTTAAAACACTACGTGTTCGTGCCCTAGAATTGACAATTCATACGAGTCTCACGACTCAAATTCGGATGGCACAACAAGAAGCAATCAAAGAAGAAAACAGTCAGAACGAAGCTTTACGAGGAATGATAAAGCAGTTGGAACCAAAGTCAGATGACACTTTATACTTCATGAATAGAATTTGGGTGCCATGTTTTGGTAACATACGGGAGTTGGTTATGGACGAAGCCCACAAGTCCAGGTACTCCATTCACCCAGGTTCGGATAAAATGTATAAGGATCTGAAAGAATTCTACTGGTGGCCAAACATGAAAGGAGAAATTGCTATTTATGTCGGTAAATGCCTGACATGTTCAAAAGTAAAAGCAGAACATCAGAAACCGTCGGGATTGTTACAACAACCCGAGATACCTCAATGGAAATGGGAACAGATTTCCATGGATTTCATTACAAAGTTACCCAAGACGTCGAGCGGGTATGACACTATATGGGTAATCGTCGATCGTTTGACGAAATCAGCTCATTTTCTACCCATCAAAGAAACGGATAAAACCGAGAAACTTGCAAAGCTTTATATCAAGGAAATTGTGGCTAGGCATGGAGTACCAATTTCTATTATCTCTGATAGAGACAGCAGATTCGTGTCTAGAATCTGGAAATCGTTACAAGAAGCCATGGGCACACGTCTTGACATGAGCACGGCATATCACCCACAAACAGATGGTCAAAGTGAAAGAACCATTCAAACCTTAGAGGATATGCTCCGTGCGTGTGCAATTGACTTCGGTGGAAATTGGGATACTCATTTGCCACTAGCTGAGTTTTCATACAATAACAGTTACCACACCAGCATCAAAGCCGCTCCGTTTGAGGCTTTGTATGGTCGAAAATGTCGTTCACCGCTATGTTGGGCAGAGGTTGGCGACAAACATTTAACCGGTCCTGAAGTTATTCAAGAGACCACAGATAAGATTTTCAAAATCAAGGATCGTCTGAAGGCCGCCCGTGACAGACAAAAGAGTTACGCGGATAACAGACGAAGACGTTTAGAATTTCAAGTAGGAGACAAAGTCATGTTAAAGGTCTCACCTTGGAAAGGAGTTGCAAGATTTGGCAACCGTGGCAAGCTTAACCCTAGGTACGTTGGACCATTTGAAATATTGGCTAGGGTTGGCCCTGTAGCTTACAAGCTCAAGTTGCCACAAGAACTAAGCAATGTACATGATACGTTCCATGTATCAAATCTCAAGAAGTGTTTATCATACGAGACATTAATAATACCGCCTGATGAGATTCACATAGACGACAAGTTGCACTTCATTGAGGAACCTATGGAAGTCACAGATTGGAAGGTTCAGAGAACAAGGCGCAGCCGTGTTAAGCTGGTCAAGGTACGTTGGAATTCAAAGCGCGGCCCCGAGTATACGTGGGAGCGGGAAGATAAAATGAAATCCAAGTACCCGTCATTATTTACAAAAACACCAAGTCAGAGTGACAAGAACTGAATTTCGGGACGAAATTCTCTGTAACATGGGGAGAATGTGACACCCAGCATTTCAGGTCAATATCCACATTTCATAAACGCACGTTCATAATTATTATTTCCTGATATTTTATTTTGACTAAGTAAAGTCAAGAAGTCTAGCAAAGAAGTTTGTTCCAAGTCTAGTAAACCGTAAAGAGTTACTAGAAAAAGTAAGCAGGATAACCCGACTTAATGCGAACGTAAATGGTTAAATAAAATAACCAGAAAAATATATACATATATATATATATATTACACAAAATTTACGTTGAGCCAAGATTCTAATATTTTCTTCAACGAGCCATAAAATGGTTAAAAATTATAATACCGTGAAGAATCGAAACTGAATTAAATTACCCCTTAAAACTCTAATTGATACTAATACCATAATAAATTAATATTTAAAAAAAAATTGGTTATCATTAACCCCTAAACCTATTTCTTGACTTTCTTGGCCGAAAGTCAGGGAGCCATTCTCCCACTTGCCTATTTCACTCAAATTCAGAGGAAAAACCATACCTCTTCAGTCGAAACCTCACCTTCACTTCCAATCTTTCTCATTTTTCTTACGGCAATTTCACAATTCTCTTTCAAATCGAAGTCCAGTTTTAAAGCGAAAATCACCACAATTCGGTGTCATAAGGAGAATTTCAAGTGTTCTTGAAGAAAGCTTAGCAAAAGATTCAAGACTACTTCTCTGTTTTTCTCTAAAGATCGCCATTCTCAGTTTGAGGTAAAAACTCGATACCATCCTTATTATTTGCTTTAAAACCGTAACTAAACATACAAATCGTTCAAACGCAAGTAAGATAACAAGAAAACTGTGTCAAACTCAAGATTTGAACATAAAAATATACAGAGTGAATTCTGTAAATCAAAGTGCAGATATCGAAACTATAGTTTCGATACCTGTTAGTCAATCGAAACTGGGAGTTTCGATACCTATTGATCGAAACTAGGAGTTTCGATACCAGTTATTCAATCGAAACTAGGAGTTTCGATACCGGTTGTTCTATCGAAACTAGGAGTTTCGATATCTATTTACTCAATCGAAACTAGGAAGTTTCGATACCTGTGTACAATCGAAACTAGGTAGTTTCGATACTATTCTTGCCAATCGAAACTAGGTAGTTTCGATACCTATTTCACTCAGTCGAAACTAGGAAGTTTCGACATCTGTTCTGTTCAATCGAAACTAAGAAAGCTTAGATACCTGTTCATCAGCCCCATAAGGCAGTAACTCAGAACTATTTTCATAACAAAACAAGGTTGGAAAAACTA
Source organism: Smallanthus sonchifolius (assembly GCA_023525975.1). Taxonomy (NCBI): domain Eukaryota; kingdom Viridiplantae; phylum Streptophyta; class Magnoliopsida; order Asterales; family Asteraceae; genus Smallanthus; species Smallanthus sonchifolius. Next base: position 33,938,001 of record CM042042.1, read on the forward strand.
AAAAGATAATTAAAACAAAAGTAATCAGATCGGCTAAGTCAAGTGAACAAATTGCGTTTAAGACGAGTAGTCTTAACGTGTATGTTATCCTTGTGTAAATAGGATACGGATAGGCGAATCTGCCGTCATTCAAATTTTTGCTAGCATTCATACTGTCGAGGTGAGTTTCACTAATCCCCTTTTTCTAAGTTTTTGAAATGATTTGGGGTGGAAACATACTTGTAAAAGACTTTTGTGTATAAATGAATGGAACTAATGATCTGACCGTATGTATGTATTGAGGGAACAATAAAGCGCTTAAAGTCCTCGTAATAAATTAGTAACCATTAGCTATGGATTTAGCCCAGGATTATATGAATAGTACTATTGGGGGTGACGCCTCCGGTCATGGTTAGTCGCGCTAACCAGGGGTCAAAATGGCCGAATGACCGCATATTGTCTTACTCGCAGAAAGGCGAGGGTAGGCACAGAAAGTTGGGGTTTGGTTACGGTCTCGTACATTACATACTATTTTGTATTCCTTGCAAGCTTACAAATGGGGTCAATAGATCGGATTAGTAATCATATTCATTGGTAATACATACAAAAAAGTTCTGATCAGGGTAAAATGATCAGGTTTATCAAAATAGTTCTGATCAGGTTAAAATGATCAGGTTTTACACAAAAGGGTTCTAATCAGGTTAAAGTGATCAGGTTTTACACAAAAGGGTTCTGATCAGGTTAAAATGATCAGGTTTTACACAAAAGGGTTCTGATCAGGTTAAAATGATCTGGTTTTACACAAAAGAGTTCTGATCAAGGTAAAGTGATCAGGTTTTACACAAAAGAGTTCTGATCAGGGTAAAGTGATCAGGTTTATCAAAAGAGTTCTGATCATGTTAAAATGATCAGGTTTTACACAAAAGAGTTCTGATCAGGGTAAAGTGATCAGGTTTATCAAAAGAGTTCTGATCAGGTTAAAATGATCAGGTTTTACACAAAAGTGTTCTGATCAGGGTAAAGTGATCAGGTTTAAAGTAAAGAATTCTGATCAGGTTAAAGTGATCAGGTTTAAACGAAAGAGTACTGATCAGGTTAAAATGATCAGGTTTAACAAAGAGTTTTGATCGGCAAAAAGATCAGATTTAAACATTGGGTTTATGATAACTCTTTATAATAACTTGTGAACTCACCAACCTCGTGTTGACAGTTTTAAGTATGTTTTCAGGAAATTAAACGTGGTCATCAGGTTAGCAATGTAGGTTACATGCATGCACGTGGATACGGCTTTTGGGAGGATTTCTCTTGTATAACTCATGGTCTTGAGTCATATTTGCGAAATCTTAAACATTTGTAAACTCAAATTGATATTTTGTAATGTAAATATTTTAAATTCAGTTATGTATCCAATTACATGTATGTGTTTGCGGTAATCATATGCTTTGGAAACCAGTGAAAGTCGCGCCTCGCGTTTCCGCCCTGGCGGGGTGTGACAGGTTAAGGATGGAAAGCTTTGAATGTTGTGGAGGCTTAAGAGAAAGCGATGGGAGTTAGGGTGAAATTGAATGTGAAGAGGTGGTGAAGAAATTTGATTTGTGTTATAACGGCAGAGGAGGGATAAAGCAAAATGAATTGTACAGTACAACCTTATTCACGTTTTACTGCTACAGCTGTAATACACTAAAGCAGTCATGGTAAAAACTGAAGGTAATTTTTACAGCGGGTAAAGGTAAATTTGGACTTAGATTTACCCATCAGCAGCAAACTTGGTTGCTGTGGATGGTTAAGCCTATCCGCTGCAAGCTTGGTTGCTGTGGATGGTTAAGTCTGTCAGCAACAAACTCAATTGCTGCTGATGGATGCAATGATCTGCAACAAGGATGTTGCTGCTGACAGCCTTAAAGCTATCCGCAGGAAACTTGTTCCTGCTGATAACTTAAAGCAGACAGTGGCAAATTCTTTGCTGCTGATGGATGCAATAATCTGCAGCAAGGATGTTGTTGCTGACAACCTTAAAGCTATCCGTAGGAAACTTGTTCCCGCTGATAACTTAAAGCATTCAGTGGCAAATTCTTTGCTGCTGATGATTAAACCTGTCAGCAGCTAAAAAATGAAATTGCTGCTGGCTTATAACTTTTATTTATAACAAGGGACAAACACATTTACAAAACAAAATTTTAGAGATATTTTAATCAAAGTTCATCATACCAATAGATTCAACTAAATATCTAAATCTAGCTTCATCAAAAGGTTTTGTAAACAAATCAGCATATTGCTCATTGGTATGAACTTTGGTTAAAATAATTCTCTTTTTCTCACATTGATCTCTTATGAAGTGATACCTGATGTCGATGTGCTTTGTCTTGGAGTGCTGCACCGGATTGTTTGTGATTGATATAGCACTCATGTTGTCAATGTGAATGGGAGTTGCCATGAAAGTCATCCCATAATCCAGCATTTGGTTTTGTATCCAGATGACTTGTGCACACCAACTTGAAGCTGCAATGTATTATGTTTCTGCTGTAGAAGTTGAGACACATGTTTGCTTCTTGCACTACCATGAAATCAGTCTCCCTCCCAGAAACTGACATCCCCCTGATGTGGACTTTTTGTCCATGTTGCATCCCCCATAATCACTGTCAGTGTATGCATATAGATTGAACTTATCATTTTTAGAGTACCATAGCCCAAGTCTTGGGGCTCCCTTTAGGTATCTAAAAATTCTCTTAGCAGCATGAAGATGTGAATTCTTTGGAGCTGCTTGGAATCTTGCACAGTGCAAACATGATATCTGGCCTTGAGGCAGTGAGATACATGAGAGACCCTATCATTGCACGGTACTGATGTTGATCAGTGTCTTGACCATCTTTGTATGGAGTCAGTTGATGGTGCACTTGCATAGGGGTTCTTGCAGCAGAGCAGTCAGCCATCTTGAATCTTTCCAAAATGCTCTTGACATATTTGGATTGGCTGATGAAGATTCCATTTGGAACTTGTTTGACTTGAAGACCCAGAAAGAAATTTAGTTTACCCATTGAACTCATTTCGAACTTTGAGTGCAAGTCTTTACACAACTTCTTCCTTGTTGATCCAAAGATGATATCATCTACATAGATTTGTACCAGTAAGATTTCTCCCCCTTCATCTTTGATAAACAACGTCTGGTCAATGGCACCTCTTCTGAAGTTGTTGCTTAGTAGATATCCAGACAAAATTTCATACCAGGCTCTTGGGGCTTGATGTAATCCACACAGAGCTTTGTCTAGTTTGAACACTTGGTTAGGATGTGCGGGATCTACAAAGCCTGGAGGCTGTTTGACATATACTTCTTCATCAATCTTCCCATACAGAAAGGAACTCTTGACATCCATTTGATAGACCATGAAATTCTTTGATGCAGCATATGCCAGGAAGATTCTGATGGCCTCCAACCTGGCAACAGGAGCAAAGACTTCATCATAGTCAATTCCCTCTTCCTGAGTGTAGCCTTGAGCTACATGTCTGGCTTTGTTCTTGACTACAATGCCTCTCTCATCTTGCTTGTTCCTATGCCAATGGCAGATTGACCAGGTGGAAGATCAACAAGTTTCCAGACATCCTGTCTCTTGAATTGTAGCAAATCTTCCTGCATTGCCTCAATCCAACTATTGTGTTTCAGAGCTTCATCTATCTTCTTGGGTTCCACCTGAGATAGAAAACATGAACACAAACATATATTGGCCTCATGAAATTTGCTTCTTGTTAGAACTCCTTGGTGAACTTGGCCAATAATATTTTCCAGAGGATGTTCCTTGTTGATCCTTTGTGCTTGTACCACCTCCAGCTGTATCCCTTGCTCAAGATTACTTTGATTTTGATCAGGGATTTCTTCATCCATGGTGGAAAAGTCTTCAATATCAACAGCTACATCAGTATTATCAGCAGTAGTATTTGCAGCAACTACAGCATTTACCGAAGAGTCTTCATTCAAATTTTCATTTTCAGACAGGCTGCTGCTGGTGACATTGGAGAGTCTGGTTCCGGCTTCACTTGCTTCAATGGCTTCCATAACAGATGGAGGATCAATGGATGGTCTTTTCAGACAGATAGAAGATTTAGGAAAATCCAGTCTGTAGTTAGAGGAGAAAGAGGAAGCTGGTGCTTATGAAGAGGTAGATTCAATATTTGAGAAGATAAGAGGCTCAAATATTTGGGTGAAGGAGTCTATGTCAAAGAGCCAGTTTGGGCCTTTTCCCTGTTCACAGGCAATGTGTTCTCTACATTTCACATTGGCTGATTCTTCCACAATTCTTGTTATTGAGTTGAATACTCTGTAGGCCTTGGATTGAGAGGAATAGCCCACAAAATATTCTTCATCAGATTTGGCACCAAACTTAGGAAGAGCCCCATGTGTGATCAGAATTTTGCATGGACATCTAAAAGGTTTTAGAAATCCAATGTAGGGAACTCTTTGAAACCATAGTTCATAAGGTGTCTAGTTGAGAGGCTTGACTATGAGAACTCTATTTTGCACATATCAGGTTGTGCTTACTGCCTCTGCCCAGAATGTGAGAGGTAGTTTTGAGTCAGCCAACATAGATCTTGCTGACTCAATTAGAGTTCTGTTTCTTCTTTCAGCAACTCCATTTTGTTGAGGAGTTCTTGGAGCACTGTATTGTCTTTCTATTCCCTTGCTTTCACAGAAACAGTTCAAAGTGTGGTTCTTGAACTCTGTGCCCTGATCACACCTTATGATCTTTACCTTCTGATTGCTTTGATTCTCTATCCTAAGAATGTAAGATTTGAGAGTCTCAGCAGTTTCATCTTTAGTTCTCAAGAAGTATACCCATGAGAATCTGATATAGTCATCAGTTATCACCAGACAGTATGACTTCTTACCCATTGACATAATATTTGTAGGATCAAAGAGATCCATATGCAGCAGCTGTAGTGGAGTGTCATTTGTATTCAAAGTCTTGGGCTTGTGAGAACTCTTGTGTTGCTTCCCCTTCAAACAAGCAATGCAATGATCTTCTAGCTGGAATTCTTTGTCAGGAAGCCCTCTGACAAGATTATCCTTCACTAATTTGTTGATGGTTTTGATGTTAACATGGCTTAATCTCCTGTGCTAGAGAGTTGATTCATCAACTGAAGCTTTTGACAGAAAACAGGATACACTACCAGATGGAGTGACCTCATTCATATCAAGCACATAAAGATTTTCTTTTCTCTGAGCAGTTAATAAAATCTTTTCTGGAGGATGTTTGGATAAGCCAGGAGACAGTACAAAGCATTCTTTATCTGTGACGAGCATCCAATGCTTCTGATCACAGACCTGGGAAACACTCATGAGATTTAAGTCCAATTCTTTGACATAGTTTACCTTTTCAATACTCATTCTTTCATTGGACACAGTTCCTTGTCCAGTAATAGATCCTCCTTTTGAGTCACTTCCAAAGGCAACAAATCCTCCATTGAAATGTCTGAAGTTGGAGAGGATGGATATGTTGCCTGTCATGTGCCTGGAACAACCATTGTCTACCACCCAGGTGTTATTCTTGTGACCTGGCTGTCCCTGCATATGAGAGAGATCTAGTTAGTGAGAGGAATCCAAGAGCTTGCATCCTTGTAAAAAAGGGTTCTCGGATTATCAGTATCATCATGTGTGCATTTAACGGAACCAATGATGATTCTTGGAGGAATTTTGGCTTTCCAATGCTGAATTGGAGGTTTTCCAGCTCTCTTTGCTTTGTCAGCAGCAGATGTTGCAACTGAGGACTTTGGCTTATCAGCAGCAGATTTTGTTGATGCTGATGGTTTTACTTGAGCAGCAACAATCTTGGTTGCTGCTGAAGACTTGTATTTGGGTCGCTTGGGCTTTAATTGATCAGCAACATTTTTGTTGGCTGCTGATGGTTTAACTTGTGCAGCAGCAATCTTGGTTGCTGATGAAGGCCCCTTTGGTTGCTTGAGTCTTACTTGATCAGCAACAGTTTTGTTTGCTGCTGATGGTTTAATCTCCGAAGTATGCTACTCATCTTCATCTTACTGATAGGCTTTTGTTGAAGAGGAATTTGATGAAGAACCTGTTTGAGAGGATTAAACTTACAATTTGTAGCAAAGTGGTCTGATTCACCACAGATGATGCAAACTCACCCCACCCATCCCTACCCTAAAAAAACCTAACCCTAAAAGCTAAACTAAACCCTAAAGCTAAACCGAACATTTTTAAGTTTTTTTTTAACGAGGACGACGTGGGAAACAATGTCTCCGAACCACTTTTTTAGTTTTTGATTTATATTTTGAGTTCTGATTTATTTTTTTTGCCTTTAATGAGGAGTTCTCTAGTTTTCTCCGTAAATGTTAGTTTTCTTATGAACTTGACCATATATATATATATATAGGGACATGTTCAATTAAGAACCAAATGAACCATGCATTCCTATACAAATGTAAGGATGCATATATGCATTTGTGTAGGAATTATATATATATATTTTTTTTTTGAAGGAGGACGATGTGGGAAACAAGGTCTCCGAAGCAGTTTTTTAGTTTTTTATTTATATTTTGAGTTATGATTTTTTTATTATTTTTTTCTCTTTAATGAGGGGTTCTCTAATTCTTTCCTTAAATGTTAGTTTTCTTATAAACTTCACCCTATATATATATATATATATATATCCGATTGAGCTCATTTCAGCAGCATTAGAATCGTCTCATTGAACCCTAACCCGGACCCAAAAACCTAAACCCCCTCCACCCGCACCCCAAAAAACCTAAACCCCCCTCCAACCCCACCCCAAAAAGCCTAAAACCACCACCCCCACCGCTCAAAAACCTAAACCCCCCCGCCCCACCCCCCCCCCCAAACCTAAACCCCCATCCCCACCCCTAAAAAAAACCTAAACCCTAAAAGCTAAAACCTAAGGCTAAAATCTTAAAATTCATCTAAACCCTAAAAGCGAAGATGGTAGATTTCGATTATACGGTTCAAACTTTGCTGGAATTAGCTCAATCGGAGTTCGTTTGATATCGTTTCTTAATGCTTTTGTCATTTCTTAGATTTTTTAGCGAAAAACAACTTCTTATTTGAACCTCCAGAAGGGATATTCTAAGAAGTGTACAAAGTCTTTTAAACCCCCCCCAAAAAAAAAGTCTAAAACTCTCACCCACAAAAATCTAAATCTTAACAAAAAAATCCTAAAAAGCCGAAAAAGACGTCTAAAAACATCCCCCCCCTAAAAAAAACCTAACCCACTCCCCCCTCCAAAAAAAAAGCTTAAATCCTAAATGCTAAGCCCTCAGGCTAAACCCTAAGACCTACCCCACCCCCACGTAATACTGCATATGTGTAGTACCATCACAAAAAACTAACCCACCCCCAAAACCCTAAACCCCACACCCCACCCCCCCCACCCACCCCCAAAAACCTAAACTCATCCCTACCGTCAAAAAACAACCCTAAAAGCTAAACCCAAAACCTAACTCATTTTAATGAGAGAACTAGAGAACCACTAAAAAGAGAAGGGGTGAAATTTTAAAGAGGAAGGGTAAAATTGGTACTTAAAATATATAAATCTTTAAACATTTCTATCTTTTGCATAAGTTATTATTTTTTTAAACAAATTGCACCACTAAATCAAGAATTTATTTATCTTTCATTTGAGTATAAATAACGTTATAAAAAATAAGAATTAACTCGTCGTTAAACCTAACACACCCCCAAAAACCTAAACCCCCCACCCACCGCCCCTCCAAAAATCTAACCTAAAAGCTAAACTAAACCCAAAAAACTAAACCATAAAGCTAAACCGACTATTTTTTGAGTTTTTTTTTATTTTTTGAATGAGGACGACGTGAGAAACAAGGTCTCTGAACCACTTTTTTAGTTTTTGAGTTATGATTTTTTATTTTTTATTTTGCCTTTAATGAGGAGTTCTCTAGTTCTCTCCTTAAATGTTAGTTTTCTTATAAATTTCACCCTATATATATATATAGGGGAAGGTTCAAGAGAAAGCCACAAAGTTAAGCGAAAACCAAGAAAACCACTAAAACAATGTGTAATACTATGGGTTACATATACGTAACCGTAATTTTTTTGTTTTCTGTTTATGTATACGTAACACTATGGGTTACGTACACGTAATCCAATATTCAAATGTTTTTTTGGTAAAAATGTGTAATATTACATTGATACTCTTATAAATAAATAAAAATAAAAAATAATAAAAAAGAAATATTATTATATGATTGGTACCCTCCCATATATATATATATATATATATATATGTATGTATATATACTCTTATAAATAAATAAAAATAAAAAATAATAAAAAAGAAATATTATTATATGATTGGTACCCTCCCATATATATATATATATATATATATATATATATAGGGGAGGGTTCCAGAGAAAACCACAAGTTAGGCGAAAACCGAGAAAACCACTAAAAAACCAATTTTACCCAATCATATAATAATTTTTATTTTTTGTTTTGTTTTATTTTTATTTATTTATAAGAGTATCAATGTAATATTAAACATTTTTACCAAAAAACATTTTTACACATAGTGTTACGTATACGTAAACATAAAACAAAAAAATTGTGGTTACGTATACGTAAATCAAAAAAATTGATTTTGGATACGTATACGTAAGTAAAAAAATTGCCTAAAATGATGTGGTTTTCTTGGTTTTCGCCTAACTTTGTGGTTTTCTCTTGATCCCTTCCCTATATATATATATATATATATATATATATATATATATATATATATATATATATAGGGTTGAGTTCATGAGAGAACTCACTTTAAAGAGAGAACTAGAGGACCACTAAGAAAAGAAGGGGTGAAATTTTAAAGAGGAATGGTAAAATTGAAACTTATATTTAAATCTTTAAACATTTCTATCTTTTGCGTACATTATTATTTTTTAAAACAAATTGCACCATTAAATCAAGAATTTCTTTATCTTTCATTGGAGTATAAATAACGTTATAAAAAATAAGATTTAACTCGACGTGTTTGTTCTTATTATTTTCAGTATTGCATGTGTAGTATCACCCCAAAAACCTAAACCCACACCCCACCCCCACCTAAAAACTTAAACCCTCACCCCACCAAAAAACCTAAACCCACCACACCCCCCACCAAAAACCTAAACCTCTCACACACCTCCACCCAAAAACCTAAATCCCCAACCTACCCCCACCCACCCCACCTAAAAACCTAAACCCACCCACCCCCACCTAAAAACCTAAACCTCCCACACATTTCCACCCAAAAACCTAAATCCCCCACCTACCCCCACCCACCCCCACCTAAAAACCTAAACCCACCCACCCCCACCCAAAAACCTAAACCCACCACATCTACCCCTTACCCTCAAAAACTTAACCATAAACGTAATACTACATATGTGTAGTACCACCCCAAAAACCTAACACACCCCCCAAAAACCTAACCACACCCCACCCCCCAAAAACCTAAACCCCCTTCCCACCCCCCACCCACCCCCTCTCACCCCCTTCAAAAACCTAACCTAAAAGCTAAACTAAACTCAAAAACTAACCCTAAAGCTAGACCGACTATTTTTTCAAGTTTTTTTTTTATTTTTTTAAACGAGGACGACGTTGGAAACAAGGTCTCTGAACCACTTTTTTAGTTTTTTATTTATATTTTGAGTTGTGATTTTTTTTATCTTTAAAGAGGAGTTCCTTAGTTCTCTCCCTAAATATTAGTTTTGTTATGAACTTCACCCTATATATATATATATATATATATATATATATATATATATATGATTGAGTTCATGAGAAAACTAACTTTAATGAGAAAACTCCTCATTAAAAAGGGAAAAAATCAAAAAAAAAATTAAAAAAATCATAACTTAAAATATAAATAAAAAACTAAATTTAATGAGAGAACTAGAGATTCTAGGGATGTGAGAACCGAAAGATTAGAGGGGGGGGTTGATTCAATCTCTTTGTAAAGAGTGAGAGAAAATAGAGAAATATTTATTAATTAAGGTTTTAATTTAATTTATATTGTTTTTACAAAAAGGGTATTTTGGTCTCTTTATTTTTATAAAGAGGAAAGGGGGGATTCGATCTTAACTTGTTCATCCTGCAAATTATATATTGTGTCTGCAAAGTTGCATAGACCTGGGAATGCATATAACATGTATCAATTTGGAAATTCTTAAAAACTTTTAGATGAATTTAACATATGAAGAAAACAACCGATGACAGGTTTTTTGAGTTTTGACTAATATCATCCAAGATCGTTACAACGTTCGAGTAAATTTCATATACCATACATCAAGTACAATAACAAGCCAACATCTTTCTTTACCAGAATCACACCACACTAAAAGCAGACTGTAATGTAGATGAGAACCGGTTCGCTATAGTCTGCGAGGCAAATTGTTGAATCTGCTTCTTTGCATCTGAATCAACACAAATTTCCAGAATCAATTCAAAACCCATATCATAGAACCAAGAAAAGATGGTTGTAAGAATGTTAACATATTTGTTGGATTGGCAATTTTGACCCATTTACTTATGACTTGGGCGATTTGGGTTGTGTCTTATCTCAAACTGGTCGAGAATAAAGACATGGGTCAAAGCGGTTAAAAGTAGCACATCTACTTTTCATGTATACAACCTCTAAATCTTTTTAATTAACGATTTATATTGTTATTGTAATAATAATGTATGTAGGTCAACCCAACCCGGTCGGCCCAATTCAACCTGTACGAGATGACCCATTTCAACTCAAATTCGTTTCGACTCGCTAGACAACCCGCCATTTTTCCACCTCCAGAATAATGTGTGTCATTCTTTAACTTTCTTTGTCGTGGTTACCAGCACCTTTTGTCCCACTAACTGACTTACTGGGTCCCATGCAAATCAGCATCTCCAACCAGGAAAACGTTAAGCGTTTTGGGCCAACAGCTGTGACCCCTAAGTAGTTTTGAACTAAAAACCCCTTAAACCAAAGTTCCGACACTAGGCCAAACCCCTTAAAAAAATGCACACCCAGTCGGCCACTTTCCCGACTTGTCAATTGAACTGGAAGAAAACAATCACAAAATGCTTTTATCTTAAATCCTCTTTACGGTTTAATATAGTTACTAGTTTGCTCAAGTGAGGCAAAATACTACTCATCAATTGTAACAATGAAAATAACTCCTTAGTGCACCAAGGCCAGCATTGCAAGGTTGGGAGAGATGATGTCTTTGCATTTTACAATGTGGTTGTTTCTATGGTTCCAGCTTTTGTCATTTCCACAGAAAAGAAGTCACATTACGAGGTGCTCAAGGCTAGCCCTCGAGGCCAAACTAACTTAAAGAGGTGGATATATCGACCCATATACATTCGAATGGATTAATTTGGGTTATGTGTCATCTATAACAGGCTAAGCATATTAAACAAAAATAAAACTTGCCTAAAACAAGACTGGGTAAAATGGATCAAAAGTTGTCCAACATGTACTTTTGAATCATTTTATTCAAAAACGTTTAGCTAATCACTGAAATAACACAAATTTCGGTAAATATAGTTTGCACTTGGTATTCATAACAGGGATGTTTGGGCCAGCCCAACCTGACCCGTGTGTTTAAGAATCAATCAATTACCTGTTTATACCCATCACCCTACTTGCTTGTAAAAGAGACTAAATGAAAATTATATCTGCAAGTTGTGTTATTGTAGGGGAACCCTCAATTGGAAAACTATAAACTCTAGAAACCTGACTGGGCCCATGGGCTTTTATGCTAATATATAAAATATTGAATAATATAATTAACACCCCTCCTCACGTTGGAGCATTGACGCTAATCATGCCCAATAGTTACAAATAAAACTTAAAACATAACCGAAAATAAAACTAGACTGGAACACGAGCATGACATAAGGACAGTAGGAACAGTATTCTTGTAAGAACAAGATGGCAGCAATAGCAGGACAACAGGAACAGCAGGATTCTAGTAAGAACAAGACAGCAGGAACAGCAAGATTCTTGTAAGAACAGGACAGCAAGAACACAGCACGAAAGAGGATCAGCAGACAGGATTCTTGTAAGAACAAGAACAGGACTGGACAGCAAGTTTCTAGTAAAAAACAAGAACATGGACTGGAACAGGTAAGCCCTGATCGGTGAACAGCGGGACCGATGAACAGCGGCTTCTGAAACAGGAACAGGCAAGCTCTGATCGGTGAGCAGCAGCTTCTAGAACCGGAATATGAACTGGATCTAGAACACACGGACAGCAGGCAGTCAATATGAACAAACCAGAAGCAGGAACAAACAGACTTTCCGGCATGAATAGTGGCGGTGAACAGTGCCCCTGAACAGTGCTCTCAAATAAACAGTGCTTCCAGTCATGAACAGTGCTCTCTGGTGAACAAGTGAAGGCTCGCCACCCTGTCAAGGGTTGGTATCAAGTGACGGCGGAAGTGACTACTGCTAGGGTTTGTACCTAGAGCCTTATGTCACGACCCGCTCAAAACGAGCTTAGTTCTGCCCAAAAGTTCAGTTTTCATGCTCGGGATTCCGGAAAGTTCCAGCAACATCAAGACTATTCAAGAGTGCTTGGAAAAATCTGGATCAAGACTTAAATATTCAAGTTTCTAGAGCCTTCTAAATCATCCCTTAATCATGGGATTAGCCTAGATCCTTCCATGTAAATATCTAAGATATTTGTAATATTTTATGATTAGAGGATTCTAGATAGAAGCATCTAGATTAGGACATGGATTAATATAAATAGGTGATCTTGGCTCATTTGCTAATCACCTCCAAAAGCATATAGCATTCACCTTGTAGCTTTGTAAAGCTCTCCTTTGTACTCTTTCAATAGAAGTTGTTTTATTACGATCTTGCTTGTTTGCATCTTATCGCTTTCGAGTCGCTAGATAGTCGGGACAAAGGCTGATCTTAGCAGGAGACTAAGAGCCGCATGTGAGTCAAAGAAGTAACTCCGTGACACTTAGCTCTAATACCATGTAAAAGAGATTGAATGAATATTATATATGAATGTTGTGTTATTACAATAGGGGAACCCTCCATATATAGGAAAACAAAAAACTCTATAAACCTGACGCCCGTGAGCTTATAACTAATAAACCCTGATATATAAAATTCTAAATAATATATTTAACACAACCAGCTCAATTTACTACCTCAACTATTTATGATGTTAATAGGTTAGAAACTCGTGTATTAGACGGGTTGAATAAAGGAAATATTAAAAAGTAAGTAATAAGGAGAAAAAATATTGCTCCATCGAGGCTATGAGGGGTAGGAACTTTTTGGGAACTGAACTAAGCAACTTTCTCACTATCACCCTGTCTTTCAGAACAGATACAAGAGATCTGAACTTTGCTCTCACCCCCGTTCAGTTTTCCTACAAACGCATCCACCGTTTCATTCTCTTTCATCTTCATAGCTTCAAGTTCATTCCTCAACGTTTACAACCGTGCTTTCTGAACCATCTCTACTCCTAGAGGATCTTGATCGAATCCCACACCTCTTTCGCACTTTGGTATTGAGCCACATGCATCAGAATGCCTTCAGGCAGTGTCTGAAAGAACATTGCCTTTGTAGTAGCCATTTTCTTCTCTTCCACAACTACATCTACTGCATTCACCACCGCCCAAAGGCCATAGGCCCTCAAGACCTGCTCCATAAGAATCAACCACGTGGTGTAGTTCGATTCGGTTAACTTCGAGCATTAAAGTGACACATTCCCTTGCTCACGTACTGGACCCACTACTTGGTCTGCCATTCTTTCTCTTTATGCTTTCTTTCTCTTTCTGCCATTCTTTCTCTTTATGCTTTCTTTCTCTTTCTGCTTTCTTTCTCTTTATGCTTTCTTTCTTCTTTCTCTTTCTCTACTTTCTTTCTTCTTTCTCTACTTTCTTTCTTCTTTCTCTTTCTCTACTTTCTTTTTTTCTAAAAATCCAATCTTCCTTTCTGTTTATCGATTGTGCGTGTGTGATTCCGCTGCGATAACGACTCTTGATACCTAACAAGAAATACCTGGGAAGCCCTCATTTGAGGCTGGAGAAAACAGCAAGGCACATGGAGACTTGCATGATAACATGATCAAGGAAGTGGCGAAACAATTACCGTACAAGAAGCGTGGAGTGCAGGCTATTCGTGATTGGCCACTGGATGTGGTCCTGCAAAGAAGAGATGCAATGAAGAAATTCGGAATGCAAAGTTTAAGGGGGAGTTTTGTTGGACTTAAACATTTGCATTCCTAAAGTCGAAGTTTATATTAACTATGTTATAGTAGAAAGTTGTGGGTCAAACTTGTAACTTATGTATTTAGCAAGTTTGTTATGTAAATATGTAAAATATAATTGAAGGGAAGCGTCGTTTAGGTCAATAGATGCGTCGGTTCATTCGTAACCGCCGAATGTAGTATATATACCCATATGTATCAAACAAATGTGGTTAATGCAAATTGGTGATTTACTCTTCAATTAAGATTGTTGAAACACAGTGAGTGTTTGATTTTGCATTTAATTGATTTCGAACAGGAGCGTCGCCACCTTCATGTGGCGACACTTGTCGGGGGAAAAGATGGGCGAGTGGCATAGTGCCCAAGGTTGCATTCCCTGTCGACACTGAGAGTGTCGCCGCTAATGACATTTGGTGACACTAAGGTAGGCGACATTAAGTCCCACAACACAAAGTCCAGAACGCAAGTTTTGGCGACACTGATCATGTGTCGGCAACACTAGCCTGGCGATACTGATCATGTCCCAACGACACTGTCAGGCGACACTAGGTTAAATGATAGAATTCGTCGCGTGTTGACTTATGTGCAGACCGGTTGGCACCTTAGTACTGAATAGACGTCCAACTCAAGTTTAATTACAAGCGATCAAGTGAGTCAGGGTAACGAATAGACGTCCAACTCGGTTGGCACCTTAGTACTGAATCCTTGTTTACTTGTTTTCAGGGTAACGAAATGTTTATGAAATGACGAACGTGTGTAATGAAGTGTTTTATGAATGAACGGTTTACGAAAGAATATAAAACAAGAACGTTAATGAAATGAAAGGTTTATGAAAGGAATGTTTCACGAGATGGAATGTTTATAAAGGAATGGTTTTAAAGGAAAGAAAGGGTTTACAAACGAACGAAATGTTTTATGAAAAGAAAACGGGTAAAAGGTTTTAAAGAAAACATTATATGTCTAATCTGTTAAATGAATGAATTGACGAAATAAGTCTGGGGTGTACGTCACCAGCCTTATGACAACATTTGGGGCCATAAGTATAACAGGGATAGCGCCTATGTGGTCTATCAATAGGAATTACGGTTGTGCAACTGGCGACGGTCACTTGGGGTTAACGTGACCCCGTAAAGGATAAATGGTATTACCTTATGGACCGGTGAGTCGTAAGGACGACAGTATTACCTTATGAACCTATGGTCATAAGGGCAATGAAGCTACCTTGTGGACCTATGAATCCCGAGGGCGATGAAGAAACTGGAAACATAATGAAATGAACGGAATGAACCATGATACGGATTTAGATAATAAATGTATGACTTAAATAAATGCTAAATGTTGAATGAATGTTCCGTTAAATTATGTTTTAACGATGGTTGAATGATTAATCGTTTGAATGTGAATGATAAGCCGTGTTTTCTTATGAAATGATTAAACCCTAATGAATGAAAGAAGAAAGTATCCATTTACTAAAACAAACGAAAGACTTGAACTCACCAGCATTAGCTGACTTTTAGCATGCATGTCAGGTCAAAGTTAGAAGGATGAGGAGTGGATGCTTGCTTGGCAGTTCTAATGAGTTACCCGGCATTAGAGATCTGGCATCCCTTGTGAATGTTTGAGGATGATTTCCTGTTTTAAGACAATATTTTAATTGGTTGTAATATTGGATACAATATAATGACGTTAATTCCGCTGCTTTATGATATTTGAAGTTTAAAAACTGTATGTGAAAGAGTAAATCCAACACATGAGGCCTCCCAAGTTTGGGGCCTTACAAAACCAGATGAGTCAGGAATGACAGCTGGGTTGAAGCTCGGGGGAGCTTTAACTGGCCCTTCATGTATTTGATGAGAGAGGGCATTGCAACTAGGGGCAATTTTGTGAAGTCTTAGCTAAGTTAGGAGAATTGAAGCTTGGATGACTTGGATATAAAGATTGTTGAAGTTAATGGATCTGGGTTTACTTGGATGGCGTTGGTAGACTGTGCAAAGCCTTCGAGTAGGAGATCGTTGGGTTGAAGGCCTTTGTGTTGGACAGGCTGGGCCTGGGATACTTGCGGCGGAAATACCCTTCGAATTGGAAGACAAGTGGTGGCAGCGGCTGTCGACGCGTGGCTGCAGCAGCGACGGTCGGTCTAGTGTGGTTTCCTTTGTTTTCGAATGGTAGATTTGTTGGGTCGTGATGCTAGGTCAGAAGCTTTGTGACCTTGATCTGAGAAAACAGACCTACTTGAGTAAACAACGTGGTCGGCCGGAAAACTGATACGCGGCATCAGTGGCGGCGGAAGAAGGTTACCGGAGTTGATACACGGCAAAGAAACTTCTAAAGCTCTGATACCATGTGAAGGTAAAAGAGAGATTTTTAATTGATGTTTTCTATTATACAATGTACATGTATATATAGACAGATTTACATTAACCCTAATGGGCTAATGACAGCTAACCCTAATGATTATATATTCTAACATTTACTGTATCAAAATCTACTTAAAAGGTCACACAAATGTAAGTAATGTGATGCTATTAAGTCTTTCAACCTTAATATATGAATGATATACATGACATTAACAGAATTTACACTAATTAAGATAAAGCATCATGTCTTTAAAAATATTATGCATTTACTTCATTTGGTTCAGAGGTCAGTAACGAGAAAGACAAGCGAAACACTATGGGGCTATAAGAATGATTCTACATTTTACTCATTTCTTTTTTGTTGCACTAAAATAAGAAAGTGTGACATTTAAATAAACATATAAACTTCTAATAAAATGAGTTTGTGTACCTTTACGACATTTTGTAAAGCCAACAATATTTGCAATGCTGAGGGTCAAGCAAACTCCAACAACAAGAAGATAATCAGCCTGGAACCTTATCAGAGAGAATATTCCGAAGAAGATCCATACAACCGCCTAAAGAAGAAAAATGACTTGGATACATCATCATCAATAACAATATTTTTTCCTTTTTCTTTTTCATTTTGTGGTCAGAAAAAAAAAGAAAGATCAAGTTGACAAATAAATATAACTACAACTTATGATCCAAAATCATTGACAGCAAGAATGTCTAACAGAAATGAAATTTTCAACCTCCAATGCTAGTGTCAAAAGTTTATCATTGTGGCCTCCTTGCTAAGTTTATTCTAGCATATTACAAAAAATTCCTACTTCATACGCATTGCACACATCATTTAAGTTGTACTAATTATTTGATTTTGCATCACTTCAAAATTCTATTCATTAGGGGGCAGAAGTTGACTTACAGTCAAGTAAAGAGTCCACCAGAACAGCCATGAATCTTTTTTGTTCATACGAGCCAATGCCTATAGAAGAAGGTTGTAACATATAAAAGATATAGCATAGGTACTAAAGAGCCAGTTTAATTGGTTGTATTTTTGGTTAGAACAACAAAAAATTATAAATGAAAACACCCACCTCTTGGTCAAGACATTCAAACTTCCACACACTCTCGCCATTGTCATCAATTTCATTCCACCACCTCAAACCGACTAAGATTCGGCCACTAACATTTTTCACCACCCAAAAATCAAGAGCAGCCAGAAGAACAGTAACCACAAATATTATGACAAAACTGTCGGAAAAGAGGGCCGATAGTATGTAAAACGCTAACGCTCCAGCCTGCTTAAACACCAAAAACAATACTAAATTGATATGTTATAGGAGGAATCATATAAACCCAAAAGACTAGACCTTGAAAAGCACATGAAAGAAGCATATCCTTGGGTTTGCGTAGTTTTCTCCTGGAGGCTGAACACAAAAATCAACAAGTAACATATTATAAAAGGAAATGATACATGAAGACAAATAAATATACAAAATTTATAAAAGAAAACACAGCAAGACTTCCAATTTTTTTCCTTCATGTAAGTTTATTATCACGCTTACTCTTTCATAACTGCTATAAGATGAAGAAAACTTCAATAAAAAAGTTGGTAAAATTTGAGTATTTTGAATGTCGAAACTGACATTCAACATTTGTATGCACTCTTCACCTTTTCTTCTAAGATATGATGCACCTTTCATGTCATATTGTAAACCCCACTAACTAAAGAATAAAGATCCATACATTATAATTCACAAAATAACCGAACCCTGAGCGTAGAGTATTCTCTTGGCATACATGAAAAACAAATTTATTTAGTTTTATCGATCAATGAGATCAATAATCAACCCAAGTCCAATGATTATGTGATATCCAACAAAATAGCTGAATATCCAAACAGCAAAATCACTAATACAACATTATATTGGAAGAAACCAGCATGCAATTTACTAGAGCATCAATAAGTCATGGGGACTTATAGTCACCAAAACACATTTGAAATCATTACTCAAACTGAATGCAAAAACATAACCGTGGTTCCGGTATCATGACATGCAATGATTCACATCCAATGTTTAAAAAGTGCCTAAGGTCTAAGGCTAAACAATCAAAACAACAATTTGTGATTTCAACAACATCCAGAGATCGTTATAAAACTTGTCAATCGCATAGACAACATAATTACTTGAAATGCGTAATCAATAACTTCCACAACAAAACGCATTTGCCCTAACAAATTTCGATAGATCTAACCAACAAATACCGAAACACATGAACCTTAAAACATCACACCGAACCCTACAAGGAAATAGAGATTCAGAAAACATACGGGGTTCAGATCCATGATGACGAATCAGAATCGACGATGAATCAGCTTCAGCCCGCACCTATTTCAACGCCTCTCTCCTGTGGTAAAAGAAACAAGGTCTGGGATGAAATTCGGGCTTTGAGGATCTTGTTGCAGGTTTATAGATTTTGCAAAAAAGCGGTCTCATGTTTCATTATTTACAAAATCAGTCCTTCAATTTATTTTTAATAATAAAAACAAGTAATAATCTGCAACTTCCAATGTGGTGTAGTGGTAGAAAGTTTTAATTCTCTAAATGAGACCCAGGTTCTATCCCCACTGGCATCACTTTGGGAGGGGAATGGTGGCTCAATGAAGGAAGACCAGGATCTTTGTGATCTCTGGTTCGATCCCGAGGGCGTCCGGGTTTTACCACAAATGGGATTTCGGGCGGGTGGGTTTTCCCTAGAACTGGAGATAACTTAGGGCGCTTAAGGGCTCTGTACGACTGGGTTGGGCCAACTGGCGGTGGCCTTTTTTCAATAGGTCACCCCGTACAGAGTACCTAGGCAATTCTCTATTTGTTGGTCGTTCAAAAAAAAACAAGTAATAATATAGGGTGTTTTAGGTGATCTTGGATTGACATACGAGTATTATATTATTTTAATAAATTTGATAAATAACTAATAACTAGAGGACGAAGCCACACGCTTGACGTTCGAACTATACATATAGTAATTAAACATTATCTTGTATTTAATTGATATTAGCTTAGAACACTCGTGTACTACACACGGGGTAAAAAATATCAAACATGAAATTCTTAAATTTTTATGTATATATTTTATGGATGTAAAATTGTATTACATATAATAAGGATAAAAAAACCAAAATATGTAAAAAATAATATATAATTGAGTTTCGAAAATACGTTAATTACTATTTAATGTAATTTGACTTTCATTTAGTATTTGAATAAAAGTTACGTAATTAGATTTCAAAGTTTATTATAATAAGAGATACTTCAAACTAAATGTGTTTATTACTATAATTAGTATTTTCTTTAAAAATATATTATTATGAAAAGATAGAGACGTATTTAATAAGAGAGATGTGTGAAAAAAATGATGAGAATGAATATGGAGGCGACACGTGGCATGGAAACCTTTATTTATTATATAGTATCATAATATTTATTGTAAATATGATACGAAAATATGCAAACTGTATATGTAGGTTTTGGTAACTATAGATAAAATTCTATGTATCGGTGTACTAGGCTAGTACGCAGGAGGGTGTTCCTGCATACTTAGCTTTTACACCAGATTGGTCTCGCGTACTTAGTAAGTATGCAAGGCTTTTGCCCTGCGTACTTATCAAGTACGCATCACCAATGTCATGCGTACTTACTAAGTACACAGGAAATGCCCTGTGTACTTACTAAGTACGCAGCAAATGTTCCTGCCCCTATAAATAGAAGATTGTCTTCATTTGTAGGTGGAACTCTGGAATAAGGTTGAGAGGTGTCCGGGCCCGCCCCTGGACCACGAGCGTAGACGAGAGATGTGTACTCCTTCGGTATGTGGTCTGTAATACGGGATGACTTCTTTGTTATGGATTACGTATCGTTTGATTCTATAGTCTTTTATCTTTGCTTTTCTCTATCTGTTCTTCACTGTTCCCACACGCAAATCGACGAAGGTCTTTGTTTTTCCGCTGTGCAACGAGGCTCCCCGAGACCTACAATTGGTATCAGATCCTCGGTGTTTGTTGATTTGTGTTCCAGATTCGAGTTTTTAGGGTTTTGAGCAGACCTGAGTTCTTCAAAGTTCGCTACTTTTTCTGTAAAAAATCCTTAAATTCGAGTTAGTTATCGCTTCATTTGGTGTTTGGAAGGCTAAAGGTTTGTTAGAAGATGATTTATAAGCTTTTGGAAGCATCAATTTCTCAGATCCAACACTTTTCGAGCATTCTCCTCAAGATCAGTTAAGAACGCTGTTGTACCAACTAAGTACGTAAAATCACCTTTTCTCCGCACTTACTAAGTACGCATGGGTTAGCCATGCGTACTTAATAAGTATGCATGAGTAGTGACCTGCGTACATAGCTAAGTACGCATGAGTAATGGCTCTGCGAACTTATCAAGTACGCATGGGTACTTGCCTTTGCGAACTTACTATGTACGCAGGAACATTTTTATCTGCGTATTTATCAAGTTCGCATGCACTATCATCTGTGATTAAAAAAAAGAGTTTTTTGGCGGGAAAACTTTTCTTGACCAAATTTTTAGGGATCATTTGTACGCTTGTTTAGGGCCATTTTTTAGAAGGTAGTAGTTTTGGTTTTTCAGGACTGAAATTTGGTGTGGCTTGGCGAAACAAGGACGAGATTTTTGTTGGATGATACCAATTGTCATATATTGGTGAGGTGTTCAAACCTGAAAATGTAGGCAAGTGGCCGCTCAGAATGTTAAAGAAGCCTTCAAAGCTATACATGGGAGTGAATGGGAAAAGGAAGAGAGTGAAGCAGTCCCTTCCTCTGTGTCTATTCCTCAACTTGCCAATAAAGAAAAGCTGCCATTCTCCTCAGGGAACAACAGATCCAGTTGCATGCTAGGCAACTGAATGCTCTGAAAGTCAAAGTTCCTGTAGCTACATAATTACAAGAAGATGAAGCTCTAGCTCTTTAGCTGCAAGAACAACTCAATAAAGAAGAGGAAGAAAGAGAAAAGAAAAGAAGAGGCTAAGTTTAGGATAACTGACTCTGAACTAGCCAAAGAAATGAGAGAGGAGTGGATAGAAGCTCTGATTTCTTAAGGTGAGGATGTAGACTACCTTGAGAAAATATCAAATAAAGAAATCTACAAAGCTTTCATGGGTCAGCAAGGTCAACTAGAAAATAAGAAAAGGGCTGAAGAAGAAGAAAAAGCCAAACAGAAAACCAAGAAGACCATTGCTTTTAACATTAGGACCCATGAAGAAAGGAAGGTCATGATGGACTTTCTAAAGGCTAGAGGAGAAAGTGGAAAGAGGCTAGGTCCCATGAGCTTCATGAACCTGCAAGCCTTATATGTCAAAGTCAAGAAGGAAGAGGAAGAAAGATTGGGGAAGACAAGCTCAAAGAAAAGGGTAAACACTCAAACAAATGAAAGAAAACAAAAGAAACCCAAGCCTACTCCCTCATCCACTCCTTCCTCTATCCAACAACCCTCCACTTTCCCTCCTAGACCTCCCTCCTCTCCACCCAAAGAGTCCAAATCCTCACACCTAGCTCCTTCTCATCAACAGCCTCCCAAGAAGAAAACCAAACCTACTACCACACCAGAAGATTCAAGAGAAGTTGTAATCTGGTTCTACAACAATCAAGATCAATGGTTTGAGGTTTTTAGGGGAAGGACAGAGGTAAAAATATCAATATACAAATCTGTTGATGAGGTAATGCAGCTCCCAGATTCTGATCTTAGAAGAATGATGGAGCTGGGTGAAGCTCATGAGCCTGAGAATGAAGGTGGGAGGCATCTGTTTCTAGTGATAAAACATCACTTCAATCCTAGAAAAGATGTAATCTTTGATGCTAAACCTCTCCAATCCTACTCTCCATTCATCTGTTGGTCCTACAATGCTGCTCAGGATGAGTACACTTTGATAGATGTCAGAGGACAGAAGATGAGATGTTTAAGCAAGGCCATCTTCAGTATGCCAAGCAAAGACATCAAGACTCTGTCTGAGCTTCCTCTTGAGAATCCCAGCAAGGACCCTAGAGGCAATGAGGTTGCAAGGATAGTTGCCAACATGCAAAATCTTCAGCAACAAAAGCAGTAAGAGAGTTTTGGTAGCATCAGTCTAGGGGGAGTTTGTAGATATAAAGACTGATGGCTACAAAATTCTCTAAGTACAACTGCTGCGGACTTCATAGTTTTGCTGCTGACCAACAAGCTGCTGCAGATAAGCTTGTTTGTTGCGGATAGTTGTTCTCCTGCTGATGGACAAATCTGCTGCGGACAGCCTTATCTGCTGAAGACCAGAGTTGCTGCTGATAGGCTTCTCAGCAGCATCAAACACTTGATGCTGCTGATAGGAAAATCATCAGCAGCTTTGGATAGTTGAGTCTTGATGCGGATCACCAACTTTGCTGCTGATAGCCATATCTGCCGAAGATCAATCGTTGCTGCTGATTGGCAAAGCAAAAGCAACTTTACCACTGACAACTTTCTGCTACAACTCTGACACATCTCATGCATAAAGAATGTTACTGATGCAGACAATAAAAGACAACGACGCTCTCCTTCCAAGTATCCAAGCAATGATGCCTAAGAAGACGTTTGAGTAAAGTTATCCTTTGTAGTATTTGTTGTCTTCACGTGTAGTATAGCTTCCAGTATACAAGATCAACGGCTTGTGTTCGATCTGATCCTTAGAATCAAGGGTGTGTCTTGATTCTAAGTTACTATATAAGTAGTGTATCGTTTCATTGTACAAGCATGTTTTCTTAGAGTTTTCTCTGTAATCTTGTAACCATTGAAGCTTAATACAAATTGCATTTATTAGTATTCTTTGTGTTTACTTGTTTACATTGCTTAGTTGTGATTGTTTCCGCCAATATCAACTAGAATAGAACCATCTTGTATTTTCCGATCCTACAGGTTTATTGAGCCTAGTTGGGTTTAGTCCAAAAATTAGGTTTTAGCTTCTTGAATCTTGCAGGTGTCACATACATGACCAAAGGAATTATGTTCTCCTTTGATCAGGATTTGGACATTCTGGCGCCTTCGTTAATTCGAATTGGTATAAAACACATGGTTATGCTCAAACTAAGAGTAGTTTCTTTAGACCACTTTGAATTGGGAACGAGAACAATAATGGTTGAACAACATATGAGAAATGACTTGTATTCATGTCTCATGTTTAATGGTTGCCCTAAATAGAAAAGATACGTAGTGATGTTTACAATGACTGTTACACTTGGTAAAGTTAGAGTTACCTGTACACAAGGAAGTAGTTTGACGATTGTAAAACGTCATGCCTTGCTAGGGGCAGTGAGATGCAGCCAGACATCCACCACTGTCTACGCTGAACCGATTAATTGATGAATCGTCCAAGTGGAATATTGTTGGATATAGGATTTCCGATTGTCAATTAGGTTAATGTTACTATCAAGATATGATCCAAAGAGTTACACTTTGGACCAATGTTTTCAGAACCGGACCGGACAGTGAACCGGACACCTTAGAGGTTCACTGTTCGGACTGGTCTGACTGGTTCGACCGGATTCAAGAACCGGACGACGTCATAAATGGTTTAATAATTATATACAAAATATATGTTTTAAAACAAATTATATATATAAATTTAATTGTATTGTATTATTGGTTATACATATATTTATTAATAAATTTAAGTTTGGTAAAAGGAAGTATTTGAAGAAAATAATATTTCTTGTTTCTACTCGCAAGAAGCATAAACACAGTAGTAGATAGTTGGTTTGTACCATTTAAATCTTAACTGTTGGTCTTGGGTTCGAAACCCATTTAAACCAAGCTTTTGTTTTATTTAAATCCCCCTTGCTCCTTTCCAGACACTATAAAAAAATGTTTGCAAGTTCCCACATCGCACAATTGAAGCTTCCATACTTATCTTCTTCCCTTATAAAACCTTATCGGCGTCCCACATCGGCTCTCTGAAGTTTCCATCCCTAACTTCTCCACTTATAAAAGGGAGCCTATCGTCATTTCCAAGTTCTACATATCAGAGAAACTGGTATAACCCGACGCTAAGTATAATGATCCGGTTCAACCGTTTCCGGCTTAGCCGGTTCAACCGCTAGCCCGCTCTGGCCAACCGGTTATTTGTAAAACGGTTTTAAAGGGGCGTGATTTGTAATTAATGCAAATAATAGTTTCTACTGATTAATTGTTATTAGTAAACTATGATGGTTAAATGCAAATAATAGTTAATTACATGGAATTGAATGTTAATATCTAAGGGTGTGATTTGTAATTAATGTAGTTATAAATATATCCTTAGGTATTAACCCTAAAACTAAATCTTACCACCATACTAGTTTGCGCAAAAAGAAGAGCCCCCCCCCCCCTCCCGTGACTTCTGTATACCGCTGGCCACCACCTTCCATCGTCAGGCTAGCCGTACGCCGCCGTAGCCGAGTCCATCTACGCAAACCGTGTGACGTGTTTCTACAGGTTTCGTGAACGTCTCTACTAATGAGACGCTTGTTGAACCAAGATGTTATTATTTGGTTAATCATCGAAGATATAACCTATAACACCCTATGGTTGCATTTATTTTATTGTCCTACGCGTGTAATCGGATCACTGACGGGATCCAGATCTGATCTGTTATTTTCGTATATATTGCTTCCACTGTTTAGATGTGATTTATTTATTTAAAGCTTTTAATTATTATTTTGTTTTAAAAGTTAAAACCGGTATGTTGATTCCCAACATCTTTGACTAGGTGTGCACATTGGTATCTACCATCGGCATCATATTGGTCTTCGGTATCAACTTTGCCTCGGTGGTAAACTTGTCAAGATCGACTAAGATGGTTCTACCTTGTAGAGACTGGTGGAAACAGTCTAAACATATTACAATTGGTAGTACAAGTATGAATATTGAGAACACATATCAATAACCGCTCGTATATTGCATTGAAAATTGATTGTGATTATGATGTGCCATAATTTATGTCACGCCCGTAACACAGGACAGGTATCTAACCAGTGTAGTACCTCCAACAGATATGTTCCCAGGTAAGGACGACGGGTCTGGGAGAGATTTATACACCGCTCTTTCCTAGACAGAACATTCTGTTTGTCAGATAACAAATGTTGGTCAGGAGGTCGCCTTCTAGTTACTGTGACGTTGATATCAAAAACACACAGCGGAAGACTAAAACTATCAAATTTTATTTAAACATTAAAATAATGTTTACATCATGTTCTCATAAAAGTTACATCATATGTTCCTAACAATGAACATATCATTCGGGGCTTATAGTTTCGAGCATGCCCATCATCTGGATCGTTCATCGTCTAGTCCTGGAATGCCCTGTCTAATGTCTACCTATGATGTGGTCAAAAAAACATTTGATAAAACATGGGTCAGCACAAAGCTGGTGAATTCATAAACTAAATAAGTTTATTAAAATGATCCGCCAAAGTATCTTGAACACATCCAAGGGGTTCCACCCCAAAATTCATAGATAACTATGAACAATCATCAGTATATATAACCAAAGACCGTTCCACGGGTCCTGTCTAACATGCCGGTCCTCAGGCAAGTGAAATACAATAAGCGCTTAGAATACGTTATATATAAACAATTAGTACAGCCGTTTCAAAATACTCAAAATGTTTCATAAATCAATCATGACAGACAATGTCATGAAAGTTCATGCATCACAGTTTAAGAACTACCTGGACAATATTCCTGCTTATTAACAAGTAGTGTGGCAAACACCTCAGGCAGAGCTCATAGATAAGTAAGTACATCACTTAATTATACAAATCTAGCTTAATGATGTATAACTAAAGCTTAATGGGGGATCAGAACCTTACCTCAGCACTATCTACCGCAATTTGGAGTCGAAATGCTCAGAAACCAGACTCTTGTACGCGAACCGGGGCTCGGGATTGGAGTATCAGAGTGTGTGTGTGGAAGAGTGTGTTTGTGTGAAAAAGTGTTGGGATCAATCAAGTATTCTATAGGGGTGAATGGGGACCCGTAGCAGACCGCTAACAAAGGTGGTGGCGGTCCACCACCCCTTTAGGCGGCCTAATTGGCTTCACGCACACGTAGCGGACCGTTATGGTCTGGCTTAGCGGTCTGCCACCCTTCCACGCATCATATTTCCATCGGCGAGTCACAGGGGCACGTGTAATCTCCCGAGTGTTTCCTTAGCCTGCACGTAGCGGACCGCTAAGGTCTTGGGTAGCGGTCTGCCACCCCTTAGCTTTTCAAAATTTTCAGTTTAAGTCCTTGAACTTTGTTTATTCACATATCCACCCCTCAACTTTGAAAATTGGCAAGTTTAGTCCTTTTGTTTTCTAGGAAATTTTCTAGGTGTTACAATTTATACATGTTTTGTATGCATAATAATCCCCATATTATGATACTAAATGAATAATAACCTTGTAATTGATACTTAAAACGTTTATATTTTGTGATTGCAGGTTATTCGGTGTTTAAAATACAAATCAAAATGAAATCTATCAAAAAACACCAACAATTCAACCTTCTAAAAGGATCATTCCCAAGCTTTGACCCCCAAGAAGTCAAAACTGGTCAACAAGGAGTCAACCAGCAGCTAAAAGACAAAACTGGGCAGCGCGCATCCCAACGCACGGGCGTGCATTGCCCAACCTTAAAAATGAGTCGGTTTACGACGGTTTGCGGTGTATTCATTTTAAAAATAATAATAATATGGTCATGAATCTCGATAAATTAGTGTTATGATGACTCGTCTTACCTTATATTAAATATAAGAAGACTTTCAAAAGTTGGTCGAGTCAAGAGTTAGCATTAAAAAACATTTTTATTATCTAATTAGGTCGTAAAACCTTTAAATAAGTCATAATTTCGAAAGTATAACTATCCAAATCCAAACTTTATGAAATTTGGTCAGTAGACTCTTTAATATTTATAAAAGATTCTGAAATTTTTCCAGAATTTACCGGAGAGTTTAAGTAAGGTTTCTCCATTCGGTTATCGTAAAATAGCCGAAAATGGAAGAGTATATCTAGACATCTCCAAAGTTATGAAATTTATTTTATAAGCTTTATATGACCTTAAAAACATTCTATAATTTTTGGAGAGGTTTTTGAAATAGTTAAGTATTTTTCTAAAAATCCTTTACAATAGCCAAAATTAGAAAGGATAGCTAGATAAGTCCAAAAGTTATGATTATTTTTTTATGAACTCCTCATGACCAGTAGACCATTTGGTAAAATATGACATTTTTATGAAAAGTTTAAGTATAAAAACGACGTTTGTTTTTACAAGATTTATTTTATAGATATAGTTTCGAGCTCCATAAATCATAAAATTTAATATGAAAGCTTTTTATACTATATAGAAGCTATAGCAAAAAATTGGGAATTTTTGGTGATCATTAAGTAAAAGTCATGTTTTAGGTCCAAACCCGACGTTTTAACGGTGAAAGTTTATGTTTAGGTTGCATATGGTCATTTCAACTTTATTTAACTCATCCAACCTTGTAAATATATGATATAAAGTGTAAATAAAAGTGATCTAACAAATTAGTAGGTGTTAGAAGAAAGAAAAATGAAAGCACAATTGTATGTAAAGTAATAATATATAGTAAATGGACTAGTTCTTGAATGTTGAAAGTATGTTTATGGTTTGGCATTTTGCCATAGATCATCACTTGTTTACATACACTAAGAAGTATATTATGGTGTCATACTAGCCTATAAACCTTTTTGTTATCAAGATCAAGATCTAGAAGAATGTAAAGTAAAATATAAAGTGTATGGACTAGTTCTTTGATTTCTAAAAGTATGTTTATGGTTTGGCATTTTGCCATAGATCATGTAAGGCCCTAAACCCGGGAGACCTCACTTGTTGGATTTACTCATTCACAAACAGTTCTTAAACATGAATATTAAATAACGCAGCGGAAAATTTCATTCAAACATAACGTCATCATTATTCATACATGCGGAAGCGTAAACATTGTTTAAAACATAAATACATCTTAACTAAACATAACGGGATGCCATTCTTCATAGTCAGTCGGGTAACTCCTCTCGCTAGCCAAGCATCACCGTCCATCCTCATAACCTGCCTTAACCTGAATGTGCACACTAAAAAGTCAGCTACGCTGGTGAGTTCTAGTTTTAACATAAAACTTTAACTTCAAATAATTTGCCAAAAACATAACTTCATAGCTTCATACTTCATTTAATAAAAAGCGTACGTAAAATAATGCAATAACAAAACATAACACTTCAAAAACATAAGTCAACGAACATATCGAATCTGCGCCTTCTCGTAACCGTCAAATCCAAACATCAAATAACCTAATGATCACCACCACTTGGCCCATCAATCACCGTACTATCCTTCGGGTGAAGAAATTCTAGGGCCCGATACTTAGGTTATTCAACACTACTTCAAGCACGGCATCACAAGGATGACACGTACCAAACTTCAAGCACTGTGCCCCGTAGGGCACAAGTACCAAACTTCAAGCACGACTACCCCGTAAGGTAAATCGTACCAAACTTCAAGGATCACGATAATCCCCTTGACGACCGTCATCGCCCCAGTTGTACAACAGTTGGCCAGCCACAGAGGCCCCTAAAAGTTAAAGGCCCATAACATACTTCCCATACCCTTAACCTTCATTCCCTGAGGAATATTGGCAGATTCGTTCGTTTATGAATTTCGTAAACCTTCGCTTCTTTTACTTCAAAACTTCAGTTAAAGCATTCGTATGTTTTATTAAAAACATTCATTCATTCATAAACACTTCATAAACTTCGTAAACTTCTTTGGCAAAATATTTCATAAACACCTCCTTCATAACCTTTCCTTCCAAAACATCGTTCATAAACATCATTTTATAAAACGTCACATACAATTCATAAACATCGTTTTATAAAATAGTCACATCGTTACGTATGCACACCAGCCCAAAAACATTATTAAAACATTTAAAAGAGGGCTTCTAGAACTCACCTTATAAGCTAGCCTCGGTTGTCCTAAACAAAGTCTCAACAACGTCACTTCCGATCTGAATTGATTAGTTAAATACACATCAGACCAATACCGACTCTAACGGTTTAACCCTTCTAAACATACTAACTTTACTTAACCAGCCTGATGCCTGCGCACTTAGCAAGTGCGCAGACCCTGCTGCCTACGCACTTAGTAAGTGCGCAGACCCTGCTGCCTGCGTACTTGATAAGTACGCAGGATCATCTTCCTGCGTACTTGATAAGTACGCAGTGCCCTCTTCCTGCGTACTTGATAAGTACGCAGGACCTGCTCCGTGCGCACTTGGTAAGTGCGCACGATCTGTTTCTTCGTAAAACCCTAACTTTCGCATTCAGGTCTGCTCACGTCAAGATCTCGAACCTGTTTGCATCCAAAACGTTCGTTTTCCATTAAGGAACTCAAATCTATGTTTATCTCTCAGTTTCATCCGTAAAAACGTTGCCTTTTTACCCAAAACCCGAAAAACCCAAAAACGAACTAAAACTCAGATTTAGGTCGGATCGTTACCTGAATCGAGCTTCTGATCCAGAGGTTCTTCTCACGAGTTATGGAGTAACACACTTCTCAAATCTCGGGTCGATCCGCCAACTTTCTCTCTCTACGATTTCTTTCTATAGAAGGTGTAAATGAGAGAAATGGGTGGTGACCTTGGCTATTTATAGGGGAGGCTCCCCTTCCAGCCCGCCGGCCCATCCGACCCGACCCAACATGCCTCGTTCGTTTATTTCGTCATTTTAACTGTCGTTTTATTTTTGTGATGTTACAAGTCTACTATCACACCCCGACCGATGGCGGAATCATCGAGGCCGACAATGGAATGATTGTTCAAAAACACATGATAACTAAAATGTTGCATAATTCATTAATTAAATTTAAAGACAACAAAGATCCAAATACAATACATTTCAAATAACCTAGTCTAGTTCAAAACATTGATTTATTTAACTAGGTCCATAGTTCTTAAGTGGAGGAATCTTCGGCAAGCAATCACATATCCAAACCTGAAACATTATTTAAATCAAGTGTCAACTAAAAAGTTGGTGAGTACATAGGTTTTGTAGTTTCGATAAGTAGTAGATAAAAACGTTTTGCAACTCATTGTTTATCTTGTTAAACATAGTATATATATGGTGTATCATTTATCTAATCACAATTCAAACATTGATTGACGCGCTTGAACATAGCACAACAGCTAAGTCCGGTATGTTTGAATATAGTTACCCACTATATCCGGTATGTTTGAATATAACACACGGCTATATCCGAGTATGCAGTAATAAACACCCTAACCGGGTGGGCTGGTCAGACATAATAGATCTATTAATATTACTGTTGGTTTTCTTGTGTTTAAAATAAACAATTGTACACTCAAGATAATTTATGATGAACAAGCATATAATTCACATGTATAACACGTATAAACAATTTGATGAGTAGCATGTATAATGTTTCACCCCAAAGTATGTAAAAATGTAAAATAGGGGCTATGTAACTCACCTGGCTAGCGGATATGATAATCCACGAGTGCGGGTGATAAGGACGTTGAAACCTAAGCACGATGAAATCCTATGTGGATAGATAAGTATTATTGTATGTTTTATTTGTATGTGCGTATTCGTATTTAAATGTGTATGTGTTTTATAATAATATCCTTTAATATTTATTTGTATAAAATATGATAGAAAATAATAATGACTTGGTAAAACTTTAACTTAAAAATTATATATTATTGTTAAAATATTTCATTTTTAAATAAGTAGTTATTATGTATTTATAAAAGTTCCTATTTATTTATTTATATTATCATTATTATTATATATATTTTTTTGTAAGTTGAAACTATTTTAACAAATTTATAAAAATATAATATTTATTATTTTATAAAAATTTTTGTGGGTTAAATATGTATAAAAGAATTTTAGTGGTTTCCGGAATAAACGAACGAGTAAACCGACTCGTTTTAGTTTTTATTGTATAAAAAGAATGTTAAAATAAGTTAAAATAAATAAATAAAATAAAAACAGAATAAAAAATTGGGCCGAAGGCCAACCGGGATCGAACCCGCGACCTCTGCCTTAAACACACACACGCATAAACAGCCGGGCTACTGCCCATCGCTGGTTATGTGTGCATCAGTTTATTTAAATACACAAGGCAAAACAGGTCGCTGGTCCTCGGCAACCGGCAAACCGTGTCCGAGGACACTTGGTTTACCCGATAACTCACTGGCGATGGTCGTGTTTTCGATTGGGGTTGATTACCAGTGGCTAACAGGAACTAATGGAACCAAAATAAAGCTCGAACCTGGTCACGAAGGGCCTGGTCGGCAGAAGTTTAAACCCGAAAATGTCAAGAATGGGAATTGATCTTCTGGATGGATATAGCCTTTGAAAAACTTGGTCACAGCTTCACTCGGAGACGACGAATGCAATGGTGCCTTCAATTTGAAAAACTTGGTCACAGTAAGAATTGTCAAGTTTCGTTCTTTGTTTAGCAAGTCGGGATTCAAAGGTAAGAGACACAAAACTCCTATCGGCACCGGTATCAAATAAAATGGATGCATAATGATTGTTTACGAGAAACGTACCGTTTATCACGTCGTTGTTTGCTTGAGCCTCATTAGCGTTTATATTAAACGCTCGTTCTTGAGGACCACCTTGATGATGAAGTTTTGGGCATCGGTCACGGAAATGGTTTGGGTCTCCACATTCGTAACATGCCCGACCATTGAGAGGTGCCGGATAGATTGGACGGTTGGCTGGAGCAGCTTGATGGACGGGAGGACGGGTACGGCAAGTAGTGACCACGTGTCCATATCGTCCGCAGCTTGAACACAATCGGCATGGTAAGTTGGCAGGATGATGGTACTTGCAGGTCTGGCATTGGGGATTCGGGCCCAGATAAGGTTTCGGGTTTTGACCCAAAGGGGCCACTTGAATAGCAGGTACAGCGGGAGTTACGGCTGCGAAGTTTCGACCTTTTCGTTTCTTGTTGCGGTTAGAAGACTCGGGTTTTACATCTTTGACGGCCGCAAGAGTGGAGGCAACCTTCTTGGAACCCTTTCTTGTTAAGGTTCCGGCTTTGACATGGTTGTCGGATAGTGTAGCGGATAGACGGATAGCGGCTTCAAGTGTAGGAGGATTGCTTCCTAACACAGCATCTTGAATTTGCATAGGCAGCCCGCCTATGTATTTTTCAATTTCACGAGCAAGGGGAGTGATCATATGAGGCACCAATAGGCTCAGCTCTTGAAATCGGGTGGTGTAAGCCAGATTATCCCCGCTGTCTTTGGCAAGATCCCAAAACTCTGTCTTGAGCTTCCTCATTTCATTTCGAGGACAGAATTCATCAGTCATGGCTTTATTCAGATCATCCCATGATAAAGATGTAGCAACCTCAACACCAGGAGTGCGTTTCTCACCGTTCCACCAGGTGAGGGCTCTCTTTTGAAGTACACTTGTGGTATAGCAAACCCGAAGAGTATCGGGACAGTCACTGTTTAGGAATGTGCTTTCCATGCTTTTAAACCATTGCAGTAGGCCCGTAGCACCTTCAGTCCTGAAAAATTTTGTAGGATTGCACGAGTTAAAGTGCTTAAACGTGCATTGAGGCGGGTTGGTACCACCGTTTCCTTGGATGTTGTGAGACCCGTCACTGTTGTTATTGGCTTGGCTCATTTGCGCCACCAGCTGGGCAAGGAGAGTAGCAAGATCCGGGTTGGAAGTGCTAGAGTTTGCACGTCGAGGAGGCATTCTAACACCATAAGAAAAGACAATGATATTTTAGATAAGATGGATATATATGAGTTATAGTGGGAAATAATGTAAGCAGAAAAGCGGGATTCATCATGACGCGTGCCAGTGCATGTGTATTTATTCAAAGTTGATGGGGGAAACTAAGCCATCTATTCCGGATAGAACATGATGTTATAGATCATTATTCGCGTAATAGGAATTGCCGGGACTTGCATGCACTACAAATCGTTATTACGTGTGCACCCGTAATAATGATTTGCTTTGCATGTTCGTCTAGTTCTTCCTATCTTGCTATAATGTCCCCAAATTTTGAGTTTAAGTTCGGATCGTATCCTTGCGAATACATTGACTTATCAACGTTAAATAATTCCTCAAAACTTTCAAGGAGACATGCTTTAGCCTATAGGTAAACACTCACTTCAGGAATTCCCACGAAAGCATACGGGTCCGTTTATTTGGATTTATACGAAATGTTTTCCTAGACAGAAAACCCAATGTACAGGTGTCACCCTTCCAGATTGCACGTGTCCTTTACTAGTTTCAAGAAATTAAGTCGTTGACGAGATTTTCAAGATTTTAATAGACTTGAGAGTCTATGAGTATAAAATGTGTAGGAATGTTGCAATTAATATGGATTAGGAAAGAGTATGGATAAGGATGGGTAGTGTATTTGTTTGCATAAGTTTGTTTGTCAAATGTGTATGTAAAGTATGTATCATGTATTTAAGCCTTGTATGTATAAGTCTCATGTACCAAACTTGGGAAAATTCAAATAATACCTAACTATAAATAATTCACATAACAATTAATCATTTAGCATATACCACATAAAAGGGAGTCCTAGGGTTATAGTCTAGGTCATTGTGTCTAATAACCTAATTCACTATAACCATGGCTCTGATACCAATCTATCACACCCCGACCGATGGCGGAATCATCGAGGCCGACACTGGAATGATTGTTCAAAAGCACATGATAACTAAAATGTTGCATAATTCATTAATTAAATTTAAAGACAACAAAGATCCAAATACAATACATTTCAAATAACCTAGTCTAGTTCAAAACATTGATTTATTTAACTAGGTCCATAGTTCTTAAGTGGAGGAATCTTCGGCAAGCAATCACATATCCAAACCTGAAACATTATTTAAATCAAGTGTCAACTAAAAAGTTGGTGAGTACATAGGTTTTGTAGTTTCGATAAGTAGTAGATAAAAACGTTTTGCAACTCATTGTTTATCTTGTTAAACATTGTATATATATGGTGTATAATTTATCTAATCACAATTCAAACCTTGATTGACGCGCTTGAACATAGCACAACAGCTAAGTCCGGTATGTTTGAATATAGTTACCCACTATATCCGGTATGTTTGAATATAACACACGGCTATATCCGAGTATGCAGTAATAAACACCCTAACCGGGTGGGCTGGTCAGGCACAATAGATCTATTAATATTACTGTTGGTTTTCTTGTGTTTAAAATAAATAATTGTACACTCAAGATAATTTATGATGAACAAGCATATAATTCACAAGTACAACACGTATAAACAATTTGATGTGTAGCATGTATAATGTTTCACCCCAAAGTATGTAAAAATGTAAAATAGGGGCTATGTAACTCACCTGGCTAGCGGATATGATAATCCACGAGTGCGGGTGATAAGGACGTTGAAACCTAAGCACGATGAAATCCTATGTGGATAGATAAGTATTATTGTATGTTTTATTTGTATGTGCGTATTCGTATTTAAATGTGTATGGGTTTTATAATAATATCCTTTAATATTTATTTGTATAAAATATGATAGAAAATAATAATGACTTGGTAAAACTTTAACTTAAAAATTATATATATATTGTTAAAATATTTCATTTTTAAATAAGTAGTTATTATGTATTTATAAAAGTTCCTATTTATTTATTTATTTATATATCATTATTATTATATATATTTTTTTTGTAAGTTGAAACTATTTTAACAAATTTATAAAAATATAATATTTATTATTTTATAAAAATTTTTGTGGGTTAAATATGTATAAAAGAATTTTAGTGGTTTCCGGAATAAACGAACGAGTAAACCGACTTGTTTTAGTTTTTATTGTATAAAAAGAATGTTAAAATAAGTCAAAAAAAATAAAAAAAATAAAAACAGAATAAAAAATTGGGCCGAAGGCCAACCGGGATCGAACCCGCGACCTTTGCCTTAAACACACACACGCATAACCAGCCGGGCTACTGCCCATCGCTGGTTATGTGTGCATCAGTTTATTTAAATACACAAGGCAAAACAGGTCGCTTGTCCTCGGCAAACGGCAAACCGTGTCCGAGGACACTTGGTTTGCCCGGTAACTCACGGGCGATGGTCGTGTTTTCGATTGGGGTTGATTACCAGTGGCTAACAGGAACTAATGGAACCAAAATAAAGCTCGAACCTGGTCGCGAAGGGCCTGGTCGACAGAAGTTTAAACCCGAAAATGTCAAGAATGGGAATCGATCTTCTGGATGGAATTAGCCTTTAAAAAACTTGGTCACAGCTTCACTCGGAGACGACGAATGCAATGGTGGTTCTTGTTCGTGTAGGCAAGACGAGTTCAGACCTGCCTTTAGCGGCTGTTGAGGTGCAGGGAACAGCCCTATCGGGGTGTTCGCCGGAAAAAGCTTTGGACCGCCGGACAAACGTTGGGGACAACCGGAAATGCGAATTTGGTTTTTGTAGTTTCAGTCCCTGAAGTTTGATTTTGATTTAATTTAGTCCCTGGAATAACTACGGATAAGACCTTATAGTTTGATTTGTACAGAAATAGTCCCTCAACAGATTTTATCTTAAAACCTTCTAGTTTGAAAATTTTCAAAACAACCCCTCAACTTTTATAAAAATAAATTTCTTTAATTTCTTTTAATTTCAAATATATTTTATAAACTTATTTTATTATTATTATTATAAATAATTTTTATAAAAGTTATTTATCTTGTTTAAATAGGTTATTTTATTAAATATGCAACCTTTAAATTTAGATTTTTTTTATATAAGTTTTTAAAACTTATAAAATTTTAATTAATTTAAATCCGTAAAATGAAAATACCTATTTGTATAAAACTAAATAAAAAACTCGTATATTATTTAATTTGAGAATGATTACACGATAATTATATTACAAGTGCGCGAATGAAAAATCCGAAACGTCACATCTACCCCCCTTACAATAGGTTTCGTCCCTGAAACCTATCATAAGTCAAATAGATGAGGGTACGACTCCCTCATTTCCTTCTCCGTTTCCCAAGTGGCTTCCGATCCCTTTCAATGTTTCCATTGGAATTTAACCAATTGGATAACCTTATTACGCAAACGCTTCTCCTTCTTATCTAAGATGGCCACGGGTTCTTCGATGTAATTAAGGCTGTTGTCGACCTCGATGTCAGTAAGTGGTACGTGAGCTGATTCATCCGCCAAACACTTTCGCAAGTGTGATACATGGAAGGTAGGATGAATCCCACTTAACTCATCAGGCAACTCTAACCGATAAGCGACTTCACCAACCCGTGCCATTATCCTGAATGGTCCGACAAACCTCGGACTTAACTTTCCTCTCTTCCTGAATCGTATGATTCCCTTCCAGGGTGACACTTTCAACATTACTCTGTCCCCAACATCAAACCTAATAGGCCTTCGTCGTTTATCCGCATAGGACTTCTGACGATCTTGTGCGGCCTTCATTCGTGCTTTGATTTGATCAAACCTTTCCGATGTTTCTCTTACGACTTCAAGACTTCCTAATTCCTTCTGTCCAATCTCACCCCAACAAACGGGGGTTCTACATCTTCTCCCATACAACATTTCGTAAGGCAGCATGCCTATCGTCGTGTGATGACTATTGTTGTAGGAGAATTCGGCTAACGGCAGATGACTGTCCCAACTGCCGCCAAAATCGATAATACAAGCACGAAACATATCCTCCAATGTCTGAATGGTCCTTTCGGACTGACCATCCGTTTGTGGGTGGTATGCCGTGCTAACATTGAGCCTCGTTCCCATCGCCTCGTGAAACCTTTTCTAGAACCTCGATGTGAATCGTGTGTCCCGGTCAGAAACGATTGTCAAAGGCATCCCATGCCGTGCTACTACTTCGTTAATAAATACTTCCGCTAACCTTTCCGACGAGAACGTCTCGCGAATAGGTAGGAAATGAGCACTCTTCGTTAATCGGTCCACAATTACCCAAATGGTATCATGACCTTTAGCTGTGCGAGGTAGCTTAGTTATGAAGTCCATGGTAATGTGTTCCCACTTCCACTCCGATATATCAAGTGGTTGAATCTTTCCATACGGTTTCTGGTGTTCGGCCTTTACTTGCGAGCAAGTCAAACACTTGCTTACGTACTTTGTCACTTCATATTTCATTCCAGGCCACCAGTATTCCTTCCTTAGGTCTTGGTACATTTTATTGGTACCAGGATAGATTACCGAGACTTATGAGCCTCATCCAAGATTTTGGTTCTAAGCTCGCCACCCATAGGTATCCATACCCGTCCAAAACGTGTCCTAACACCAAGGGTGTTATATTCCAACTTGTCCTGTTGGCTAACCATCCTTTCCTTCTTTATGTTTTCTTCTTTAAGTGCCTCATCTTGAGCCTTTTCAATTTCTCTCATTACATCCGATGTTACCACCAACTGGCAAGCTTTCACTCTAATAGGAGTAGGCACATCATTTCGGCTTAGAGCGTCAGCCACCACGTTTGCCTTTCCAGGATGGTATATTATTTCACAGTCATAGTCTTTCAATAGTTCCAACCATCGCCTCTGCCTCATATTAAGTTCCTTTTGTTCGAAGAAGTACTTCAAACTTTTGTGGTCGGAGTAAATAGTAAACTTCACCCCGTAAAGGTAGTGCCTCCAGATTTTTAATGCGAATACGACAACAGCAAGTTCCAAATCGTGGGTTGGATAATTAGCTTCGTGAGTCTTCAACTGTCATGACGCATACGCGATCACTCTCCCGCGTTGCTTCAGCACGCATCCCAATCCCTGACCCGAAGCGTCAGAGTATACCACTAAGTCTTCATTGCCCTCGGGAAGGGCCAAGACTGGAGCTTGGGTTAGCCTCTTCTTCAATTCCTTAAACGCATCATCTTGGGTCGAACCCCATTCATACTTTTCCTCTTTCCGTGTCAACTTTGTCAACGGCGAAGCTATTTTCAAGAAATCATGGATCAATCTCCGATAGTAGCCTGCCAACCCCAAGAAACTGCGGATTTCAGTTGGCGTCTTAGGAATATTCCATTCCCTTACCGTCATTATCTTTGCTGGGTCAACCATAATGCCGTTCGGGTTAATGACGTGACCTAGGAATTGGACTTCCCTAAGCCAGAACGCGCATTTGGAGAACTTCGCATACAACTTTTCCTTCTTAAGAGCTTCCAATACTTCCTTCAAGTGACACGCGTGATCACCCTCATTCTTGGAGTAGATGAGGATATCATCGATGAACACGATTACCGTTCGGTCCAACATCGGTCGACACACCATATTCATTAAATCCATGAACGCTGCGGGGGCGTTCGTCAATCCAAAAGACATCACGCGAAACTCGAAATGTCCATAACGCGTGCGAAATGTGGTTTTCGGTATGTCTTCTTCCCTCACCTTCAACTGATGGTACCCGGATCTAAGGTCAATTTTTGAGAACCAACTTGCGCCCTGTAATTGATCTAACAGGTCGTCGATCCTTGGTAAAGGGTACTTGTTCTTCACTGTACGTTTGTTCAACTCGCGATAATCAATACACATTCTCATTGAACCGTCTTTCTTCTTCACAAACAACACCGGAGCACCCCACGGCGAGATGCTCGGTTGGATAAATCCCTTCTCAAGTAACTCGTCTAGTTGTGCCATTAACTCTTTCATCTCCACTGGTGCTAGTCAGTATAGAGCCTTAACCACGGGCTGGGCATCTGGTACTAAGTCGATTCGAAATTCGATCTCTTTGTCGGGTGGTATCCCAGGCAAATCCTCTGGAAACACCTCCGAGTACTCGCGTACCACGGGTACATCGTCTAGTTCTTTCACTTCCATACACTCGTCAATTACATACACCAGATAAGCCTCGCATCCGCGCCTCAAGTAATCTGTTGCCTTAATCATCGAGATGACATTTGGCATCGGGGCGTCACGATCTCCAAGAACCTCGACTTTGCTACCGTCCAGAGCCTTGAGTCGGATTATCTTTCGTTTACATATAATTTGTGCTTCATTGGCAGTTAGCCAATCCATTCCTAACACGACATCGAACCCACCCAAAACCATGACAAACAATCTGACGGGGAATCTATGGCCTTCTATTTTTATCGTGGAATTGTCAACTACATCAGTCACCTTCGCAGTTCTACCCTCATCGGTTTCTACGCTAAAGGCCCTTTCTAGTTTACTGACAGTGTACTTCACTCGTTTACAAAAAGTCGCAGATATAAAACTCTTACTTGCACCCGAATCAAATAACACAGAAACAAAAGTGTTGTCAAGGACGAACGTACCTGACGCCACATCGGGGTCCGCTCTGGCCTGTTCCTGC
This sequence comes from Smallanthus sonchifolius, assembly GCA_023525975.1. NCBI lineage: Eukaryota > Viridiplantae > Streptophyta > Magnoliopsida > Asterales > Asteraceae > Smallanthus > Smallanthus sonchifolius. The sequence goes on from CM042042.1 coordinate 33,977,943, forward strand.
GTCAGCGCATAGGCGCGAGTCTTTGTTCGGGGTCTCTCTTCTGTCTTCTCCGGGCCTTTCCCTTTCCCGGCTTGACCCATCCTGGGCTTGGTGCATTCCCGGCTCATATGACCACTCTCCCCACAGTTGTAGCATTTGAAGCCTTGCGGGCATTCACGGGAGTAGTGTCTGGTTTTGCCGCATTTAAAGCACAGATTTGACCCTAGCTGACATTCACCCGCATGTCTTACCCCACATCTTCCACAGACTACCGCCTCGCCTACCCTGGCCTGCTTGTCCAGGGCCCCAAACAACTTCCCACCCGATCGCTTAGCGGGAAAACTCAGTTTCTTCTTAGGCTCTTCAATGGCAACGGCGCCGCTCAGTTCTACTACCGAATCATAGGTAGTAGGGGCGTTTGCCTTAACAAAGGTGCGGACTTGGTCCGGCAGCCCTTGAATGTAGCATGCAATCTTTCTTTCCTCAGTCGTGATAAGATGTGGCACCAGACGTACCAGTTCATTGAATCGGGTTGTGTACTGCCGGTGCGTCATGCTCCCGGCCTTCAAACCCAGAAATTCCCTCTCTACCTTCTCAATCTCGTTCCTTGGGCAGAAATTCTTGATCACTAAAGTTTTCAAGTCAGCCCACATCATCGCATCCACAATCTCGCTCCCTTTTGCTTGACGTACGCCTTCCCACCAATGGGATGCTTCCTCTCTCAAGGAGTTAGCAGCAAATTTCACAACTTGATCCGTTCGACATTCGCTCAGACGAATGGCAGCCTCCATACGAATCACCCAATCAAACGTAGCCACCGCGTCCTTCTTCCCAGTCAAGACCGGTGGGTCACATGCCTTAAAGGACTTATAGTCGCAACCACGGTTAAGCGGTGCGTCAATTGCCTCAGTGTTCGGGGTACCAACTGCCGTGTTGGACCCACCCGTCTCGTTAACCTTCTTCATCGCTTCAACTAACAGACCTGGCAGAGAAGCCTTCATCAACTCGGAGAACTCTCGAGCTATAGCTGCCCTCACTTCTGGTTCAAAAGTGAAAGGTTGTTCTTCGACTTGTGTCTGCTCAGCTCCATGCACACTAACCACCGGTTCAGTGTGAACACTTCCTTCTTCACTATACTCTTGGCGCGCAGGGGTCCTGCCATGCCCACCATTTCGGCCACCGGTACGACCACCGGTACGGCCACCACACCTTCCGTTTCCTCTCCTCGCCATTTCGTTCTATAAGACAAGAAATCCAATGTCATCACGCTAGTTAACAAATAGAATTCAATAAGCACTGTAAGATGTTAATATACACTGGCCATCTGCAATTAACCATTACACTACCTTTCGATTTCTATTTGACCACCTTTGTGATTCCATCAGAACACAAGTCCTTACCTGACCCTTTCTAAGGCATACTATATATGTAAATATATACTACCTTCATACCTGATGCTATGGCTCGAGTTACCCGTACTGGCATCCGCTTTCGGTCCCGTTCACAGTTTAAGTTCAGACATTGTGAGTGTCCGAATCTCTCAAACTATCGCTCTGATACCAACTTGTAAGGCTCCAAACCCAGGAGACCTCACTTGTTGGATTTACTCATTCACAAACAGTTCTTAAACATGAATATTAAATAACGCAGCGGAAAATTTCATTCAAACATAACGTCATCATTGTTCATACATGCGGAAGCGTAAACATTGTTTAAAACATAAATACATCTTAACTAAACATAACGGGATGCCAGTCTTCATAGTCAGTCGGGTAACTCCTCTCGCTAGCCAAGCATCACCGTCCATCCTCATAACCTGCCTTAACCTGAATGTGCACACTAAAAAGTCAGCTACGCTGGTGAGTTCTAGTTTTAACATAAAACTTTAACTTCAAATAATTTGCCAAAAACATAACTTCATAGCTTCATACTTCATTTAATAAAAATCGTACGTAAAATAATGCAATAACAAAACATAACACTTCAAAAACATAAGTCAACGAACATATCGAATCTGCGCCTTCTCGTAACCGTCAAATCCAAACGTCACATACTGGCTGAATAACCTAAAGATTACCACCACTAGGCCCATCAATCACCGTACTATCCTTCGGGTGAAGAACTCCTAGGGCCCGATACTTAGGTTATTCAACACTACTTCAAGCACGGCATCACAAGGATGACACGTACCAAACTTAAAGCACTGTGCCCCGTAGGGCACAAGTACCAAACTTCAAGCACGACTACCCCGTAAGGTAAATCGTACCAAACTTCAAGGATCACGATAATCCCCTTGACGACCGTCATCGCCCCAGTTGTACAACAGTTGGCCAGCCACAGAGGCCCCTAAAAGGTAAAGGCCCATAACATACTTCCCATACCCTTAACCTTCATTCCCTAAGGAATATTGGCAGATTCGTTCGTTTGTGACTTTCGTAACCTTTGCCTCTTTTACTTCAAAACTTCAGTTAAAGCATTCGTACGTTTTATTAAAAACATTCATTCATTCATAAACACTTCATAAACTTCGTAAACTTATTTGGCAAAATATTTCATAAACACTTCCTTCATAACCTTTCCTTCCAAAACATCGTTCATAAACATCATTTTATAAAACGTCACATACAATTCATAAACATCGTTTTATAAAATAGTCACATCGTTACGTATGCACACCAGCCCAAAAACATTATTCAAACATTTAAAAGAGGGCTTCTAGAACTCACCTTATAAGCTAGCCTCGGTTGTCCTAAACAAAGTCCCAACAACGTCACTTCCGATCTGAATTGATTAGTTAAATACACATCAGACCAATACCGACTCTAACGGTTTAACCCTTCTAAACATACTAACTTTACTTAACCAGCCTGATGCCTGCGCACTTAGCAAGTACGCAGACCCTGCTGCCTGCGCACTTAGCAAGTGCGCAGACCCTGTTGCTTGCGTACTTGATAAGTACGCAGGATCCTCTTCCTGCGTACTTGATAAGTACGCGGTGCCCTCTTCCTGCATACTTGATAAGTACGCAGGACCTGCTCCGTGCGCACTTGGTAAGTGCGCACGATCTGTTTCTTCGCAAAACCCTAACTTTCGCATTCAGGTCTGCTCACGTCAAGATCTCGAACCTGTTTGCATCCAAAACGTTCGTTTTCCATTAAGGAACTAAAATCTATGTTTATCTCTCAGTTTCATCCGTAAAAACATTGCCTTTTTACCCAAAACCCGAAAAACCCAAAAACAAACTAAAACTCAGATTTAGGTAGGATCGTTACCTGAATCGAGCTTCTGATCCGGAGGTTCTTCTCACGAGTTATGGAGTAACACACTTCTCAAATCTCGGGTCGATCCGCCAACTTTCTCTCTCTACGGTTTCTCTCTCTAGAAGGTGCATATGAGAGAAATGGGTGGTGACCTTGGCTATTTATAGGGGATGCTCCCCTTCCAGCCCGCCGGTCCATCCGACCCGACCCGACATGCCTCGTTCGTTTATTTCGTCATTTTAACTGTCGTTTTATTTTTGGGATGTTACAGATCACCACTTGTTTACATACACTAAGAAGCATATGATGGTGTCATACTACCTATAAACTTTTTGTTATCAAAATCAAGATATAGAAAGAAGAAAGAAAGTAAGAAACTTACAAATCAACAACTTCAAAGTTGGGACTTGTTCTTGCACTCTTTTGCCCAAAAATTGAGAGAGAAAAGGAGAGAGTTTGAGGGTGATTTGTTTGGTGCAAGTGAAAATGATGGATGAAACCTTCTATTTATAGGAGAATTGGGCATGGTTTTCTTATTAAAATATTCAAGATATCATGGTGTGTTTGTGTGTGTAAGTGGATGAAAGAAAAGAGGTGTGTGAGGTGGAGTAAGATGTGGGTGATGTCTTGCCATTTTTTTTTATAAAATTTCTTTTATATCTTTTGAAGTCTTTTATAAAAATTAAAGTCTTTTATATAGGGTTTTTATAAAATGTTGTTAGTTATTAAAATTGCATTACATAGTCTTGATTTTTATAAAATAGAGTAAATTACAAAGATTGTCCTTTAACTATGTAGTAAATTGCATATTGTGTCATTTGGCTTCAATAATTACATTGTATGTCCTTTTTTTGAAACTTTTGCATGCATTTCGTCATTTCCACTAACTGGAGTTAACTTTTTTTGTTAAGTGTAGTCATGTGTTTTGCACATGAGGGCATTTTAGTAATTTGACTAACTATTTTAATTAAAAAGGTTTAACAAAGCAATATATATATATATATATATCAATATTTGATGTGTCTCTCTCCTTCTCTCATCTTTCATAGTCTTTATATTCAATAAATTAGTGATTTGGTACAAAACAAACATAAAATTGATTCAAATATTCAATCCTAGTTTATTTTTATGGGTCTAAAATTTCATGAAGCATGATAAAAATTCAGAAATGAAGCACGTTTTTCCACAGGAGTAAATGCCTCAGATGATCTTCCTCGTCTCCAAAGACCTCCTGATAATCCATAAGAATTTTTCTCTAAACTTGAGTAGATGTTATTTATGAGGAAGTCATACCTGTAACATTTCTGATTTTTAGTATCCGTATTTTAATTCAATGTAATGCATTCCAAATCCAATTCTAGTGCACTGTTTTGTTCTATTCGTACCATCAATTAAATACTATATTCCAATGCAAATCCACAAATTTTACACGAGTATACCCTATTAAACGCTACAAAAGTTCATACTTATATGTCAAAGACTAAAGTTACCAGGTCTGATGTTGAAAATTTACAAGAAACCCTAATAGGCACGGTTGCGCCTCGTTCTGGCACGGTTGCGCCTCGCGCTATGGCACGGTCGCGCGCCTTGCTTCAGAACGGTCGCGCCCGGTGCCTTGGCACGGTCGCGCCTCATATTTGCACGGTCGCGCCTCTCATCAGTTGTAACGTAAATGCAGACTTTAATCACAGAGACGTTCGATTTCATAACCGTTCGACACGTTTTCACCATTAACAAACTCAATTAACTCTTTTAATCATAACAATTACAACAAATAAACAAAATTTCGTCGATTCAACTCATAACCATCCAATCCTCTCACAAGACCGTCGAATTTACCATTCTGATTACGATTCTCCTAAACCAACATACTATCAATCCTCTCTGAAGCCCCCGGGAACACCGAGTCAGTCGGAATTGCAGAAGAAGGCACCGGAAACTGAACCCGTCGTCGCCAGAATTTCTCTTTACCGAACACTGTCAATTTATCGTCCTTCCGGGTAATTAAAACCTCTCACACTTACGTTTTAGTCTACTAATCAAAAGCCCTAATCTAATTTGGGCTTACAATATGAGAATCATCACGAACCAGAGTCTAGTTTTCGTTCAAAATAGATTTAATCGAATCCTACCTTGAACACGTTTAAAATACAATTAATGTATCCCAAAATACTCGTAATAAATCTACAGATGAAAGCCCTATGAAATCCAATGTTAACATTATAAGAATCAGTCAATTCGTTACTGTTTTGGAACAAACACGGCCGCGCTAGTCTTCTAGCGCGGTCGTGCTTCATGAGACACGGTCGCGCCAAATACCAGCGCGGTCGTGCCTCACACACTCAGACCCAGTCATGCCTTTGGCTAGACTTGGTCATGCCTCAAAACCCTAGACACGGTCGTGCCTAGTCCAGGACATGATCGTGCCTAGAGAACAACCCAATTGTGCATTCTATTTGATCAACACGGTCGCGCCCTGACTAGCATGGTCGTGCCCGTGGTTCAAGCACGATCGTGCCCTTACCAGGCACGGTCGTGTGTGAGTTAAATTTTTGATAGAATTAAAATTTTATATATTTTTCAAACAATAAATATTCTGATTAAATTACAAAATAAAAATAGTTGATTTTTATAAAAAAAAATGCATTTAATCCTATTTAGAAAGATCAAATATTTAATCTTGAAATAAATAGAAAATTATTTATTTAAAGTTTATAAAATTTAATTTACATTTATTGTTAAACCTTAAAAAGTATTTTAATGGTTACGTTACATATATTATAAATAAATAAATAAAGAAATGATTATCTATTTAATTTATATTTAAACAAAAATAATTAATTATTTATACTAAATTATAACTAATACTTACAATGTTTTCATAAACAATAATTATTTACATTACTTATTTAATTATTCAAACTCAAACCTTAATCAAAATATTTTAAAAATATTCTTTCAAACTTTATATTTTATTCAATACTTTCAATTACAAATCAATGACTTTTTACGCAAGTGCAAATGCAACTTTAGACTTAAACTTTTGTGCACACTATTAATACCATATACAATACACTTTAGGTTAACTTGTGCGTTTCAAGGATCGTTATTACTATCTAGTATCTTTTGTTAGCTACGCCTTCGAATCAAGTGAGTATTTCATAGCCCCTTTTACTCTTTTACACTTTTGGGGTGAAACATGAACTCTATCAAATTACATGTTTACATTTACACAAACAACACAAATACAAATCCTATTTACATTCATGTGTGCAATTTGAGCTTTATGCCCGAGTGCTATGTGTGCTAACTTTTGTGAGCACTTATGTGCAATCATTAACTATTTAAGCCGACGGTTTTCAATGATAGATCTATTGAGTCTGACAAACCCACCCAGATTGGGGTGATTGATACCGACAACACAATTTTGCATGCTAGTTACAAAGGTTTGATTGTACTTGGTTACACAATAGCTGCTCCCCATAAATGCCTTATTTATCATGTTATGTATGGATTTGTTTTTCAAACTATACGCTATCTATATAAAAACCTGTGTTATACTCACCAACTTTTTAGTTGACTTTATTTTATTCATGTTTCAGGTCCTAATATGTGAGTTTGATCAAGATGTGCTACATTTAGGCCTTGGACTTAGCTAATTTAAATAAAGAAGTCTATGTTTTGAAATATTGTTTCTGTCTTGGATTTGGTTTTGTTTGAATGATTGTAATGGAATTTGAAGTTTATTATATTTCAATTTAGTCAACCTTGTGCTTATGAACAGTCTACATGTCCCGCCCCGATGATTCCGCCATCGGTCGGGGTGTGACAGATTGGTATCAGAGCCTTGGTTATAGGGAATTAGGTTATTAGACACCTTGACCTAGACTATAACTTTAGGACACCCACTTATGCTATGTTTCATGATTACATGTTATATGCTACATGCTATATGTTATATGTTATGTGTTACATGCTATGTGCTACATGCTCACTATGATTAGTTATTATTTTATTTGATGACTTATTTGTTAAAAAAAAAAAACCATGACTTATTAGTATATACTTAAATAATAAATTAAATAAACAATATCCTTTCCTATATCCTAAAACCTCATAATATCCTTATCTTCTTCACTATCTTTATCTTCTAAGCATGTGGAAACTTCATGAAGCTAAATCCATAAAATTTCTTTATTTCCTCGTTAGGGTTTTTAAGCTTTGTTAATTATTTGAGGACACGTGCAATCTGGAAGAGTGACACCTGTATTTTGGGTTTTCTGTCTAGGAAAGCATTTCGCATAAATCCCAATCAACCGAGGGACCCGTATGCTTTCCTGGGAATTCCCGAGATGAGTGTTTACTTATAGGCTAAAGCATGTCTCCTTGAAAATTATATAAGTTTAATTAACCTTAATGTGTCATAGTATTCGAGTGATTATATCACTATTTGAGTACAATCCAAACTATGATTATCTATTTATTTTGTTATCTTATTCTATTAAATCCAAACAATTCTCATAAGTTCTTACATCTTTTCTTGTCTTGTGAAAATCAGTAGAATGCCTCCTCGTCGTGCTCCCGTTGCTGCTATTCTTGCACAACTCGTGACACAACTCACTCAAGCTAATAGTGCCACCAATGGCAACAATGGTGGTAATGGTAGTAATAGTGGTAATGGTGGCAATGGTGGAAATGGTGGTAACAACCCATCTCAATGCACTTTCAAGCATTTCAAATCGTGTAATCCTCCCAAGTTCTATGGTACCGAAGGAGCTACTGGACTTCTTCAATGGTTCAAAAGTATTAAGAACACCTTTCTCAATAGTGACTGTCCCGACAACCTTCGTGCTCGTCATGCCACAAGTGTCCTACAAAAACGGGCACTCACGTGGTGGAATGGAGAGAAAAGAAATAGAGGTGTGGATGTAGCAATGGCCTTACCTTGGGATGAAGTTAAAAGGCTAATGACCGAGGAATTCTGTCCTCGAAATGAAGTGAAGAAACTTGAAGCCGAATTTTGGGATCTTGCCCAAGATAGTGGCGAAAGCTTGGCATATACAACTCGGTTTCACGAGTTAAGTCTTCTCGTGCCCCACATGGTCACTCCTTTGTCCCGCTGCATTGAAAAGTATATTGGGGGATTACCTAGGCAAATTCAAGATACTGTCCCAGGAAGAAATCCTGCAACACTTGAGGATGCGATCCGTTTGTCCGCTACCTTAACCGATAATCATGTGAAGGCAGGGACTCTTACTAAAAAGGGCACCAAGAAAGTTTCCGACACCATAACCCCTCCTACCCACATCAAAGAAGCCACATCTGAACCCTCTCGAAATAATAGAAAGAGAAAGACTAGAAATTTTGTTGTGGTCACTCCTGCTATTCCTGTTAATCAAGCTGCGCCTATGGTTCAAGCACCGGCCAAAAAGCCATATGTTGGAATCTACCCACTTTGTGCCACTTGCAACTACCATCATCCCCAAAGCATCCCATGTCGCCTTTGCACTTATTGTGGGAAATATGGCCATACAGTCAATGTTTGTAGGGCCAAAGCTCTTGCGGGCCAAGTCAACCCAGCAAACCAAACCAACACCCAAGTGACTAATCAAGGTGCTCCCGCTATTGCAAATAGGCATGCATGTTATGAATGTGGCAACCCAAACCATTTCCGTGATCAATGCCCAAGGTTGGTCAATTCTAGACAAGGTGGAGCTCGTGGGCGTGCCTTCAACATAAACGCCAATGAAGCTCAAGCCAACAATGATGTGGTCAATGGTACGTTCCTTGTAAATAGTCAATATGCCTCCATTTTATTTGATATCGGTGCCGATAAAAGTTTTGTGTCACTTAATTTTGAGCCTTTACTTGCAAAGACACGATCCCAATTAGAGAAAACCTTTACCGTCGAAATAGCAAATGGTGACTCCCTTACAATTGACTCCGTTATCTATGACTGCTCCTTAGAACTTAATGATCATGAATTCCCAATCAACCTTGTTCCAATGCCACTAGGAAGTTTTGATATCATCATAGGCATGGATTGGCTATCAAATCATCATGCCGAAGTCATCTGTTTCGAGAAGTGCATCCGAATACCTCTACCATCGGGAGAAACGTTGAGAGTCTTTGGTGAAAAGCCTTGCAAAGGGCTTAAATTAATGCCATGCACTACTGCTCAAAAGTACTTACGAAAGAATTACGTGGCCTTTTTGAGATTTTCTGAGATTTATCTCTACCGAACACTGTCGTCGCCAGAATTTCTCTCTAGCGAACACTGTCAATTCGTCGTCCTTCCAGGTAATTAAAACCTCTCACACTTACATTTTAGTCTACTAATCAAAAGCCCTAATCTAATTTGGGCTTACAATATGGGAATCGTCACGAACCAGAGTCTAGTTTTCGTTCAAAATAGATTTAATCGAATCCTACCTTGAACACGTTTAAAATACAATTAATGTATCCCAAAATACTCGTAATAAATCTACAGATGAAAGCCCTATGAAATCCAATGTTAACATTATAAGAATCAGTCAATTCGTTCCTGTTTTGGAACAAACACGGCCGCGCTAGTCTTCTAGTGCGGTCGTGCTTCATGAGACATGGTCGCGCCAAATATCAGCGCGGTCGTGCCTCACACACTCAGACCCAGTCATGCCTTTGGCTAGACTTGGTCATGCCTCAAAACCCTAGACACGGTCGTGCCTAGTCCAGGACACGATCGTTCCTAGAGAACAACCCAATTGTGCATTCTGTTTGATCAACACGGTCGCGCCCTGACTAGCATGGTCGCGCCCGTGGTTCGAGCACGATCGTGCCCTTCCCAGGCACGGTCGTGTGTGAGTTAAATTTTTGGTAGAATTAAAATTTTATATATTTTTCAAACAATAAATATTCTGATTAAATTACAAAATAAAAATAGTTAATTTTTATAAAAAAAATGCATTTAATCCTATTTAGAAAGATCAAATATTTAATCTTGGAATAAATTGAAAATTATTTATTTAAAGTTTATAAAATTTAATTTACATTTATTGTTAAACCTTAAAAAGTATTTTAATGGTTACGTTACATATATTATAAATAAATAAATAAAGAAAGGATTATTTATTTAATTTATATTTAAACAAAAACAATTAATTATTTATACTAAATTATAACTAATACTTACAATGTTTTCATAAACAATAATTATTTACATTACTTATTTAATTATTCAAACTCAAACCTTAATCAAAATATTCTAAAAATATTCTTTCAAACTTTATATTTTATTCAATACTTTCAATTACAAATCAATGACTTTTTACACAAGTCCAAATGTAATTTTAGACTTAAACTTTTGTGTACACTATTAATACCATATACAATACACTTTAGGTTAACTTGTGCGTTTCAAGGATCCTTATTACTATCTAGTATCTTTTGTTAGCTACGCCTTCGAATCAAGTGAGTATTTCATAGCCCCTTTTACTCTTTTACAATTTTGGGGTGAAACATGAACTCTATCAAATTACATGTTTACATTTACACAAACAAGACAAATACAAATCCTATTTACATTCATGTGTACAATTTGAGCTTTATGCTCGAGTGCTATGTGTGCTAACTTTTGTGAACACTTATGTGCAATCATTAACTATTTAAGCCGACGGTTTTCAATGACAGATCTATTGAGTCTGACAAACCCACCCAGATTGGGGTGATTGATACCGACAACACAATTTTGCATGCTAGTTACAAAGGTTTGATTGTACTTGGTTACACAATAGCTGCTCCCCATAAATGCCTTATTTATCATGTTATGTATGGATTTTTTTTCAAACTATACGCTATCTATATACAAACCTGTGTTATACTCACCAACTTTTTAGTTGACTTTATTTTATTCATGTTTCAGGTCCGAATATGTGAGTTTGATCAAGATGTGCTACACTTAGGCCTTGGACTTAGCTAATTTAAATAAAGAAGTCTATGTTTTGAAATATTGTTTCTGTCTTGGATTTGGTTTTGTTTGAATGATTGTAATGGAATTTGAAGTTTAATATATTTCAATTTAGTCAACCTTGTGCTTATGAACAGTCCACATGTCCCGCCCCGATGATTCCACCATCGGTCGGGGTGTGACAATACCCACCATGAAAGATAACCCAAAACACACAACCATTCATAACAATCCATGTTTATATCAATAACTCACCAAAGGTGTTTGCTTTGACACCATTTTCATGGTTGCAGCTCATTCACTACACACTCAAGTGACCTTCAAACACCCATTAATGGCTATCAAAACAGAAGAACCCGACTCTCTCAAAAAAAAAACCATGAACAAAGCCCTAACATAAACCACCTTCACCATCACCCTCATCATCAAATCCAAACCCTTTTTCTTTTTGGTTATACTTCACTATCTCCGTCTCTCTCTTAACCCTAATATTCGTCACAATTTCCAATCTTTCCACCCAACAAGACCCCAAGGCGTGATTCCTTACACTACCCACACGTCTTAGACACCACTACTTTAATGGCAGAACCATAAAAGCCCAACCAACTCTTCACCGGGATTCAGTTGAGGTTAGGGACCAGGATTTGGGGCTTATGCAGCGGGAGGTTAGGGTTTTAGGAGGTTTGAATGATTTTGGTTACAACCGATTTAGGTTTTGAATATTTCGGTCCTAGCACCCCTCTCCATTCCAATCGTGTTTCTTCTTCACCATATGCAAAATCAACCAGTTTCTTCTCCTCCCACGAACAAGTAGAGACATATGAGGGAGATGACAGAGAGTAGAAAAAGGTTTATTACTGTATCAGGTCTTATTTTTTTTAAGAGAGAGAAAGGGTAACGAGGGTATGGACATAAAAAAGAAAAAGGTAAAAAGACACAAATGCCCCTCACATGAGGGGCACATGACCAGAATTAACTATTTTTTGGATGGACGTTAGTAGAAAAGACTGAGTCTGTGCAAAAGTTCTAAGAAAAGGATGTCCAATGTAATTATCGAAGACAAAGGACAATACGTGCAATTTTGATTATAGGTGAAGGACATAATTTGTAATTTACTCTATAAAATATTTATTTCTTAGAAATAAATAATGGTTTCATAAGTTTAAATTTATATAAAATAATACTTAGGTAGTTTTATTAGGAATGACGTGTGCGCATGAATAATGTGAGTAGAATGATTTATGTATACATGTGTATATATATGTCACACCCCAACCGACGGCGGATTATACGTCGGGGCGGACGCGGTTGTTCAATAGCACAAGGTTGACTATTAAAGTTTCAATATTTCATTAATAATATATTCAAAGGTTCAATACAAAGGAAATAATAAGTATACAACATTTGTTTAATATGAAGTCTAGGTCCAAAGCGTCCTATGTGATCACAAACAAGTATCATGATGTAGAACCTGAAACATGTGAAAGAATCTGTCAACTACAAAATAGTTGGTGAGATACAAAGGTTTTGACACAGTTTAACAAGTATTTGAAAAGAATTACAATTCACTATGATATTTCTATAATGTAAGCATGAGAAAACAAGTATCTTAAACATTGTGCACATTCAATCCTCAACCAAGTTTAGGCATAACCCGCAGGTTACCCTTATAAGTCTCAAGTCTCAAAGTTTTGGTTTAGTAACAAACACCAAGGGCTCCCCCCGAAGGGTCAATCAATCAAGGTGGATTGGTCAAATGCAAAAGATCTATCATTGTTACCATAGGCTTGATCAAAGTTAATGAATATGCTAGTTTTAAGTTTAATCTAAGCATACAAGTCTCAAGTTTAACAAAAGAATAAGCATCTAGTCATAGTTTGTACAAGAATTGTATAAGTTTGAAGTTTGAACATGTTTCACCCCAAAAGAATATAAATGAAAAAGGGGCTAAGTATACTCACTTGGATTTGGATGAAGTGTATCCGACAAGAGTAAGTTTGCAAGACTTTGAGGGAGAATATACTCACAATAAGCCTAAGTATGCAAGTTTAAAGAATTAAGTATGATCCTATAAGTCTATGGTAAGGATCTAGGATTTCGACATTCGACTAGGGTTATAACGGGAGATGGGAACGATTTGTGTTTATAAAATCAAGTTTATAGTAAAGGTTTTAAATGAATGACGCAAGATTTAAATATTGAAGTTTAATAAGTTTATAGTTTAGAATAATTAAAATAATTATTCAAAAGTTTTACTACCATATGCTAGGTAATAATCAAAATAGTTTTATAAGTATTCGCAAATGGAGTTGAACTATTGTTAAATGAAAGACTAAATAATTATTAAAGTTTAACAATAATTATTCAAGAAATAAATAATTATTAAAGATTTATAATAATTATTTAAAGGATATATAATGATAATTATAATTAAGGTTTTATAATAATCTTTTCAAGAATGCATAATTATTAAGGATAGATACTTATTTAAAATATTTATCTAAACAATATAAATCATTTACGATTTATTAAAGCATTTAAGTATTAAGTATTTATTAAATTAGCTTATAGTTACATAATGTTTAAAATGTGGTTTTAAGTTTGAATAGATAGTAAGCATTGATAAGTTTTAAAATGTTAAATAAGATTTCTTGTAAAATTTATAAATTGGTTATAAGTTTTTAAAGTTTAAATAAAGTTGTAAGTTTGTAAGTATTTAAAAATGAGTAAGCATATTTATTTTCTCATATTTTAAAGAAATTAACAAATGAATTTTTGTTTATGTAAAATATAAAGTGTAGAAGTTTACACTTTATTTAAATTGAATTCTTTGATTTTATAAAGTCTATAACTTTATAAAAGTATATTTGTTTCAAATAAATACATAATTCTTGAATTGAATATGTATATATATTTGTAAGGTTTTATAAGTTTCTGAAGTAGAAAACGTATTCTATTGTATGTATAAGTCTTATAAAGTTTAAGAATTCTTTTATAGCTTTTAAAGGTTTAAACAAATTTCAAAGTTTAAACATTTATGGGTTTTCATCTAAGTTTAATTAAATAAAAATAGTTCCTGTATACAAAATTGAAATAAAAATTCAATTTTATAGTTATAGCAGTTTAATATAATTTATAAAAATTATTAGATATTTTATCATTGAGTAAAAAGCATAAAAGAAAATGAAAAACAAAACTGGGGGTGCGCCCGGGTCGAACCCGGGTCTGTGACCGGGTCACCCATCACACGCGCAGACCGCTGGACCAGTGGACATGTTTGATATAATAACCGGAGGTGGAATTTTTTTAAACATCATTCCCAAACGCCCCCAATTTCCTATTAGAACCCTAGAAATGAAATCATCCTAATGCGGATTGATTAACCCGCTGTTTACGAAATTAAACATAGGGCTTTTAATCCTCTCGTGAAATCGATCAAGATGAATATAAAATTTACCTGATTTGGTATCGAAATGAGTGAGAACGGGTTGGGCCTCGTCGTCGACGGTCGCGGCTCCAAATCGGCAATTTGCAGGCGTTAATCGGAGAAATTGAGAGTGAAGGGAGTTGTGGTGTGATGTTACTGAAGACTTGGCTCGATATTTATAGCCGATTTCGCGAGTTAAAGTCGGATTAGGTGGGAAGATTTTGGGCGGCCGAACGAATTAAATTTTGAATTTATGCGTGTCTCGGGCCGTGTCCGGGCATTGATGACATTGGGGTTGGGTCGCACGCGGGAGGCGATGATCGAGGTTCAGTGAATGTGGACGGAAATCACGATTTTGATGAAAAGGGTTCAAAACCGGCCCCTGCGGGACTCTGTAAGGCCCCTAAACCGGGTGACCTCACTTGTTGGATTTACTCATAAACATAGTCATAAATATTAAAACATTCGTCATTCAATTACATAATCAAAACAGCGGAAGTCTTTACAAATAAAAGCATAACATATTCTTAACAAACAAAAGTGGGATGTCAGTCTTGTGCCAGGTAACCTTCACGCCTTCGCACGACCCTTTCCTTTCTTACCTGAAATGTATACTAAAAGTCAGCTAACGCTGGTGAGTTCTAGTTTAAAGACAATCATACATAATATTTATCTTATCCTGAATATAATGTATACATGTATATTCATACTTTTAAATATTCTTTACTTTACTGTTCTCACATAACATTCATTGAGGGTATATACATATGTACATACATACTTTCTTTGGGAGAACACATATTGGCCATAATCTTAAGGGAGATCAACCCATCATACTTGTCGCGAATGTCACGAAGACATCGCAGTCAGAGCTACCGTCGTAGCCCTTCTCATAACCGTCCGGCTCTAGAAAACCGTCCGTCATAACATTAAATCCGTCCGGCAACTTTTGTCCGTCCGCTCTTAACCGTCCTACCGTCGTAGTCCGTCATAACATTAAATCCGTCTGCCCTAGGGCATCCGTTTCCCACGCGACCATTATGTATGCAACCGTTCTACATTAGTTAAGGCAATTGCTTCGACCGTCCATTTTTACCTTTTCATACGTCCTATCTTACGTAGGAACGTTTTCGTCCCGGTTGCAAAATAGTCACGTGGTCGTCCGTCTACCGAAGTAGCCGTTGTCACAGAAGGGTTTATAACGTTTACATTCATTCATAACATGCAATATATATAATATAAAGCAAGATTTCATTCTTTTACGTTATATCCTTCTTTCATTCTTTCTTTATATCATACGCTTCATTCTTTATTCATAATTCATTTTCACATATATAAGTATTTATATATTCATATATGTACGTATGATCACATTGTCACTTATAGCATTTATCCATTTAGTGTATACACTTCAGCCCCAAAACATTTATAAATCATTTGCACATACATAGAAGGGGGCACATAGAACTCACCTGACGAGCTACTCTAGGTTGTCCTAAACAAAGGCCCAACAGTGTCACCCCCGATTTGGATTAGGTAGTTAAATACACATTAGACCCAACCCCGACTCTAATGGTTTAATCATTCTAAACTTACTGACTTTACTTAACCAACCTGTGGCCTGCTGTCTGCTTCCTGCGCACTTAGTAAGTGCGCAGGGACTTGCTCATGCGCACTTGGTAAGTGCGCAGGAGTCTTCCTCCTGCGTACTTGGTAAGTACGCAGGGACTGCTGCCTGCGCACTTAGTAAGTACGCAGGGATTCCTTCCTGCGCACTTGGTAAGTACGCAGTACCTGGTTCTTGGACCAAAATTTCGGAATTCTTGCATGTTAATCCGATCATGCTAATCTTACAATTTTCTTTGATCAAAACGTGCGGTTTTCATTCTAGATTCTATTTCTAAGCTTATTTTCAAGTTTCATCCGTAAAAACATCACCTATTTAGCTAAAACCCGAGAAACCCCAAAATGAACAAAAACTCATATTATGATCGAATCATTACCTGGATTGGAATTATGATCCAGAGGTTTTGCTCACGATCTCAGTAGTAACGTGCTCCTCAAATCTCGTGACGATCCGTCGACTTTCTCTCTCTAGACTCGGGCTCCCTTTCTCTCTCTAGAATTGGTGAAATGGTCAAATGGGCTGTCTTGCCCCTTTTATACCTGGGCTTCCCTCGGCCCGTTGGAGTCGAGCCGAAGTCCATCAGTTCTTATTTCATTTTATGTCGTATAAATCTCCATCGTATTATTATTTACTTATTTACTATTTTCGGGATGTTACAGACTCGAACCCGTGATTTGATTCTGGGTTCGGGAGTTTGATGGAAGGGCAAAACAGGCCCTTGAGGTTTCCAGGTTTTGCATTTTTGGGTTAAAAGTAGTTTCAAGTTTAAGATGAGTTTCAGTAATTGACGGTTTTGGTCCCTCGACTTTATAAAAACAAATATGTTTTATTTTCTTGAAATTCCGACTACGTTTCCATAAGCTTTATATCTTTACTATTTTATAATTTTATAAAATAATTTCTAAGATTTATGATTTTCAAGTTTAAGTATTTTATGAAATAATTATATAGATTATTTATATAATTATAAACTCGCAAGGAATTTAAATGATATTTTATTTATAAAACACACACATATATATATATATATATATGTATATGTACAAGTGTAACTTGTTTTTCCTTGAAACTCATATCAATTAAATTAACAACTATTATTTAAGAAAATAGTTTTTTTTATAGAATTTCAAGTTTTGAATTGAAATTACGTGCAAAGGTTTAGGGAAATACAGGTCGGAAAATCCTGGATATTACAATATATATATATATATATATATTATGTTAAAGAAATAGAATGTTCGTAATGCAAAAATAGAAATTGTATCCATGTGTTTAATTTAAAATGAATATATTTGACTTGTTGTTTGACCAGAGTGTGTCATTCATCACCAATGTTTATTTATTTTCTCTTATGCATATGAATGTTCTATAAAATTATTGTGCACATTATATGACGACCTAAGTTTCATTTAACTAAGTCTTAATGATGGCTATTGACTAGTAATACATAGAAATAAGATGATAAGATGTTGACCTGAAATTAGGGGTTGTCACATCATGCCATGTGTCATCTCCATATCCATTTTCATCATTTTTTCCCACATATCTCTTTTATTAAATACAACTCTATCTTTTAATAATCGTATATTTAAAAAAAAAATACTAATTATACTGATAAAACATATTTATTTTAAATTATTCTTTATTAGGAGAAACTTTAAAATCTAATTATATAGCTTTTATATTTTCAGTCAAATAGTAATGAAAGTCAAATTAGATTAAATAGTAATTAACGTATTTTTAAAAGACAATTATATATTAAATTTTACTTATTTTACATTTAGTATATTTAATATGTTTTTATGCGTATAAAATATATATCTATACTATTAATTAAATGAAAATAATTTAT
Source organism: Smallanthus sonchifolius (assembly GCA_023525975.1). NCBI lineage: Eukaryota > Viridiplantae > Streptophyta > Magnoliopsida > Asterales > Asteraceae > Smallanthus > Smallanthus sonchifolius. The sequence continues at coordinate 33,996,033 of CM042042.1, forward strand.
GCCACGTGTCACGTGCACATCTCTTATCACCATTTTTTCTCGCATCTCTCTCTTATTAAATGCACTTCTCTTTTTTTAATAATGATTTATATTTAAAGAAAAATATTAATTATACTAGCAAAACACACTTATTTTAAATTATCTCTTATTTTTAGAAACTTTAAAGTTTAATTATGTAAATTTTATTTTTAACTAAATAGTGATGTATGTCAAATTATATTAAATTGAAATTAATGTATTTAAACCATGTAATATACATGTTTTTAAAGATTTAACCTTTTATTACTGAGTATATATATAACATTACATTTTATCAAACCGTGTAACACACGAGTTTTTTAAAATATAATTTTTTATTACTAAATATATAATATTACATTTTATCAGCCCGTTTAATACACGAGATTTTAACCTAGCATATATATAGGGTTATATTATAGTGAAAAGGGTTTTAAAAATAAGAAGGGTAAGAAAGATTATGGGCTTGACATGTGTCCTTTTATTGTTTTTAAAAGGAGGGCATAATTGTCATTGAGTATTACACAATAAACTTGTATTACACAATGAAGTTGTATTACATAATGAACTTGTATTACACAATGACCTGGCTAATTACACAATAAACTTGTATTACACAATGAACTTGTATTACACAATGACCTGACTAATTACACAATGACCAAATATTACACAATGACCAGACGTGGTATTACACAATGAACTTGTATTACACAATGACCTGACTAATTACACAATGAACTTGTATTACACAATGACCATATATTACACAATGAACTTGTATTACACAATGACCAGACGTGGTATTACACAATGAACTTGTATTACACAATTGTGACATCCGGCAATTTTCAGGTTATTTACCGTATAACCTTAGAATGCAACTATAATTTAATTAAATGTGTCTTAGACTTAATTTCAATTAATTAGGATATTATAACGTCTAGCAAAGCCCTTCGTATGCATAGGTTTGCATTTCATGAAATTTCAGAAATTACGGTACCGCGTATCCGTAAAATACCCGTAATAAGCGTTGGTGACGACCCGGTTAAATTAATTACATCAATTTTGGTGAAAATTATATAAACTAGTTTATATTAGTGGATTATATGTGAAAATTATGTGCTACCTGTTAAATATCACGTTCGGTGATTTTCGATGCGTTTTACCCGGTACAAGATGAGTTAAAATGAATTGTTAGCAAAAATTATTATTTTTACAAATTATGATAGAAAATAATTAATGGGTATTTTATATATTTTTATTTTGTTGAAAAACCATGTTTAAATTGGTTAAATTTTATAAAAGTGTTGTAGCTTTTATAAAATGTCACCTACACTTATGTGGTGTAGTTTTTATAAAACAAATGAGGTTCTAGAAGACCTCTCTCCTCAAAAATAGCCATAAAGTGGGTCCCACACCCCACCATCATTAGCTAAACACACTCATTTGATTCCTTACACACTTTGTACAAAACTACACTTCACAAATTTGATCATCAGATTGCATGGATTTCTAATGGAAGATGTCAAATCCTCTCTCCTCTCTCCCCTCTTGGCCGAAATCCATCCCCCACCCCCAATAATTACCCCTTCAAACTTCATTTGCAACTCCACACCATCTCTACTACTCTCTATAAGTGTTCTTGCAAGTAGTCTTGAGTTATTCTTGGAGCATTTTCTTGAAGATTCAAGTGTGTGGAGCCAAGTACCCAAGAAAACCATCAATCATCTTTTATATTCTCTAGTAATCTCCCTTGATTTAGTCAAATGGTATGAATCTCCATCTCTTTCTTATTTTTCTTAAAGAAAGCTTTGATTTTTGCAAGTATTGTTCACCTTTAGTAAAAAGATTTTTATGAACAACTATAATAAGAAAATAATGAGTCTTTAGTGAAGAATTTCATGGATGTATTTGTATGTATGGATGTCGTATGCATGCATGTATGTATGTTCATATATTGCAAAATGTTAATGATTAGTGTTAGATCTTTGCATGCAATCAAATATTTGTTATGGATCATTTCAAAACAGCAAATAAAGTGTATTTTTACATAAAAACTTTTTGTCTTATAGATGGATCATTATTTGTTTTGATAGGGTGATTGTTATTAGAAATTATTGTTCAAAAAGCATGATAAAAGCTAGGTTTATGAATGGAATATTTAGATTGCATGATAAAAACATGATGTTAAATATGATGTATTATGGTTCTAATAATCAGGTCTAAAAGTGTTATTTAAGTTGTGATTATTTGCTAAGTGTATGTCATGATTATGATGCTTAAAAGATGCTAAAAGGGTATATTTTTGTATGAAAATACATAGATTTTATAAATCTGGAATCATGGCTGTAATATGATGATTATTTATGTTTAAAATATATATTTTTAGTAAATCATATGATTTTTGGTGTTTGGATGCATTTCGTTAGGTCTTATGCTAAACTAGTCGATTAAAAACGGTAGTTTTCGGCATGAAAATTGTGTGTTTGTTAAATCTGATTTTGAGTAGTAAGTTTGGATATATTTTATGGTTAAATTACAGCTCTTAAGTTATATAATGAGTTCATGCTATGAAACATGCATTTGCGCTTGTCGATTGACGTTTCAGTTGTTACGTACGTGTTAGAAATTGCCATGTTTAGGTACTCTACGCCAAGATAATGAAAGATTGTTTTGTTTGATTAAATATATTTTATTAAGTACATTTTGATGATATATGAACTCATGTGTTAGAAATTTGGAAGTTAGTTCTTTAAAAGTTAGTCGTGGTTGCATGAAAAGTGCTTATGTGCAAATATTTAGACTTTAGTATTTCACAAGTGATTTAAGACTTATAAGTATATGTATGATTTTTATGTATGTGTTATTAGTGTTTATTCACATTTTGGCTGTTGAAAAGTCCACTTGATGTCTTCGTATGTGTGTATGATCCAAGTTTCGTTAAAAACATAACCGCGTGTCAAAGTCACCAACGAGTCGTTAAGCAAATATTTTTCCAAAATATTTCTAAGTCTAGTAGGTTGGGTGAACAACTTGCGTGTAAGACTTTTAGATCGATTATTAATATGGCCTTCGTGTTTAGGGCACCGTTAGCGTTCGTGGGCGTATTTTGCTAGCACTCGTTTTTCCATCGTTCGTTATCAAGGTGAGTTTTTCACGGCCCGTTTTTAAACTATTTTGTTGTGTTATAAACTATGGGGGAAGAACATGCTTTCGTTTTATCATGATACTAGATGTATTATATGTGTTAGTTTGATGGTCTCGAGTAAGGGCATTCGTTATGTATTCATGTATTCGTTCATGAATAGCCCCGCCGTTATAATCATTAGCCTTGTGTAGGCCGCAGGGTGTGTTGATAGATCTATTTGGGACTGACTGCCCACTCTCGTGATCAGTAGCACTGATCGGTCGTTCGTACGAGAGAATATATTTTGAAAGGATTCGTGGGGACGTATTGTATTCGTGTCTCGGTTTGATTATAAGCTCTAGGCACTGTCATTTTGTCATATTCTTAGCTAGTCTATGACATATCACATGTTTGTCCAAGTTACATGATAGTTCGTAAAAATTCGTTTATGTTTTCATTTAAACCCGTGAACTCGCTCAACTTTATGTTGACGTTTTTAAGCTTGTTTTTCAGGTACTTAGATGCTCACGCGTGGTTATGAAAACGGGCTTTTGGGCAAACACTTGCATCAGAATTTCGTTGGGACTTTTAAACTTTATTTTGGATCCTCGTTTGTTGGATCATGAACACTCTTGTTTAGATTTTAACGCTTTACAATTTGGATAATTCATAAGACATATCTTTATTTTGTTAAACCTTTCCGATGTTTTAAATAAACGTGGTTGCTTACTATCATTGGCCTCCAACTTATGTGACCACCATGCTTACGTCTCGTTTCCACTGCGAATCGTCGTTTTTGGGGTGTGACAGAAGTTGGTATCAGAGCCCATGGTTATAGCGAACTAGAAAATGTTTTCTTAAAAAATCTAGACTATAACTTTTAAAAATTGGGTTTTTGGGTTAAAGGCGTTTTCATACTGCGTGCACCTTATGTTAGGAGTAAGTGTTAGTATTTAGGTCGTATTAGGATACCTCCTTTAGGTGTCTTACATGCCTTAAATGTGTTGCATACGTACGTGCTTACATTTATTGGCAAGTATTTATATCGTGTCAATATACCGTGTCACAGATGTCACTTTCGCCTTCCATCATTGTCACACCCCTCCAAGGCGGAAACGCGAGGCGCCACGTTCATGGTTTTTCAAAGCATATAATTATTGCAAACGCATACATACAACTGGATACATGAATTAAATTTAAGGTTTTACAGCCCAAAAATAGTATTTGAAGTTACAAAATATTAAGATTTTGCAAATATGACCCGAACATTATGGGTTATACAAGAAAAATCTTCAAAAGTTGTATCCACCGTGTATGCATGAACCCTACGTAGTATTACCCTTGCTATCACGTTCAGTTTCCTGAAAAACATACTTGAAAATGTCAACACTAGGTTGGTGAGTTCACATGTTTTTATATATGAATACAATGAGCAAACCAATTGCATGAAAATGATCTTTACGTATATGATAAACAAAACAAGTAATGTTTGACCCATTTGTAAACTAGCTAGGAATACAAATAATATGTACATACATGAGGCATAACCAAACCAAGACCAGGTGTTTTGCCCCTCACTCGTACCTCACGAGCATTATTAGAACACTATGCAGTCATTTGGCCAGAGGGACCCATGGTTAGCGCGACTAACCATGACCGGGGGTGTCAGACCCAATAGTACTATTCATAGAATCTCAGGCTAATCTATAGCTAATGGTTATAAATATGATGATCAGGGGACTTTACAAGCTCCAAATGTGTCAACTCATGCATACATAAAGGTCGGGTCTTGTTTTCTTGTTATCATATAAAAATAGTTATAAGTATGTTCATCCCCCAAATAGTACAAAACAGTAAAAAGGGGCCGTGAAACTCACCTTGAGTTTGTGTATGCTTGTAACGATATTTGTTCTAGTCAACTTGACTATTTGTACCCTAAATACGAGAGGGTAAATTGTGTTAAGACCAAATGTCTCATATTGTAAATTGTTCACCGACTTTGTAAATCTGGTTGTGTTTGTTTAAAATATCTTCTTAGTTGTTCAACACTTGTTTTGTAGTAAAAACAGTTCTAAGTTACTGCTAAATGGGACTGATGACCAGGTATCGAAACTACCTAGTTTCGATTGAACAGGACAGAACAGAACAGATGTCGAAACTACCTTGTTTCGATTAAGCAAACTGGGTATCGAAACTATCTAGTTTCGATTGAGTACTAGGTATCGAAACTCCTAGTTTCGATTGAGTAAACAGGTATCGAAACTCCTAGTTTCGATCAAATAGGTATCGAAACTCCTAGTTTCGATCAAACTGGTATCGAAACTCCTAGTTTCGATTGAGAAACAGGTATCGAAACTACTGCAATTCTGATTGACAGAATCGGTCCTGCATATTTTTATGTTTTAAACTTGAATTCGACACACTTTTCTTGTTATCTTACTTGCGCTTCAAATAAGTTGTATGTTTAGTTTCGGTTTAAAGGAAGTAATGTAGATAGTATTGAGTTTTTACCTTAAAACAGAGATGAAGATGATGAGAGAAAAACAGAAGAATGATTTTGAGTTCCTTAGCTTGATTCTTTCCAGAAACACTTGCAATTCTTCTTAAAACACCGAATTCGTGATGGATTTTGCCTTAAAACTGGACTTCGAATTGGAGAGAAATGGGATGTTTGCCGTAAGAAAATGAGAAATATGAAAAGGAAATTGTGATGTTGAGACTGAGAGGGTATGGTTTTATCTGAGTTTTCTCAAGTGTGGGATGGGTCGAGTAAGGTGGTGTGGGTTTTCTCTGGCTTCGGCTGAGAAAGTCAATAAAAGTGGTTTGGGGTAAATTTTCAAACAATTAGTTTTAAGTGTATTAATATTACTTAGAGTTTCAAAAGGGTAATTAAATCCGGTTTAGATCCTCCACGGTATTATAAATTTATTCTGAAAATAATTTATTGTTCTACGTAAAGTTTGTGAAAATAAAATATATATGTATATATATTTTTCTGGGTATTTAATTTAATCACTAACATTCGTATTTAGTTGGGTTATACGGGTATGTGAACCGGTAACTCCTAGAATTACCAAAATATGAAATGAAACAATGTACGGCTTTTCTTAGACTTTAATGCCCTAATTTATGCAATTAGGTAAATCACGAAAACAAATATAATATAAACTCGTTTATATCGTGTACGGATATTAACCTGAAATGTCGGGTGTCACAATCATCTCGATCTCGTCTGATAGTGAGCCAGAGTTCTCACCTGTTTCGCCGATGTCTAAAAATTCGGTTCTTGATTTCGGATTTGACCCGAACATGCTGAATTTTGCTAATCACCCATATTATGGGAATTGGTGGATAGAAGAATATGAAGACGAAGAGGTACCATCTAGTGAAGAACTTGAAGATGAAGAGATACCGACTAGTGAGGAAGAAACTGAAGATGAAGAGGAGCCTAGCTAAGAGGAATCTGATGATGAAAAGGAGTCTAGTGAGGAAGAGCCAGTTGAGATGAGTCCTTTGGTTAAGAAACCAATGAAGGAAGTTCTAGTTACCGAGTTAGGTAATAAGGAGACTCCAGCTAGTGATGAGCCTACTCTAGTGATTCCCATGAGTATTAGCCATGTTCATGAGAATGATGAGGTTAGGACTGCCATTGAGCCTGTTAGGCCAACTACGGGAAATTTACGTCTTCCATCTCATCGACCTTATCGTGAACATCCTGAAGGTCCACTACTGAAGTTTACTACTAGGAAGACTGTGTCGCCAGTAAAGAAGAGAAAATTGGCCGATAGAGATGAAGACGATACGGTTACCGGGAAAGGAGACCTGGTTCAGGCCCGAGAAGATATGGTTGAATTGAGGAGAAGGTTGGAAGAAAGCGAGAAGAAGGCCGAAGAAGCAATAAAGATGGCCGAGGAGGCTACTGCGCCTCGAGGACTCTCTAGCTCTTGCAGTTACGTGTGTTCTGCTCGCTGCCACTGTTGCTCACCTCAGTGTTCTCCCACGTCACAACCGCTAGTCCTTGTCCTTGATGATGTTGTTTTTGGAGTTCATGTCTCTTTTTTGTGTTATATTCGAGAAACTTGTTAGGGTTGGTCGTATACCACACCCATTTTTGTAAATCATTTTGTTTAATGATGTATTCAAGTTTGAACTCTAATTTTTAACAAAGATGACATGAAGTGGTTGATTTTGGTTTATCGTGATGATTGTTAAATTCTTTTCGTACATACATAAATGACATAGATATTGCGTGATATATATTGTGTCACTCGTTGTGTTGTTTGTATTGGAAAAAGGAATATGCCAACGCGGAGAGAAAACCAAAATGCTAACCCACTTCCCACTACGGTCGAGGAATTGGCCTAGTTGATTTCACAACATGTCAACACCGCCCTCGCTAATCAGGCGGCTAATCAGAACATGAACCATGGGAACCAGATTGAAGGGTGCTCTTACAAGACCTTTCAAGCATGTTAGCCCCGACTCTTTTCTGGAATTGAAGGACCGGTCGGCATTGTCCGCTGGATTGAGAAAATGGAGTCGGTGATGGTCATAGGTAACTATACTGCCACTCAGCGTGTGAAGTGTAACACCATAGGCGAATTCCACATCGACCGTGCATAAGAGAGATCCTTGGTTCATAAGAAATGCCCTGCCTCTTAAATCAACAACGCGTTTTGGGCTTAATGTAGTGGATGAGAGGAGAACTCCACAGTTAAGCGTGCTCGGGTGGGAGTAATCCAGGGATGGGTGACCCCCTGGGAAGTTTTCATCCGGGCAATAAAAAACAAATCCGTGAGCTCTTAGTGGGCAAAGCGGACAATATTGTTGGTATGAGGGCCCGGATGTTACATGAAGTATGCAACAAGTTCATTTCAGGATGAAGCTCTAACCTGGTGGAATACTCAGGTTCAGTGTCTCGGTGAGGCCAATGCCTACGGTCTCACTTGGGATCAATTGAATGAAATGTTGTTGCGTGAGTATTGTCCACGCAATGAAATTCAGAAACTAGAAGCAGAATTCTGGAATTTGACCATGGTAGATGCTGAAGTAAGGGAATACACAACCAAGTTTCATCAGTTGGCACGACTTGTACCCCATCTTGTAACACCGGAGCACAAAAGAATTGAGCGTTATATCTGGGGCTTGGCACCTTAGATCCGTAGTATGGTGACATCAGCAAACCCTATGACTATTCAGAGTGTTGTGCAATTAACACACTCCCTGACTGATGATGTTGTATGAATGGGGAAATTGAAGAAGAGTGGTTCAGGGAAGAAGCTGGTGGAAGTTGTTTATGGAACGTCTGAGAAAGAAAAGGTGGCAACTGAAGGGAAGCGTAAGTGGTCTGAAGGATCTGGGAGTCATGCTGGTAACTCTCAGAACAAAATAAGGAATCAGAAAAGGATGTATGTAGCCAACACCACTGAAACAAGAAGGTATCAAGGTCCTAACCTGAAGTGCAACAAATGTGGTTATTTTCACACTAGGCAGTGCAACGTCTGCGACCGTTGCGGAAAATTTGGACACCAAGCCCAAACCTGCCGTGTGAAATTTGGTGTGAAGAAAGAAGAATCAAACCCTGGATGTTTTGAATGTGGGATTGTAGGGCATTTCAGGAAGGATTGCCCAAAACTGAAGAATCAGGGAAACCGTGGTAGAGCATTCGTGATGGAGGCCAAGAAAGCACGAAAGGATCCATCGGTTGTTACCGGTACGTTTGTCGTTAATGACCATTATGCTTACGTTTTATTTGATACCGGAGCCGATAAAAAAAGCTTTGTTTCCAAAAACTTTGAACCTTTTCTTAGCTCAAAGTCGAGTATATTAGATGTTAAGTATTCTATAGAGTTGGCTAATGGAAATTTAATAGAAGCCGACGAAGTTTTTCGTGAGTGTACTATGCGTTTGGGAGATCGTACGTATAGTATAGACCTTTTACCAGTAGAACTTGGAAGTTTTGATGTCGTTATTGGCATGGATTAGTTATCAAAGAATCATGCAGAGATTGTTTGCGATAAGAAGATAGTTCGTCTTCTACCCCCGACTGGTGAACCGTTGGAAGTTCAAGGCGACGAGTGTGCCCCTTTAAGAATTGTTAATATGATGAAAGCTTAGAATTATTTGCGAAAAGGATACCCAGCATACCTAGCCCATGTGGTTGACACTAGGGTTGAGGAGCAGAAGCCTGAAGAGATCCCTATAGTTCGTGATTATCCGGAGGTATTTCATGAAGAGCTACCTGGATTGCCGCTACAAAGGCAAGTCGAGTTCAGGATTGACCTAGTGTCCGGAGCAGCGCCGATAGCTCGATCTCCTTATCATTTAGCGCCATCTGAAATGCAAGAACTATCCAATAAATTGCAAGAATTTTTGGATAAAGGTTTTATAAGACCGAGTTTCTCGCCCTAGGGAGCGTCGGTTTTATTAGTGAAAAAGAAAGATGGTTCTATGATGATGTGTATCGACTATATGGAATTGAATAAGCTCACCATCAAGAATCGGTATCCATTGCAGAGAATTGATGACTTGTTTGATCAGCTACAAGGATCGAGTTATTATTCGAAGATCGATTTACGTTCATGCTACCATCAATTGGGGATTGTTGAAGAAGATATTCCGAAGACTGTGTTCCGAACCCGGTATGGTCATTATGAGTTTTTGGTCATGCCTTTTGGTTTGACAAACACTCCTGTGGTATTCATGGACCTCATGAATAGAGTGTGCAGACCGTACTTGGACAAGTTCTTGATAGTGTTTATCGATGATATACTCATCTATTTGCGAACCAAGGAAGAGCACGAGCATCATCTGAAGCTGATTTTGGAGATATCGAGGAATGAAAAGCTGCTAAACTTTCCAAATACGAGTTCTGGAACCGAGAAGTTCACTTTCTTGGACACGTTATCAATGAGAAGGGTATACACATAGATCCAGCAAAGATTGAAGCAATTAAGAGTTGGGAAGCGCCAAAGAGTCCAACCGATGTACGACAATTCCTAGGTTTCACGGGTTACTATCGAAGGTTTATTGAGAATTTCTCCAACATAGCGCAATCCCTAACGCTATTGACCCAGAAAGACAAGGAGTATATCTGGGGAGAAAAGCAAGAGGCAGCGTTTCAATTGTTGAAAAAGAAGTTGTGCAGTGCCCTTATCCTGTCTCTTCCCGAAGGGACATATGGATTGGTGGTGTACTGCGACACCTCTCGCCAAGGTCTTGGTTGTGTCCTAATGCAGAATGGAAAAGTTATAGCTTTTGCCTTGTCACACCCCGAAAACAGCGATTCGCAGCGAAAACGAGACGTAAGCATGGTGGTCACATAAGTTGGAGCCCAATGATAATAAGCAAACACATTTATTTAAAACATCGGAAAGGCTTAACAAACTAAAGATAAGTCTTACAATTATCCAAATTGTAACGCATTAAAATCTAAAACAAGAGTTTTCATGATCTAACGAACGAGGATCCAAAATAAAGTTTAAAAGTCCCAACGAAATTCCGATACAAGTGTTAGCCCAAAAGCCCGTTTTCATAACCGCGCGAGAGCATCTAAGTACCTGAAAAACATGCTTAAAAACATCAACATAAAGTTGAGCGAGTTTCACGGGTTTAAACGAAAACATAAACGAATTTTACGAACTATCATGTAACTTGGACAAACATGTGATATGTCATAGACTAGCTAAGAATATGACAAAATGACAGTACCTGGAGCTTATAGTCAAACCGAGACACGAATACAATACGTCCCCACGAATCCTTTCAAAATATATTCTCTCGTACGAACTACCGATCAGCGCTACTGATCACGAGAGTGGGCAGACAGTCCCAAATAGATCTATCAACACACCTTGCGGCCTACACGAGGCTAATGATTATAACGGCGGGGGCTATTCATGAACGAATACAAGAATACATAACGAATGCCCTTACTCGAGACGATTAAACGAACACATAACGTAAGTACAGTATCATGATAAACGACGAAAGCATGTTCTTCCCCCGTAGTTTATAAAACAACAAGTAGTTTAAAAACGGGTCGTGAAAAACTCACCTTGATAACGAACGACGGAAAAACAAGTGCTAGAAAACTATGCCCACGAACGCTAACGGTGCCCTAAACACGAAGGCCACTTTAATAATTGAACTACAAGTATTACATGCAAGTTGTTCAACCAACCTACTAGATGTAGAAATATTTTGGAAAAATATTCGTTGGTGGCTTCGACACGCAATTATGTTTTTAACGAAAAGCGGTGGATTATACACACATACGAAGACATCAAGTGTTATTACTTTTCAACAGCCAAAATGTGAATATACTCTAATAACACATACATAAAATCATACATATGCTTATAAGTCTTAAATCATATAATTGCACATAAGCACTTTTCATGCAACCACGACTAACTTTTAAGAAACTAACCTCCAAATTTTTAACACATGAGTTCATATAACATCATATATCATCAAAATGTACTTAATAAAATATATTTTATCAAACAAAACAATCTTTCATTATCTTGGCATAGAGTACCTAAACATGACAATTTCTAACACATACGTAACAACCGAAATGTCAATCGACAAGCGCAAATGCATGTTTCATAGCATGAACTCATTATATAACTTAAGAGATGTAATTAACCATAAAATATATCCAAACTTACTGCTCAAAATCAGATTTAACAAATACACAATTTTCATGCCGAAAACTACTGTTTTTAATCGACTAGTTTAGCATAAAACCTAACGAAACGCATCCAAACGCCAAGAATCATATATTTTACTAAACATATATATTTTAGACAAAAAAATGTCATCATATTACAACCATATTTCCAGATTTACAAAATCTGTATATTTTCATACAAAAATCTACCCTTTTAGCATCTTTTAAGCATCATAATCATGTTTCTAGATTTTAATTAATCTAAATAATGCATGTATAAACCTAGCTTTTATCATGCTTTTTGAACAACAATTTCTAATAACAATCACCCTATCATACCAAATAATGATCCATATATAAGACAACAAGTTTTTATATAAAAATGAACTTTATTTTCTGTTTTGAAATGATCGATAACAAAACATTTGATTGCATGCAAAGATCTAACACTAATCATCAACATTTTGCAAGATATGAACATATAAACATACGTGCATGTATACGACATCCATACATACAAATACATCCATTAAAATCTTCACTAAAGACTCATTATTTTCTGATTTTAGTAGTTCATAAAAATCCTTTTACTAAAAGTGAACAATACTTGCAAAAATCAAAGCTTTCTTTAAGAAAAATAAGAAAGAAATGGAGATTCATACCACTTGACTAAATCAAGCGAGATTACTAGAGAATATAAAAGATTATTGATGGTTTTCTTGGGTACCTGGCTCCACACACTTGAATCTTCAAGAAAATGCTCCAAGAATCACCAAAAACTCAAGACTACTTACAAGAACACTTAGAGAGAGTAGTAGAGATAGTGTGGAGTTGCAAATGATGTTTGAAGGGGTATTTATAGGGGGTGGGGGATGGATTTCGGCCAAGAGAGGAGAAAGGAGAGAGGATTTGACATCTTTCATTAGAAATCCATGCAATTTGATGATCAAATTTGTGGAGTGTAGTTTTATACAAAGTGTGTAAGAAATCAAATGAGTGTTTTTAGCTCATGATGGTGGGGTGTGGGACCCACTTTATGGCTGATTTTTGAGGAGAGATGTCTTCTAGAACCTCATTTTTTTTTATAAAAACTGCACCACATAAGTGTAGGTGACATTTTATAAACGCTACAACACTTTTATAAAATTTTACCACTTTAAACATGGTTTTTCAACAAAATGAAAATATATAAAATACCCACTAATTATTTGCTATCATAATTAGTAAAAATAATAATTTTTGCTAACAGTTCATTTTAACTCATCCGGTACGCGAATGTACCGGGTAAAACGCATCGAAAATCACCGAACATGATATTTAACATGTAGCACATAATTTTCACATATAATCCACTAATATAAACTAGTTTATATAATTTTCACCAAAATTGATGTAATTAATTTAACCAGGTCATCACCAACGCTTATTACGGATATATTACCGATACGCGGTACCGAATTTTCTGAAATTTCACGAAATGCAAACCTATGCATACGAAGGGCTTTGCTGGACATTATAATGACCTAATTAACTGAATATAAGTCTAAGACTCACATAATTAAATTATAAACGCATTCTAAGGTTATACGGTAAATAACCTGAAAAATGTCTGATGTCACATGCCTCTCGATAACTCAAGGTGCACGAACATAACTATGCGACGCATGATTTGGAACTGGGAGCGGTAGTTTTTGCACTCAAAGTTTGGAGGCACTACCTTTACGGTACTAAGTAAACAATTTTTATAGATCATAAGTGTAACATTTCTGATTTTTATTATCTGTATTTCAATTCAATGTGATACATTTCAAACCCAATTCTAGTACACTGATTTGTTCCATTCGTACCAACAATTAAATACTATGTTTCAATGCAAATTCGCAAATTTTACACGAGTATATCCTATTAAATTCTACATAAGTTCATATTTATACAAATCTATCAAAAACTGAAATTTGCAAGGACTGATTTTATAAATTAACAAGAAACCCTAATAGGCACGGTCGCGCGCCTTGCTTTGGAACGGTCGCGCCCGGTGCCTTGGCACGGTCGCGCCTCTCGTCAGTTGAAACGAAAATACTGCCTTTAATCACAGGGACGTTCGAATTCGTAACCATTACACACGTTAATACTATTAACGAGCACAATTAAGTTTTTAATCACCGAAATTACAACAAGTAAATCCAATTAAATCGATTCGTCTCAAAAATGTCAAACCCTTTCATGAGACCAACAATTCCTCCATTTTGATTACAATCCTCCCAAGCAAACACATTATCGATCCTCTTTGAAGCTCCCGAAAACATCGAAGCAGTCGGAATTACAGCAGAAGACGCCGGAGATCAAACCCGTCGTCGCCGGAACTCACCTCTACCGTACGCTATCCATTCATCGTCTTCCCGGGTAATTGAAATCTCATACTCATTCGTTTTAGTCCATAGATCCAAAGCCCCAACTTAATTGAGGCTTACAATATGGAAATCATCACAAAACCGAATCTATGTTTCGTTCAAAATGGTTTAATCGAACCCTGCTTTGAACGCGTTTTAAATACAATTAATATATTCCAATAGACTCGTAATAACCTTATAGATGAAAGCCCTATGAAATCCAACATTAACAATATAAGATTTAAGCAATTCGTTCCTGTTTTGGAAAAGACACGGTCGCGCTAGTCTTCTAGCGCGGTCGTGCTTCTTGGGACACGGTCGTGCCAATACCAGCGCGGTCGTGCCTCACACACTCAGACCCGGTCATGCCTCTTGGCCAGACTTGGTCATGCCTCAAAACCCTAGACACGGTCGTGCCTGGCCCAGACACGGTCGTGCCTAGTGAACAGCTTAGTTATGTCTTCTGTGACAACCCGACTTTTTACGTTAACTCGGTTAGCAAATCCCGTTAACTTCCTGTTTAAAACCTAACTCCATTAGCTAATCCAATTAAATCTAGCTTCAGGGACTTATTCTGAAAATTACGGAACTTGTATTCATGAAAACAGAAGGACTAAGTATGCAATTATCCCATTCTTGATTTTCTGTTTGACTTTGGGGAAGTCAAACCCGTATCATTGAGCAATAATCGATCCTAGAAATCGTTTGTGTTGAAATTATAACGGAAATTCTCAAACTAATCACATTCCCGCTATCAATAGGTGTTTAATCGCAGCATTAATTCGTAATCAAGCTCAATAATGGGCAATGAACCCGTAACCGTTAACATCATTGTCTTATATCACCAAATTCATCAAAATTATGTAACTATTATACGATTTAAGCCTCGCAACCCAATAATCGATCCCCACTAAAGCTCCTGCACACGCCAATTTGATCAGAGAACCAGTCGCGTTCGCCGGAGGTTGAACCAGTCACGGTCGGAACGGTGGTACTCGATAGCCATCAATTGGAACTCGATTCTGGTAATTTTTTTCACCATTAACTTCGTTTTTGTCCATTGAATGAAAGCCCTATGGTTATTGGGGCTCATTACATCGAATCAATCTCAAACCGAATTCTAGGGTTCACCCGAGTACGGTTTGGTCGAACCCTAACCTAAACACGATTTCAATTCAATTAAATCACATGGTTAGCTACGTGAACCATCACTCATTGAAAGCCCTATACTAATTTGATCATACAACATCGATTTATAAACGATCCATAAGCTAGGGTTTGTTCATATGACGAATTGGGGATTTCGATCTTGGATCCAACCTTAACTCAATTAAACCTGTTGGTCAGATTCGCAAACATCTAATCAGTAATAGCCCCATGATTTCATCACGTTATATTATAAAAATTGTTCAATTGAGTTTAAGTTAAAAACTAGGGTTTCGACGTTTGAAACCGAAATTTAACCACTTTAAAATCCACGATTTCGCAATTAACTCTATCCTCTGATTCGCACTACCGTGTACTTCAAAACCCCTGTGTCAATTCGATGAATCGTGGATGAATTCGGTGTTGTTGGGAGGGAATCAATCGCGACTTGATTTGGGAAAGGGGGCTCTCGGTAATGCTTGATTAAAAGCATTTCAGTCCGGTTCATATCGCGATAGCCTAGCGGCCGGGACTGGTTAAGACTGTATGCTCACAGGGAGGGGACCCGGGTTCGAGTCTCCCTCCCCCTGTTTTGGTTTTATTTTTTTTTAAGCCACTATTTTAATATTAAACCTATATATATATTATTATATTAATATATTAAAATGTTTTTAAACCGGAAAACACCCGTAGGCTCGGGTTTGATTCGTAAACCGCATTTATTTAAAATAACCACTTTTAAAATAACATATTTATATCATTTTCAAACCCCGACTTCGTATGAAATAATATATTAATATTATTTTTAACTCGTGACTCCTATTTCTAAATAATATATATTTATGTTATTTCACTTTGTTTAAACACCTCGTATAATGTTTTAAACCGTTTAATAATATAAATTGTTATATTATTTACCGACGTTATTTGCTCGAATAAAAATAACGTATTTTTTATTTTTGCCAACGATTAGATATTAATCTTACGAATCTAAAATAATATAGTAGATTATATTATTTTCCTAACTTTTGTAAACGACCCGAACGTACGAACTTATTTATTTATTTATCATTCATTATTAACGTTCGACACGTAATGCATTTACCTTAATGATATAAATATATATTATTCCGTAGACACGTTCGTCTACTCTTAAATTCCGAGAATGCGTTAAGACGTTCAATTTTCCGTGTCGTCGTCACAAGTCCCAACTTGTCCCTAATTTATGTATTTATAATTTTAGGGCATACGTAAGTCGTCTGAGACTTACACTCGTAGTTCCAACTTTTCCCTTGTGTGATTCAAATCTCTACTCAAGCTAAGGTGAGTTTTCACGGCCCCTTTTTACTGCTTTTAAACTGGAGGAGAAAACATGATGCAAACTCTTTTTAATTTTTGTACTTCATTTTATATCACTTGTTATGACTATGCGTAAACTCTATCATGAAAGTCCTCACATCGAACCGTTTAAATATGAATATAGCGAGGTATGTTGGGTAGTACTACTGGGTTTGACAAACCTCACCCGCGTTAGTCGCGCTAACTCGATTGGATATCGAACGGGTGCAACATTTACCTAAACGTACACCGTGGTTGATAGACCTGGTGGGAGGCAATACAAACAGTCAGTTTACGGTTGCGAGCGTAATAGCAAACATGAACATGGGTTAGCTACTCATTGGTATATATATGTTGATTGTACAATAAATCTGGTAAACGTTTATTTATATATTGAAACCTGTGAACTCACCAACCTCGTGTTGACATTTTTACTTACATGTTTTCTCAGGTCGCTAAGTTAAGACACAAGTGCACAACTAGGATCATGCATGGGATGCTTCTGATTTATTGATGTCTTGCTACTTTAATTATTATCTTTTTATTATTGTTTGGCCTTGGACGTTTGGACTTTCTTTTTGGGGCGCGTGTATTTTGCGCATTTATTTTCTTTACGCTTCCGCATTTAAACTCTAAACTTTGATTATATTACACTTATGTCCCATGTAGAGTCGTTCAATGTAACTAGTGTCTGAGATCCTGGTTTGTCACTTCCCAAAACGGTAAAACTCCGTTAGTTGAAATTGGGGGTGTGACAGATTGGTATCAGAGCCATTGGTTATAGAGAACTAGGATTGCATACTAGACTATAACCTCACACATTAGTTACATGTCATAAGCGTTTGTATGGTTGGCACTTATGTACTATATTACAGGATTATGTCATCAACTCCGCCACCATCACCTAAGGGATCTAACTTATCGTCCCCGGAGCCCAAAAGGCGCCGGACTAATTCTAGTGACAACTCGGTGGAGCAAGGGGAACCGAGTAATGCTCAGGCAAGAAACGTCTCGCTAAATTGGAATGCATATCCGAAGATGATCCAAAGGTGGATCGAACTAGGAAATGTTCCATCGCCTTACTTTGGTTCTACTTCCTCATCCGCTACTTTGCCAAGCTTGCCATGCACCATGGAGCAAGCTTTTGCATCCTTTGTATTTATCATAACTAAGGAATTAAAAGAGATGAAGGAATCTACTGATAAGGTACCCGGCATTCTAAAACGTGAATCACTAGTGGAGGAAAACAAGGAGAGAATTGAACTCTTGACTGCTGAGTTAGCACTAATTGACCAGGTCCATAACATTTTGGTGGATCGTGTTGCACATTTAGAGACGAGGGCGGACACCTCGGAACTGGACACAAGAGAGATTTTAGAGAGAGTGGCTAACCTGGAAGGCCAGCTCCAAACAGCAAACCATGCCAATGAAGGACTCCAGGAGAGGGTGACTCACTTGGAGACCCAACTACAAGCGGCCCTATTCCCGGAAGACATTCCAGCATCTGATGATGAAGAGGAGCCCTTTGAAGAGGAACCCTTTGAGGAGGAGCCCTTTGAAGAGGAGCCATTCGAGGAGGAGCCCTTAGAGGGGAGCCAGCTGAGGAAGAGCCAGTGGAGATCGATGATGCACAGTCATACATCTCTTCTGATGACGAGGATGTGTGATGATCTTCCTATTCTATCTTTCTTTTCATGTTTGTTTTTGCTTATGTTATTTCTCTTTTCAAACCTAGATGGGTAAGGTTGTTCCCATCCAATAAAAGCATGAGAAGTTTAATATTTGAATTATTTATTTTGTAGCCTTACAATTTATTTAGTTTTCTAAATATTAGATGTTGTATCTCCTTACTCGTACCTGAATAATGTTTAATATGCGATATATTTCTCATTGTTTGTCATTTGTGATTGTGAAGAATCATGTCTGGGAGAGGACGCGGAGGTCGTGCCGGTGGTCGTAGTACCATTAACATGACGGCAGCGGAGCTAGCAGCATTGATAAATGATAGTGTGGCAGAGGCCCTAGCAGCACAGAATGCTGCAGGTAAATGCTTTAACTATTGACTAATAGTGTCAATCCTTCTCCTAAAAACATTTTTCTAAACTCTATAATTCCAATTCAATTGGTACTTCTAAATCCAGGTCAGTAAAATCAGCAAAACCAACAACCAGCCTGTACTTTCAAGGCATTTATGGATTGCAAGCCCCACACCTTTAGTGGAGCTGAAGGAGCCGTTGGATTGCTTCGCTGGTTCGAGAAGGTAGAATCAGTAATAGCCATGTGCAACTGCCCCGTGGCTAGCCAAGTGAAGTTTGCTGCTGGAACTTTAGAAGGCCCGACCCTAACATGGTGGATTGCCCAAGTTCAAATGTTGGGTCTGGCAATGACAAATGGACTCCCGTGGGAGGAATTTAAAGCAATGATGAAGGAGGAATACTGCCCACGAGATGAAATTCAAAAGCTAGAGGGAGAGTTCTGGAACCTTAAGATGGAGGGTTCGGAAATTGAACTCTACACCACTCGTTCGCACGAACTTGCTACCATGTGCCCACACATGGTGACTCCGGATTACAAATGGATTGAACTATACATTGGAGGTTTGGTACCTCAGATCAAAGCATGGTGACCTCGTCCAACCCTACCACTATCCAACAGACCATCAAACTTGCTCACAAAATGACCGATCAGGCGGTGACACAAGGAACTTTACCTCCAAGAGGTTCGGTTTCTAAACCCACCGACAACAATAAGCGCAAGTTCGACCATCACTCCCACTCCCACTCTAATTCTAAAGGATCCCAACCCAACCAACCTCAGCACCAACAGCAGCGAAAGTTTGAGCCTGCTAGAAACTTTAATCAAACGACCTCATCAGGTCCGAATCAGGGAGAATATGCTGGGAGGTACCCCAAGTGCAACAAATGTGGCTATCACCACACGAGCACTTGTGATTGACAACGTTGCCAGCGGTGTGGTAAAATGGGCCACGCTGCGAAGGACTGTAGGGTTGCACTCCCGAACAAACAACCATTTCAATCACAGGGATTCACGAGAGGATGTTTTCAGTGCGGCAAGGAGGGGCACATCCAAAGGAATTATCCTCAGTTGAAGAGGGGTGGAAATGGTAATGGCAGTGGTAACAGTAATAACCAGGGCAACAATGGTAACAACCCCAATCAGAACAACAATGGTGGGAATAACGGTAATAACGGTGGTAATGGAGGGAATGAGGCGAAAGGAAGAGCTTTTGTACTGGGATCTGGAGATGCTCGCTACGATCATAACGTGGTCACTGGTAAGTTTCTCTTAAATAATTACTTTGCTTCTGTCCTTTTTGACACTGGTGCTGATAGGAGTTTTATATCTAAGAAACTTAGTGATATGATAAAAGGAACTCCAACTCTGTTAGAAGCTAAGTATGTAATAGAGATAGCTGACGGCCAAATAATTGAAGCAACCCACATTCTTAAGGGTTGTAAGCTTGATTTAGCTCGCCATATTCTTGACATCGACCTTATGCCGGTCACACTTGGTAGTTTTGATGTAATCGTCGGCATGGATTGGTTGTCTAAAAACCAAGCGGAAATCATTTTTCATGAGAAAATCGTTCGCATACCCCTCCCGAGTGGAGAAATTCTTTCAGTTCAGGGCGAAAGGGTTGGTACTGTCATGGGTATCATATCCTTCATGAAAGCACAAAAATGCCTTCGGAAAAGACATACCGCTATCGTAGCTCTCGTTGCCGAGCAGCCATCCGAAGAGAAGAAGATTGAAGATATCCCAATTGTACGGGAATTTCTGGAAGTATTTCCTGAAGATTTACCTGGCTTACCACCGCACCGTCAAGTGGAATTTCAAATCGATTTAGCACCTGGAGCAGCGCTGATCGCTCGGGCACCTTATCGATTAGCACCCAGTGAATTGCAAGAACTATCTACCCAGTTACAGGAGTTGTTAGATAAAGGTTTCATCCGACCTAGTTCATCACCGTGGGGAGCTCCAGTCCTGTTTGTTAAAAAGAAGGACGGTACTTTCCGTATGTGCATTGATTACCGGGAATTGAACAAGGTAACAATAAAAAATCGTTATCCCCTGCCGCGTATTGATGACCTCTTCGATCAACTCCAAGGGTCAAGTTTCTATTCCAAAATAGATCTTAGATCTGGTTATCATCAGCTGAGAGTCCGAGATGAGGATATCTCTAAGACTGCTTTCAGGACAAGATACGGCCACTATGAGTTTATGGTTATGCCTTTCGGATTAACCAACGCACCTGCGGTATTCATGGACCTCATGAACCGTGTGTGTAAACCTTATCTTGACCAGTTCGTTATCGTTTTCATCGATGACATCCTCATTTATTCCAAGAACAAGGAGGAACAGGAGGAACATCTACGCCTAATTTTGGAACTACTTAAGCGAGAACAACTGTATGCTAAGTTTTCCAAGTGTGAATTTTGGATCCGGGAAGTTCAGTTTCTAGGGCATGTGGTTAATGAGAAAGGGATACATGTCGATCCATCAAAGATAGAAGCCATCAAGAATTGGGCAGCACCGTCAACTCCGACTGAGGTGCGACAATTTCTGGGATTGGCTGGTTACTACCGTCGTTTCATAGAAGGATTTTCTAAGATCGCACAACCCCTTACTGCTTTGACTCAAAAGGGTAAAGCCTATATCTGGAGTGATAAACAAGAGTCAGCATTTCAACTCCTTAAACAGAAACTTTGCAGTGCACCTATACTAGCCCTTCCGGAAGGAACGGACGACTTCGTAGTATATTGTGATGCGTCTATCCAAGGGTTAGGTTGTGTTTTGATGCAGCGGGAGAAAGTAATCGCATATGCATCACGTCAGTTAAAAATTAACGAGAAAAACTACACCACTCATGACCTAGAATTGGGAGCCGTAGTTTTCGCACTTAAGATATGGAGACACTACTTGTACGGTACCAAATGCACCATCTACACCGATCACAAGAGTCTTCAGCATATCTTCGAGCAGAAGGAGTTGAACATGCGACAACGTCATTGGGTTGAACTTTTAAATGATTACGACTGTGCGATCCGATACCACCTGGGTAAAGCTAATGTTGTAGCTGATGCCCTGAGTCGAAAAGAAACAAAACCCAAACGAGTTCGAGCATTACAGCTTACTATTCACCCCGGATTACCTGACAGAATTCGTAGTGTTTAACTCAAAGCCCTAAAAGAAGAAAACCTACCGCTGGAAGGTACACGAAGTCAAATCTGATGACATTCGATACTTTGCCGAACGAATATGGGTTCCAGTATTCGGAAACCTAAGGGAACTAGTTATGGACGAGTCTCATAAATCTCGTTACTCTATTCATCCGGGTTCCGATAAGATGTACCATGATTTAAAGATACTATATTGGTGGCCAAAGATGAAGGTCGATATAGCTATTTATGTGAGTAAATGTCTGATATGCGCAAAAGTTAAAGTTGAATACCAAAAGCCTTCTGGTCTTCTACAACAACCAGAAATCCCCATGTGGAAATGGGAACAAATATCCATGGATTTCATCACCAAATTACCACGAACTCCTATCGGATGCGATACCATTTGGGTAATCGTTGATCTTTTAACAAAATCCGCCCATTTCTTAGCCATCAAGGAAACCGATAAGAAACCGATAAGATGGAAAAGCTTACTCGTATTTACTTAAAAGAAGTAGTATCTCGGCACGGGGTGCCAATCTCCATTATTTCGGATCGTGATGCACGATTCACTTCTCGTTTCTGGCAATCGTTACATAAGGCCTTAGGCACGCGTCTAGATATGAGCACAACTTACCATCCTCAAACCGATGGTCAAACAGAACGTACTATCCAAACTCTGGAGGACATGCTACGAGCTTGTGTGATCGATTTCGGTAACACTTGGGAGTCTCACCTACCGTTGGTGGAGTTCTCCTACAACAACAGCTATCACACTAGCATCAAGGCAGCTCCATTTGAAGCACTTTATGGACGGAAATGCCGTTCTCCCTTTTGTTGGACCGAGGTTGGAGATAGCCAACTCACAGGTCCTGAACTTGTATTTGAAACTTCCGAAAAGATCGTTCAAATTAGAAACCGTATGGCGGCAGCTCGTGATCGTCAAAAGAGCTATGCCGACAAGCGTCGTAAACCTTTGGAGTTTCAAATAGGTGACATGGTCTTGCTCAAAGTCTCACCTTGGAAAGGTGTCATTCGTTTCGGGAAACGAGGAAAACTGAATCCTCGTTATGTTGGACCATTCAAAATAATGAAGAGAATTGGACCAGTCGCGTATCAACTGGACCTACCTGAAAGACTTAGTGGTGTGCACAACGTCTTTCACGTCTCAAATTTAAAGAAATGCCTGGCAGACGAATCACTCGCAGTTCCTCTAGAGGAACTACATATTGATGAACAGTTACGTTTCATCGAAGAACCTGTCGAAATTATGGATAGGGAAGTCAAAACGTTAAAGCGCAGTAAAATTCCTATTGTTAGAGTCCGTTGGAACTCGAAACGCGGACCGGAATTCACGTGGGAACGCGAGGATCAGATGATGCGCAAATATCCTAATCTGTTCAAGCACTCTGCGTCAAACTCTTAAGGTACTACTTTAATTTTCGGGACGAAGATTCTTTTAACTAGGGGATGATGTGACATCCGAAATTTTTTTTTAATTTAATTTTATTTATTTATTTAATTTTCGGGACGAACTTTTTTTTAACTAGGGGATGATGTGACAACCCGACTTTTTACGTTAACTCGGTTAGCAAATCCCGTTAACTTCCTGTTTAAAACCTAACTCCATTAACTTATCCAATTAAATCTAGCTTCAGGGACTTATTCTGAAAATTTCGGAACTTGTATTCATGAAAACAGAAGGACTAAGTATGCAATTATCCCATTCTTGATTTTCTGTTTGACTTTGGGGAAGTCAAACCCGTATCATTGAGCAATAATCGATCCTAGAAATCGTTTGTGTTGAAATTATAACGGAAATTCTCAAACTAATCACATTCCCGCTATCAATAGGTGTTTAATCACAGCATTAATTCGTAATCAAGCTCAATAATGGGTAATGAACCCGTAACCGTTAACATCATTGTCTTATATCATCAAATTCATCAAAATTATGTAACTATTATACGATTTAAGCCTCGGAACCCAATAATCGATCCCCACTAAAGCTCCTACACACGCCAATTTGATCAGAGAAGTAGTCGCGTTCGCCGGAGGTTGAACCAGTCACGGTCGGAACGGTGGTACTCGATAGCCATCAATTGGAACTCGATTCTGGTAATTGTTTTCACCATTAACTTCGTTTTTGTCCGTTGAATGAAAGCCCTATGGTTATTGGGGCTCATTACATCGAATCAATCTCAAACCGAATTCTAGGGTTCACCCGAATACGGTTTGGTCGAACCCTAACCTAAACACGATTTCAATTCAATTAAATCACATGGTTAGCTACGTGAACCATCACTCATTGAAAGCCCTATACTAATTTGATCATACAACATCGATTTATAAATGATCCATAAGCTAGGGTTTGTTCATATGACGAATTGGGGATTTCAATCTTGGATCCAACCTTAACTCAATTAAACCTGTTGGTCAGATTCGCAAACATCTAATCAGTAATAGCCCCATGATTTCATCACGTTATATTATAAAAATTGTTCAATTGAGTTTAAGTTAAAAACTAGGGTTTCGACGTTTGAAACCGAAATTTAACCACTTTAAAATCCACGATTTCACAATTAACTCTATCCTCTGATTCGCACTACCGTGTACTTCAAAACCCCTGTGTCAATTCGATGAATCGTGGATGAATTCGGTGTTGTTGGGAGGGAATCAATCGCGACTTGATTTGGGAAAGGGGGCTCTCGGTAATGCTTGATTAAAAGCATTTCAGTCCGGTTCATATAGCGATAGCCTAGCGGCCGGGACTGGTTAAGACTGTATGCTCACAGGGAGGGGACCCGGGTTCGAGTCTCCCTCCCCCCTGTTTTGGTTTTATTTATTTTTAAGCCATTATTTTAATATTAAACCTATATATATATTATTATATTAATATATTAAAATGTTTTTAAACCGGAAAACACCCGTAGGCTCGGGTTTGATTCGTAAACCGTATTTATTTAAAATAACCACTTTTAAAATAACATATTTATATCATTTTCAACCCCCGACTTCGTATGAAATAATATATTAATATTATTTTTAACTCGTGACTCCTATTTCTAAATAATATATATTTATGTTATTTCACTTTGTTTAAACACCTCGTATAATGTTTTAAACCGTTTAATAATATAAATTGTTATATTATTTACCGACGTTATTTGCTCGATAAAAATAACATATTTATTAATTTTGCCAACGATTAGATATTAATCTTACGAATCTAAAATAATATACTAGATTATATTATTTTCCTAACTTTTGTAAACGACCCGAACGTACGAACTTATTTATTTATTTATCATTCGTTATTAACGTTCGACACGTAATGCATTTACCTTAATGATATAAATATATATATTATTCCGTAGACACGTTCGTCTACTCTTAAATTCTGAGAATGCGTTAAGACGTTCAATTTTCCGTGTCGTCGTCACAAGTCCCAACTTGTCCCTAATTTATGTGTTTATAATTTTAGGGCATACGTAAGTCGTCTGAGACTTACACTCGTGGTTCCAACTTTTCCCTTGTGTGATTCAAATCTCTACTCAAGCTCAGGTGAGTTTTCACGGCCCCTTTTTACTGCTTTTAAACTGGGGGAGAAAACATGATGCAAACTCTTTTTGATTTTTGTACTTCATTTTATATCACTTGTTATGACTATGCGTAAACTCTATCATGAAAGTCCTCACATCGAACCGTTTAAATATGAATATAGCGAGGTATGTTGGGTAGTACTACTGGGTTTGACAAACCTCACCCGCGTTAGTCGCGCTAACTCGATTGGATATCGAACGGGTGCAATATTGACCTAAACATGCACCGTGGTTGATAGACCTGGTGGGAGGCAATACAAACAGTTAGTTTACGGTTGCGAGCGTAATAGCAAACGTGAACATGGGTTAGCTACTCATTGGTATATATATGTTGATTGTACAATAAATCTGGTAAACGTTTATTTATATATTGAAACCTGTGAACTCACCAACCTCGTGTTGACATTTTTACTTACATGTTTTCTTAGGTCGCTAAGTTAAGACACATGTGCACAACTAGGATCATACATGGGATGCTTCTGATTTATTGATGTCTTGCTACTTTAATTATTATCTTTTTATTATTGTTTGGACTTGGACATCTGGACTTTCTTTTTGGGGCGCGTGTATTTTGCGCATTTATTTTCTTTACGCTTCCGCATTTAAACTCTGAACTTTTATTATATTACACTTATGTCCCATGTAGAGTTGTTCAATGTAACTAGTGTCTGAGATCCTGGTTTGTCACTTCCTAAAACGGTAAAACTCCGTTAGATGAAATTGGGGGTGTGACATCTTCTGTTTGATCAACACGGTCGCGCCCTGACTAGCACGGTCGCGCCCGTGGTTCTAGCACGATCGTGCCTTGTCCCAGGCACGGTCGTGTGTGTTATAAAATCTTGGCAGAATACTAAACCCTATATTTTAAAAACAATAAGCATTTCAAATGAATTTTTAAATAAAATTAATATATTTATAAAGATTTATATTTAAAAAGATCAAATTTCTATTCTAAAATAAATAGAAGTTATTTATCTAAAACCTACAAAATTAAATTTATTATTGAACCATACACTTAGATATTATTTATACAACCCCTTTTACACATATTTATAAAAAATAGATTAACGAAGGTTGTTTACTAAAATTTATATTTAATATAAAAAGAAAACGCTCGATACATTTTTATAATTGAAAGACAAGGTTACATATTTTATAAATAAATAAATAAGGTAAAAATTATTTATTTAATTTATATTTAAAAATTATTTAATTAAGTTATACTTAATTATCCCTAATACCTACATTATTTTTATGACTAAGTAAATAAATAATAATTTTGTAATTTATTTATTTAGTTATTAAAACTCAAACTTTGATCAAAATGTTCTAAAAAAATTTCAAACCTTTCATATTATACAATACCTTTCAAGAACAAACCACTAACTTTATACACACGTTCAATTCAACCCTAGACTTAGACATAGACTATTGTGCACACTATTAATTCAATAAACATTCCAATCTAGGTTAACGTTGTGCATTACAAGGCTCATATTACTATCTAGTCTCTCGTGTTAGCTACGCCCTATGAATCAAGTGAGTTACATAGTCCCTATTTTACTTTTTACATATTTTGGGGTGATTCATGATACATTGAAAACTACTTGCAATTACAACATACAATTCTACATTTATGACCATATGTGTAATTTGTGCTTAGTGCTTGAATGCTATGAGTTGAAATTAAATATACATGACATACTCGTACAATCATTAACTCCGTACAAGCCAACGGTAACATTGATAGATCTATTGAGTCTGACAAACCCACCCAGATTGGGGTGATTGTTACCGACAACACAATTTTGCATGCTAGTTACAAAGGTTTGATTGTACTTAGTTACACAATAGTTGCTATCCATAAATGCCTTATTTTATCATGTTATGTAAGGATTTGTTTATTCATAATCTATATGCTATCTATATACAAACCTGTGTATGCTCACCAACTTTTTAGTTGACTTTATTTTATTCATGTTTCAGGTGCTAACATGTGAGTTTGATCAAGACATGCTACACATAGGCTTTGGACTTAGTTAAATTTAAATAAAGGATATTATGTATTTCATTTACATACTTGTTTGAATTTGGTTGTGTTTGATTTGTTTGAAATGAAATTTGATGATTAAAATATTGCAATCTAGTAAACCTTGTGCTCATGAACAGTCTACATGTCCTGCCCCGACGTTTCCGCCGTCGGTTGGGGTGTGACAATAAGAGTCTCCAACACATTTTTGACGAGAAGGAGTTAAATATTAGGAAGAGACGTTGTATGGAATTGCTCAATGTCTACAACCTTGATATTCGTTATCACCCTGGCAAGGCTAATGTCATGGCCGATGCCATGAGTAGGAAAGAGCGAGTCAAGCCCTTACCCGTACGTGCGCTAGGATTGACCATTCACACAAACCTCACAACTCAGATTCGTGATGCATAACAAGAAGCTCTAAAGGAAGAGAAATTAAAGAATGAGAATCTTCGTGGTATGGTGAGAGAACATATACCCAAGTCTGATGATACCTTATACTTCATGGATAGAATATGGGTGCCTTTGCCCGGCAATCTACGTGAGATGGTTTTGGATGAGGCCCATAAATCAAGATATTCGATTCACCCAGGATCGACGAAAATGTATAAGGATATCAAGGAGCACTATTGGTGGCCGAATATGAAGGGTATATTGCTTAAAACGTTGGTAAATGTTTAACTTGCGCAAAAGTCAAGACCGAGTACCAAAATCCATCTGAACTTCTGCAACAATCGGAGATTCCACAGTGGAAATGGGACTGTATTGCCTTGGATTTCATCACCAAGTTACCCCGAACGTCTAGTGGCTATGATTCCATTTGTGTAATTGTGGATCGTTTGACGAAATCGGCACATTTCCTACCCGTGAAGGAATCTACCGAATGAAGAATTTGGCCGGCATATATCTCAAGGAAGTAGTGTCCCGGCATGAGGTGCATGCTTCGATCATCTCCGATAGAGATAGTTGTTTCACATCGAAGTTTTGGCGGTCACTACAAAAAGCCTTGGGTACTTGTTTGGATTTAAGCACGGCGTATCATCCGTAGTTTATGGTCAAAGTGAAAGGACCATCCATATTTTGGAGGACATGCTCCGTGCCTGCGTAATCGACTTTGGTGGAAGTTGGGATACTCACCTACCGTTGGCTGAGTTCTCTTATAATAACAGTTACCAAAGTGGATTGAAGGCCGCTCCGTTTGAAGCCCTGTGTGGAAGTAAATGCCGTTCACCGCTTTGTTGGGCAGAAGTTGGTGACAAGCATTTAACTGGACCAGAGCTTGTCCAGGAAACTATCGATAAGGTTTTCAAGATCCGTGATCGTTTGAAAGTTACCCAGGATCGTTAGAAGAAATATGCTGATAGAATAAGGAAACCATTAGCATTCCAAGTCGGAGATAGAGTTATGCTGAGAGTCTCTCCTTGGAAGGGAGTAGCATGGTTTAGCAAGCATGATAAGCTTAGCCCCGCTACATTGGACCTTACAAGATTATTGCTCGTGTTGGGCCAGTTGCTTACCAACTACAGTTACCGCAAGAACTGAGTGGAGTTCATAACGTATTCCATGTCTCCAATATGAAAAAGTGTTTGTCTGATGAGACATTCGTGATACCACCAATTGAAGTATGTGTTGATGACAAGCTTCATTTTTGTGAAGAACCCATGGAGGTTTCAGATTGGAAGATTCACAAGACTAGGCGTAGTCGTATTAAGTTGGTCAAGGTCAGATGGAATTCAAAGCGTGATCCTGAGTTCACGTGGGAACGCGAAGATGAGATGAAACATACATACCCTCATTTGTTTAAGTCTTTCCATAACCAGGCTTCATAGTATAAATTTCGGGACGAAATTTCTTTAAGGAGGGGAGGCGTGACATCCGACAATTTTCAGGTTATTTACCGCATAACCTTAGAACGCGTCTATAACTTAATTAAATGTGTCTTAGAGTTAATTTCAGTTAATTAGGTTATTATAAAGTCTAGCAAAGCCCTTCGTATTCATAGGTTTGCATTTCGTGAAATTTCAGAAATTACGGTACCGCGTATCCGTAAAATACCCGTAATAAGCGTTGGTGACGACACGGTTAAATTAATTACATCAATTTTGGTGAAACTTATATAAAATAGTTTATGTTAGTGGATTATATGTGAAAATTATGTGCTACCTATTAAATATCATGTTCGGTGATTTTCGATGCGTTTTACCCGGTACAATCGCGTACCGGATGAGTTAAAATGAACTGTTAACAAAAATTATTATTTTTACTAATTATGATAGCAAATAATTAGTGGGTATTTTATATATTTTCATTTTTTTGAAAAACCATGTTTAAAGTGGTAAAATTTTATAAAAGTGTTGTAGCGTTTATAAAATGTCACCTACACTTATGTGGTGTAGTTTTTATAAAACAAATGAGGTTTAGAAGACCTCTCTCCTCAAAAATCAGCCATAAAGTGATTCCCACACCCCACCATCATGAGCTAAACACACTCATTTGATTCCTTACATACTTTGTACAAAACTACACTCCACAAATTTGATCATCAAATTGCATGGATTTCTAATGGAAGATGTCAAATCCTCTCTCCTCTCTTGGATGAAATCCATCCCCCACCCCCTATAAATATCCCTTTAAACTTCATTTGCAACTCCACACCATCTCTTCTACTCTCTCTAAGTGTTCTTGCAAGTAGTCTTGAGTTTATGGTGATTCTTGGAGCATTTTCTTGAAGATTCAAGTGTGTGGAGCCAAGTACCCAAGAAAACCATCAATCATATTTTATATTCTCTAGTAATATCCCTTGATTTAGTCAAGTGGTATGAATCTTCATCTTCGAATAATAACTCGATCCTTGTAGCTGATAAAACAAGTCGTCAATTCTCGGCAATGGATACCGATTCTTGATGGAGAGCTTATTCAATTCTCTATAGTTGATGATATATGATGTTCTATGAACTCATGTGTTAGAAATTTGGAGGTTAGTTTCTTAAAAGTTAGTCGTGGTTGCATGAAAAGTGCTTATGTGCAAATATTGTGACTTTAGTATTTCACAAGTGATTTAAGACTTATAAGCATATGTATGATTTTTATGTATGTGTTATTAGTGTTTATTCACATTTTGGCTGTTGAAAAGTAATAACACTTGATGTCTTCGTATGTGTGTATGATCCACCGTTTTTCGTTAAAAACATAACCGCGTGTCGAAGTCACCAACGAATCGTTAAGCAAATATTTTTTCAAAATATTTCTAAGTTTAGTAGGTTGGGTGAACAACTTGCGTGTAAGACTTGTAGTTCGATTATTAAAGTGGCCTTCGTGTTTAGGGCACCGTAAGTGTTCGTGGGCGTATTTTGCTAGAACTCGTTTTTTCGTCGTTCGTTATCAAGGTGAGTTTTTCACAGCCCATTTTTAAACTATTTCGTTGTTTTATAAACTATGGGAGAAGAACATGCTTTCATTCGTTTATCATGATACTAAACTTACTATATGTGTTCGTTTGATGGTCTCGAGTAAGGGCATTCGTTATGTATTCATGTATTCGTTCATGAATAGCCCCGCCGTTATAATCATTAGCCTCGTGTAGGCAGCGAGGTTGTTGATAGATCTATTTGGGACTGACTGCCCACTCTCGTGATTAGTAGCGCTGATCGGTCGTTCGTACAAGAGAATATATTTTGAGAGGATTCGTGGGGACGTATTGTATTCGTGTCTCGGTTTGATTATAAGCTCTAGGTACTGTAATTTTGTCATATTCTTAGCTAGTCTATGAAATATCACATGTTTGTCCAAGTTACATGATAGTTCGCAAAAATTCTTTTATGTTTTCGTTTAAACCCATGAACTCGCTCAACATTATGTTGATGTTTTTAAGCATGTTTTTCAGGTACTTAGATGCTCACGTGCGGTTATGAAAACGGGGCTTTTGGGCAAACACTTGCCTCGGAATTTCGTTGGGACTTTTAAACTTTATTTTGGACCCTCGTTCGTTGGATCATGAACACTCTTGTTTAGATATTAATGCCTTACATTTTGGATAATTCGTAAGACATATCTTTATTTTGTTTAACCTTTCCGATGTTTTAAATAAACATGGTTGCTTATTATCATTGGGCTCCAACTTATGTAACCACCATGCTTACGTCTCGTTTCTGCTGCGAATCGTCGTTTTCGAGGTGTGACAACAATTAACTTGTATTACACAATGACCTAACTAATTACACAATGACCAAATATTACACAATGACCGGACGTGGTATTACACAATGAACTTGTATTACACAATGACCTGACTAATTACACAATCTCAACTAGAATAGAACCATCTTGTATTCACCGATCCTACAAGTGGTATCAGAGCTTTGGCTCACAGATTAAACAAACTCACACTTGTTGTCACACCCCAACCGATGGTGGAAATGTCGGGGCGGGACATGTAGACTGTTCATAAGCACAAGGTTGACTAGATTGAATATATTAAACATCAAATTTCATAGCAAGTAGTCCAAACACAACCAAATCCAAGATAGATCAAAATTGAAATACATAGAGTTCTTCTATTTAAATTAACTAAGTCCAAGCCTACGTGTAGCACATCTTGATCAGTCTCACACATTAGAACCTGAAACATGAATAAAATAAAGTCAACTAAAAGTTGGTGAGTATAACATAGGTTTGCATATAGATAGCATATAGTTGTAAAACAAATCCTTACATAAAATGGTAAATAAGGCATTTATGGGGAGCAGCTATTGTGTAACCAAGTACAATCAAACCTTTGTAACTAGCATGCAAAATTGTGTTGTCGGTATCAATCACCCCAATCTGGGTGGGTTTGTCAAACTCAATAGATCTATCATTGAAAACCGTCGGCTTGAATAGTTAATGATTGCACATAAATTGCACACAAAAGTTAGCACACCTAGCACTCGGGCATAAAGCTCAAATTGCACACATGAATGTAAATAGGATTTGTATGTGTGTTGTTTGTGTAAATGTAAACATGTAATTTGAATAGTGTTCATGTTTCACCCCAAAAATGTAAAAGAGTAAAAGGGGCTATGTATACTCACTTGGTTTGAAGGCGTAGCTAACACGAAATACTAGTTAGAAATGAGATCCTTGTAATGCACAACGTTAACCTAGTATGAAATGTATATAGGATTAATAGTATGCTCAATATTCTATGTTTAAGTCTAGGATTGAATTGGTTGTATGTATAAAGCTTGTGGTTTGTACTTGAATGGTGTTGTATAAAATGAAAGATTTGGAATGAATACTTTGAGAACATTTTGATTAGGGTTTGAGTTTGAATAACTAAATAAATTAAATAATTATTATTTATTTATTTAGTTATAAAAATAATGTAGGTAATAGGTTTAGTTAAGTATAACCTAAATAGACAATTTTTGTTTAAATATAAATTAAATAAATAATCGTTACTTTATTTATTTATTTATAAAAATATGTAACTTAGTCATTTAGTTATAAAGATGTACTGAGCGTTTTAGATTAATAAATAACTTTTGTTAATCTATTTTTATAAATATGTATAAATATAATTTTGTAGATTTAAATGAATAAATTTTTGAAATAGGAATTTGATCCTTTTTAAATAAGGTCAATAAAAATCTTTATAAATTATTTTTATTTGAAAATTCATTTGGAATGTTTATTGGTTTTAAAATATAAATTTTAGTATTCTGCCAAGATTTTCTCACACACACGACCGTGCCTGGGACAAGGCACGATCGTGCTAGGACCACGGGCGCGACCGTGCTAATCAGGGCGCGACCGTGTTGATCAAACAGAAGACACAACAAGGCTGCTCACTAGGCACGACCGTGCCTGGGCCAGGCACGACCGTGTCTAGGGTTCTGATAGCATGACCAGGTCTAGCCAAGAGGCATGACCGGGTCAGAGGGTGAGGCACGACTGCGCTTGGAGAGGCGCGACCGTGTCTTCATGAAGCACGACCGCGCTAGAAGACTAGCGCGACCGTGTCTGTTCCAAAACAGAACGAATTGTCTCAATCTTATATTGTTAATGTTGGAATTCATAGGGCTTTCATCTATAAGGTTATTATGAGTCTATTGAAATAATTTAATTGTATTTAAAACGTGTTCAAAGCAGGGTTCGATTAAACCATTTTAGAATGAACCCTAGATTCGGGTTCGTGTTAAACTGGATATCGTAAGCCAAAATTAGGATAGGGCTTTTGATCTATAGACTAAAACGTAAGTGTGAAAGGTTTCAATTACCCGAAAGGAGGACGAATCGATGGTGTACGGGTAGAATGAGTTCCGGCGACGAGGAGTTTGGTTTCCGGCGTTCTCCGCTGCAACTTCAACTAAATCAATGTGTTCAGAAGCTTTAGGGAGGATCGAATGATGTGTTTGTGTGTTTTTTTGAGAGGATTGCAATAAAAACGATGGAATCGATGGTCACATGGAGGATACAGATAGTTTAGGAGAGGGATCGACCAAAATGGGTTTATTTGTTATAATTAAAATGATTAAACTCTTAATTGGGTCTGTTAATACGAGAAACAGTTACGAAATCGAATGGTCTTGCGATTAAAGGCTGCATTTACGTTTCAACTGATGTGAGACGCGACCGTGCCTATAAGAGGCGCGACCGTGCCAAGCTGAGGCGCGACCGTGCCAAGAATAGGCGTGACCGTGCCAGACGAGTCGCGACCGTGCCAAAACGTGGCGCGACAGTGCCTACTAGGGTTTCTAGTTATTTACAAAATCAGCCCTTGCAACTTCAGCTTTGACAGAATTAGCCTGATTAGGATTTAACTGAACACCTAACGGGAGTACTAACTGGATTAACTCTAGGAGGTGTTACCACATGATTATGAGTTCTAAATCTTTGAATTGAATACGATCGGCTAACGATTAATAAGGTGTAGGTTTGAACAGGTATATGTTTTAATGTCGTGTTGTTATTTTATTAGTTAAAATAAATTTAAAATAGGGTCGGAAAATCAGAAATGTTACAGTCTCCCCATGTTAAGGGAATTTCGTCCCGAAATTTAACTAATGGAGACTACTAAATCAGGAAAAAAGGAGGAAGTTTTGGGTTCTCGGTGAGTTTTGATTGTTGGATTCTGGGGAGTGTAACCGTTGTCATGGCTTAGGCCTAATACTCCAAGTTGAATATAAAGAGTGATACTGAACTTTGTTTTGAAATGAATTTAAGGAGGAGATTATCGAATAAAATCCTGAATTCTAAATGTGAGATGTATTATTTGGAATGAATTTGATGAGACCTTGATCGTTTAGAGTTTGTGCATGATGTAGTCTAATATGTTGAAAAACGTCAGTGGGTAAGAGATTTCGTATACATTGGTCTAGGTCAAAACTTCACGTGACAAGAAACAACGCTACTTCTGATAATATGATAGGACACTTATATTAGGAAGTACCATCGGCGTATCCACCATGTCTTTGTCATAACACAACAGTTTCGTTGTTACACATCATGATAAGTTTTAGGTCACAACACACGACAAAATTTCACTATGTTTACCATGTGCTGATTTTTATAATTCCGTGTGCACCCGTAATTACTCAAATCATCGCATGGTACGTATAGATCATCTCGTTGTGTGAGGGTCAAGAGGGGCAAAATTTCACTCCGTCCATGTCCATTGTGTAACATCCCAAAAATAATAAAATGAATAAATATAGCGAGACCGGTGATTTTGTCGGAATATTTAAACAAAAGGGAGCGGGCTTAGGCTCGGCTTCAATGGGCCAAGGGAAGCCCAGATATATAAGAGGCAGGGCAGCCCTCTTCTCTGCTCATTCCCCCACTCACGCAACTTCTAGAGAGAGAAAGGAGAGCTCGGGTCTAGAGAGAGAAAGTTGACGGATCGTCCCGGAATTGAGGGAACGCGTTACTGCTAAGCTCGTGAGAAGAATCTCCGGATCAGAATCTCGATACAGGTAATGATCTTGCCTAAATCTGAGTTTTTTGATCGTTTTTGGGATTTTCGGGTTTTGGCTAAAAAAGTAAAGATTTTGCGGATGGAACTTGAAAATGAGCTTAGGTATAGCATCTAGAATGAAAACCGAACGTTTTGATCTAAGAAAAATTGAGATACTGACTCGATCAGACTTGCATGCAAAAACTTCAGATTTTTGGGAAGACGATTTGTGCAGGCCCATCGAAACTACTAGTTTCGATGTGTGCAGGTCCATCGAAACTACATAGTTTCGATATGTGTAGACCCCATCGAAACTACATAGTTTCGCTATGTGCAGACCCATCGAAACTACATAGTTTTGATATGTGTAGACCCCATCGAAACTACATAGTTTCGATATGTGCAGACCCATCGAAACTACATAGTTTCGATATGTGTAGACCCCATCGAAACTACTACCTAGTTTCGATATGTGCAGACCCATCGAAACTATCAAGTTTCGACATAAACAACCTATCGAAACTTTCAAGTTTCGATATAAGCAAATTTATCGAAACTACTAGGTTTAAGCATAGGGATGTCAAGTGTCATCTAGGAGCACTACCTTACAAGTATGGCTTTATTATAACAGATCGTGAGTGACATTAGTGACGCTCCGTAGCCAGCTAAGCGTATTTCATAAACTGCTTATAGGGTGAGTTCTAGAGCCCTCTTTTAAATGTTTTGTTAATGTTTTTGGGCTGGTGTGCATACTTACGAATTGATGTTTAATGAAATGATGTTTAACGAAATGATGTTTAACGAAATGATGTTTTAACGAAACAATGTTTACGAAAGGAAAAGTTTTGAAGTGTTTTTGCCAAAAAGGGTTACGAATGCTTTATGAACGGTCTAAATGAGGAAATGTTTAATGAGAAGAGAAAGAGGTAAAGGTTTTAAAGAAGTCATTACAAATCTAATCTGTCGAATGAATGGAATTGACGAATGTAGTCTGGGAATGAGATTCCCAGCCTTGTGGTAGATTATGGACAGCGAGCCATAGTTGCCACAAGAACAACAGGGGCAGTGTCTCTGTGGCATGTCAATGGTTATGATGTTGTACAACTGGTAAGGGAGTAACGACGGTTACTCAGGGGTTAACGTGACCCTATGTAAGGTTAAATTATGATCTGACGGTGTCATGGCCGTGAGCCATGGCCGTTGATGGAAGTTGTCGGTTTATGGACATGAGAGCCATAAGGGCAACTGAATGGGTATTGTCGGTCCTCATGCAGTTAGCCTTGGGGGCAATACCAAAAGGGAATTGACGGAATGTATGGTATTGTCGGTCTTCGTGCAGTTAAGCCTTAGGGGCAATACCATACTAAATGACGGAACGAAGGGTAACACAGATTTAGATAATAATGTATGACTTAAATGAATGTTAAAAGTTTTAATGAACGATCCGTTTAACGGTGTTTATGATTATGATGTTGATGATGATATGGGTACGAAACCTTTTTAAAGATGTTAGATCATTACATGCTTTTGTGAAAGGTTTTACTAAATGAATGATACGTTTTTGGCAAATGTTGATGTTAAAGTTTTTATGAAATGCTAGAACTCACCAGCGTAGCTGACTTTTTAGTGTGCACATTCAGGTTAAGGCAGGTATGGACGATGGACGGTGATGCTTGGCAAGCGAGAAGAGTTACCCGGTCGATCATGAAGACTGGCATCCCGTTATGAGTTGTTTATGTTAAGTTTATGTATTTGACAATGTACGCTTCCGCATGTATGAACAAGTTTTTAGTTATGTTGAATGAATGATTCCGCTGCGTTATTCGATATTCATGTTTAAGAACTGTTTGTGAATGAGTAAATCCAATAAGTGAGGCCTCCCGGGTTTGGGGCCTTACAAGTTGGTATCAGAGCCAGGTTTGAGAGATTCGGACACTCCCAGTGTCTGAACTTAAACTTTGAAAGGGACCGAAATCGGATGCCAGTACGGGTAACTCGAGCCACAGCATCAGGTATGAAAAGTAGAGTATGTGTATGTAGTATGCGTTAGAAAGGGTTAGGAAAAGGACTTGTGTTCTGATGGAATCACAAAGGTGGTCAAATAAAAATCGAAAGGTAGTGTAATGGTTAATTGCAGATGGCCAGTGTATATTAACATCTTACAGTACTTGTTGAATTTTATTTGTTAACTAGCGTGATGACATTGGATTTCTTGTCTTATAGAACGAAATGGCGAGGAGAGGGAACGAAAGGCGTGGTGGCCGTACCGGTGGTCGTACCAGCGGTCGAAATGGTGGACGTGGCAGGATTCCTGCGTGCCAAGAGCACAGCGAAGAAGAAAGTGTTCACACTGAACCGACGGTTAGTGTGCATGGAACTGAACTGACACAAGTTGCAGAACAACCTTTCACTTTTGAACCAGAAGTGAGAGCAGCCATAGCTCAAGAGTTCTCCGAGTTGATGAAGAATTCTCTGCCAAGTCTGTTGGCTGAAGCATTAAAGAAAGTTAGTGGGGAAGGCGGATCTAGTGCGGCAACTGGTGCCCAGAACAACGAGAC
Source organism: Smallanthus sonchifolius (assembly GCA_023525975.1). NCBI lineage: Eukaryota > Viridiplantae > Streptophyta > Magnoliopsida > Asterales > Asteraceae > Smallanthus > Smallanthus sonchifolius. Next base: position 34,034,034 of record CM042042.1, read on the forward strand.
CGACAACGCACCGCCTGCTCGCGGATGCGACTATAAGTCCTTTAAGGCATGTGACCCGCCGATCCTGACTTGGAAGAAGGACGCGGTGGCTACTTTTGATTGGGTAATACGTAGGAAGCCGCCATCCGTCTGAGCGAGTGTCGAGCTAATCAAGTAGTGAAGTTTGCTGCTAACTCCTTGAGGGAGGAAGCATCCCACTGGTGGGAAGGTGTACGTCAGGCTAAGGGGGATGAGGTTGTTGACTCGATGATGTGGGCTGACTTGAAAACTTTGGTGATCAAGAATTTATGCCCGAGGAACGAGATTGAGAAGGTAGAGAGGGAATTTCTGGGTTTGAAGGCCGGGAGCATGACGCACCGGCAGTACACAACCCGATTCAATGAACTGGCACGTCTGGTGCCACATCTTGTTACGACGGAGGAGAGAAAAATTTCCTGCTACATTCAAGGGTTGCCGGACCAGGTCCGCACCTATGTTAAGGCAAACGCCCCTACTACCTATGATTCGGTAGTAGAACTGAGCGGCGTAGTATTTGATGATCTGGCACTGAATGTCGCCGCCATCGAGGAACCAAAGAAGAGACCGAGCTTCTCAAACAAGCGAACTGGTGGAAAGATGTTTGGGGCTCGCGATAAAAGGGCTCGGGTGGATGAGCCGACTGTTTGTAAGAAGTGTTGAAAGGAGCATGTAGGTGAATGTAGACTGGGATCTAACTTGTGCTTTAAGTGTGGCAAGACCGGGCACTACTCCCGTGAGTGCACACAACACTACAAGTGCTATAACTGTGGGGATGCCGGTCATCTGAGCCGGGAATGCACCAAACCAAGAATGGGTGAAGCCGGGAAGGGGAAAGGCCCGAAGAAGAGGGAAGAGAGGCCTCGAGCAAAACCTCGTGCGTACGCGCTGACGCAAGACCAGGTCAGAATGGACCCCGACGTGGCGTCAGGTACGTTCGTCCTCGACAACACTCTTGTTTCTGTGTTATTTGATTCGGGTGCCAGTAAGAGTTTTATATCTGTGACTTTTTGTAAGAGAGTAAAGTACGCTGTCAGTATACTAGAAAGGGCCTTTAGCGTAGAAACCGCTGAGGGTAGGACTGCGAGAGTAACCGAGGTAGTTGACAACTCCACGATAAAAATAGAAGGTCATGTGTTCCCTGTCAGATTGTTTGTTATGGTTTTGGGAGGGTTCGATGTCATGTTAGGTATGGATTGGCTAACTGCCAATGAAGCGCAAATTATACGCAAACGAAAGATAATCCGACTCAAGGCTCCGGATGGTAGCAAAGTCGAGGTTCTTGGAGATCGGGACGCCCCGATGCCAAACGTCATCTCGATGATTAAGGCAACAGATTACTTGAGGCGCGGATGCGAGGCTTATCTGGTATACGTGATTGACAAGTGTAAGGAAGTGAAGGAACTAGACGATGTACCCATGGTACGCGAGTACCCGGAGGAGTTTCCAGAGGATTTGCCTAGGATACCACCCGACATAGAGATTGAATTTCGAATTAACTTAGTACTAGATGCCCAGCCCATGGCTAAGGCTCCATATCGACTAGCACCAGTGGAGATGAAGGAACTTATGGTCCAACTAGACGAGTTACTTGAGAAAGGATTTATCCAACCGAGCATCTCGCCGTGGGGTGCTCCGGTGTTGTTTGTGAAGAAGAAAGACGGTTCGATGAAAATGTGTATTGATTATCGCGAGTTGAACAAACGTACAGTGAAGAACAAGTACCCGTTACCAAGGATCGACGACCTGTTCGATCAATTGCAAGGCGCAAGTTGGTTCTCGAAGATCGACCTTCGATCCGGGTACCATCAGTTGAAGGTGAGGGAAGAAGACATACCGAAAACGGCATTTCGCACACGTTATGGACATTTTGAGTTTCGCGTAATGTCTTTTGGATTGACGAACGCCCCTGCAGCGTTCATGGATTTGATGAATAGAGTTTGTCGACCAATGCTGGATCGATCGGTGATCGTGTTCATCGATGACATCCTCATCTACTCCAAGAATGAGGGTGATCACGCGTGTCACTTGAAGGAGGTATTGGAAGCTCTGAAGAAGGAAAAGTTGTATGCTAAGTTCTCCAAATGCGCGTTCTGGCTTAGGGAAGTCCAATTCCTAGGTCACGTCATTAACCCGAACGACATTATGGTTGACCCAGCAAAGATAGTAACGGTAAGGGAATGGAATGTTCCTAAGACGCCAACTGAAATCCGCAGTTTCTTGGGATTGGCAGGCTACTATCGGAGATTCATCCAGGATTTCTCGAAAATAGCTTCGCCGTTGACGAAGGTGACTCGGAAGGAGGTAAAATACGAATGGGGTTCGACCCAGGATGAGGCGTTTAAGAAGTTGAAGGAAAAGCTAACTCAAGCTCCAGTCTTGGCCCTTCCCGAGGGCAATGAAGACTTAGTGGTGTACTCTGACGCTTCGGGTCAGGTGTCACACCCCGACCGATGGCGGAATCATCGAGGCGGACAATAGAATGATTGTTCAAAAGCACATGATAGCTAAAAGGTTGCATAATTCATTAATTAAATTTAAAGACAACAAGATCCAAATACGATACATTCCAAATAACCTAGTCTAGTTCAAAACATTGATTTATTTAACTAGGTCCATAGTTCTTAAGTGGAGAAATCTTCGGCAAGTAGTCATGTATCCAAACCTGAAACATTATTTAAATCAAGTGTCAACTAAAAAGTTGGTGAGTACATATGTTTAGTAATTCCGGTAAATAGTAGTTGTAAATCGTTTTGCAACTCATTGTTTATCTTATTAAACATAGTATATATGATGTACCATTTATTTAATCACAATTCAAACCGAGTTTGACGCGCTTGAACAGAGCACAACAGCTAAGTCCGGTATGTTTGAATATAGTTACCCACTATATCCGATATGTTTGAATATAACACGTGGTTATATCCGAGTATGCAGTAATAAACACCCTAACCGGGTGGGCTGGTCAGACACAATAGATCTATCAATATTATCGTTGGTTGTCTTGTGTTTAAATGTATGTACATCCAAAGAATAAGCATATAGTCTCATGTATAACACATATAAACAATGTGAGTAGCATTTATAATGTTTCACCCCAAAACGTATAAAAATGTAAAATAGGGGCTATGTAACTCACCTTGCAAGCGGGTATTTTTCCACGCGTGTAGGTGATAAAGATGTTGAAGTCTAAGCACGTTGAAACCGTATGTAGATAAATGGGTATCATTGTATGTTTACATGTGCGTATTAGTATTTAATTGTGTATAGGTTTATAATAACACTTCTTAGTGTTATTTGCATAAAAGTTGGTCCAGATTTACTTGAAATTACTGATTTGATCGAAACTGTTTATAGTTGTGACAGGTATCGAAACTACTAGTTTCGATTGACCATTTACAAGTGATACCCAGAACTGTCGAAACTACTATCTATCGAAACTACTAGTTTCGATTGATCATTTATAAGTGATACACAGGCTGTCGAAACTACCATTTATCGAAACTACTAGTTTCGATTGATCATTTATAAGTGATACACAGGCTGTCGAAACTACTAGTTTCGATTGACCATTTTACTCAATCGAAACTAAGTAGTTTCGATGGCCCAGACTTTAGAAAATAAAACAGAATTTTTCTCAGAACAATAGTTTGTCCGGTAATCGATGGTTTGGAGTCGTGACTTCGATTGGTTCAGCTTGCCTTATGATACAGAAAGTACAGAAACGAAGTTGCGGATTCTTACGTGGTCGTAAAGGGACTGGACGGCAGAGTCTTAAATCTGAGAATGTCCAGAATGAGAATCGAGCTTCTGGATGGGATTAGCCTCTACAACCTTGGTCACAGCTTCACACAGAGATGGCGATTGTAATGGTGCCTTCAATTTGGAGTGAGATTGGGTAGAAGAGGGGTAGCGAGCTCGTGCAGGGCCGACCATGGCTATTTATAGCCGAGCTTGATTTCTATGTTAAAACGTGCAATTGGGCACGTTCCGACACTAGTCTGGACGAGACGAAACTAACCAGACATTCAACACGCGTGGAGGTGGTCTGTCGGGCGCGAATTCGAACGTGGTTTTCTCGGCCACCAACAGGATCAGACGATCCTTATGTTGGGGAGACCAATTGGTCGGGGGGTCTTGTTCGCGTGGGAGAGACGAAGCCAGAGAAGCCTTTAGCGGCTGTCGAGGTGCAGAGAAACAGCCTTGTCGGGCGTCGCTGGAAAGTTCTTTACCCGCCGGACCATCGGAGGGGGTGACCGGATAAACGAATTGAGAATTGACAGATTTAGTCCCTGGAGTTTGGTTTGACTCGAATTAGCCCTTAAAATTAATACGGATGGGCCCTTGTAGTTTAAATTGACCAGAAACAGCCCCTTAGTCGATTTCAGTTTTAAATCCTTCTAGTTTGTTTAATTACAATACAACCCCTGAACTTTTATTTAAATAAATTAATTTAATTTCTTTTAAATCAAATTAATTTAAAAATGTTTTTATAAACTTATTTTATTTTTCATTATCATAAATAATTTTTATAAAAGTTATTTATCTTATTTAAATAGGTTATTTTATTAAATATACAACTTTTTAAATTTAGATTTTTATATAAAACTTTATATTAGTTTTAAAATTTATAAAATTCTAATTATTTTAAATCCGTAAAATGAAATACCTATTTGTATAAAACCAAATAAAACTTTTACACTTTAAAATAGAGAATGATTACACGATAATTATAATACAAGTGCGAGAACGAAAAATCCAAAACGTCACATCAGGGATTGGGATGCGTGTTGATGCAACGCGGGAGAGTGATCGCGTATGCGTCACGACAGTTGAAGATTCACGAAGCTAATTATCCAACCCACGATTTGGAACTTGCTGCTGTCGTATTCGCATTAAAAATCTAGAGGCACTACCTTTACGGGGTGAAGTTTACTATTTACTCTGACCATAAAAGTTTGAAGTACTTCTTCGAACAAAGAGAGCTTAATATGAGACAGAGATGATGGTTAGAACTCTTAAAAGATTATGACTGTGAAATCATATACCACCATGGAAAGGCAAACGTGGTGGCTGACGCTCTAAGCCGAAAGGATGTGCCTACTCCTATTAGAGTGAAAGCTTTCCAGTTGGTTGTAACATCGGATATGATGAGGGAAATCGTAAAGGCTCAAGATGAGGCACTTAAAGAAGAAAACATAAAGAAGGAAAGGATGGTTGGCCAACGGGACAAGTTGGAATATAACACCCTTGGTGTTAGGACACGTTTTGGAGTGGCGAGCTTAGAACCAAAATCTTGGATGAGGCTCATAAGTCTCGTTACTCTATCCATCCCGGTACCAATAAAATGTACCAAGATCTGAGGAAGGAATACTGGTGGCCCGGAATGAAACATGAAGTGACAAAGTATGTAAGCAAGTGCTTGACTTGCTCACAAGTAAAGGCCGAGCACCAGAAACCGTATGGAAAGATTCAACCGCTTGATATACCAGAGTGGAAGTGGGAACACATTACCATGGACTTCATAACCAAGCTACCTCGCACAGCTAAAGGTCATGACACCATCTGGGTAATTGTGGACCGATTAACAAAGAGTGCTCATTTCCTACCTATTCGCGAGACGTTCTCGTCGGAAAGGTTAGCGGAAGTATTTATTAACGAAGTAGTAGCACGGCATGGGATGCCTTTGACGATAGTATCCGACCGGGACACACGATTCACATCGAGGTTCTGGAAAAGATTTCACGAGGCGATGGGCACGAGACTTAATATCAGTATGGCATACCACCCGCAAACGGATGGTCAGTCCGAAAGGACCATTCAGACATTGGAGGATATGCTTCGTGCTTGTATTATCGATTTTGGCGACAGTTGGGACAGTCATCTGCCATTAGCCGAATTCTCCTACAACAATAGTTATCACACGACGATAGGCATGCCGCCTTACGAAATGTTGTATGGGAGAAGATGCAGAACCCCGGTTTGTTGGGGCGAGATTAGACAGAAGGAATTAGGGAGTCTAGAAGTAATAAGGGAAACGTCGGAAAGGTTTGATCAAGTCTGAAGGCCGCACAAGATCGTCAAAAATCCTACGCGGATAAACGGCGAAGGCCTATTGAGTTTGATGTTGGGGACAGAGTAATGTTGAAAGTGTCACCCTGGAAGGGAATTATACGATTCAGGAAGAGAGGAAAGTTAAGTCCGAGGTTTGTCGGACCGTTCAGGATAATGGCACGGGTTGGTGATGTCGCTTATCGGTTAGAGTTGCCTGATGAGTTAAGTGGAATTCATCCTACCTTCCATGTATCACACTTGTGAAAGTGTTTGGCGGATGAATCGGCTCACGTACCACTTACTGACATCGAGGTAGACAATAGCCTTAACTACATCGAAGAACCCGTGGCCATCCTAGATCGAAAGGAGAGACGTTTACGTAATAAAGTTATCCAATTGGTTAAAGTCCAATGGAAACATCGAAAGGGATCGGAAGACACTTGGGAAACGGAGACAGAAATGAGGGAGTCGTACCCTCAACTATTTGACTTATGATAGGTTTCGGGGACAAAACCTATTGTAAAGGGGGTAGACTTGTAACATCCCAAAAATAAAAAAACGAATAAATATAGCGAGACCGGTGATTTAGTCGGAATATTTAAACAAAAGGGAGCGGGCTTGGGCTCGGCTTCAATGGGCCGAGGGAAGCCCATGTATATAAAAGGCAGGGCAGCCCTCTTCTCTGCTCATTCCCCCACTCACGCAACTTCTAGAGAGAGAAAGGAGAGCTCGGGTCTAGAGAGAGAAAGTTGACGGATCATCCCGAAATTGAGGGAACGCGTTACTGCTAAGCTCGTGAGAAGAATCTCCGGATCAGAATCTCGATACAGGTAATGATCTTGCCTAAATCTGAGTTTTTTGTTTGTTTTTGGGATTTTCGGGTTTTGGCTAAAAAGGTAACGATTTTGCGGATGGAACTTGAAAATGAGCTTAGGTATAGCATCTAGAATGAAAACCGAACATTTTGATCTATGAAAAATTAAGATACTGACTCGATCAGACTCGCATTAAAAAACTTCAAATTTTTGGGAAGACGATCTGTGCAGGCCCATCGAAACTACTAGTTTCGATATGTGCAGGTCCATCGAAACTACATAGTTTCGATATGTGTAGATCCCATCGAAACTACATAGTTTCGATATGTGCAGACCCATCGAAACTACATAGTTTCGATATGTGTAGACCCCATCGAAACTACATAGTTTCGATATGTGCAGACCCATCGAAACTACATAGTTTCGATATGTGTAGACCCCATCGAAACTACTACCTAGTTTCGATATGTGCAGACCCATCGAAACTATCAAGTTTCGACATAAACAACCTATCGAAACTATCAAGTTTCGATATAATCAAATTTATCGAAACTACTAGGTTTAAGCATAGGGATGTCAAGTGTCATCTAGGAGCACTACCTTACAAGTATGGCTTTATTATAACAGATCGTGAGTGACATTAGTGACGCTCCGTAGCCAGCTAAGAGTATTTCAGAAACTGCTTATCGGGTGAGTTCTAGAGCCCTCTTTTAAATGTTTTGTTAATGTTTTTGGGCTGGTGTGCATACTTACGAATTGATGCTTAATGAAATGATGTTTAACGAAATGATGTTTAACGAAATGATGTTTTAACAAAACGATGTTTACGAAAGGAAAGGTTTTGAAGTGTTTTTGCCAAAAAGGGTTACGAATGCTTTATGAACGGTCTAAATGAGGAAATGTTTAATGAGAAGAGAAAGAGGTAAAGGTTTTAAAGAAGTCATTACAAATCTAATCTGTCGAATGAATGGAATTGACGAATGAAGTCTGGGAATGAGATTCCCAGCCTTGTGGTAGATTATGGACAGCGAGCCATAGTGTCCACAAGAACAACAGGGGCAGTGTCTCTGTGGCATGTCAATGGTTATGATGTTGTACAACTGGTAAGGGAGTAACGACGGTTACTCAGGGGTTAACGTGACCCTATGTAAGGTTAAATAATGATCCGACGGTGTCATGGCCGTGAGCCATGGCCGTTGATGGAAGTTGTCGGTTTATGGACATGAGAGCCATAAGGGCAACTGAATGGGTATTGTCGGTCCTCGCTCAGTTAGCCTTGGGGGCAATACCAAAAGGGAATTGACGGAATGTATGGTATTGTCGGTCTTCGTGCAGTTAAGCCTTAGGGGCAATACCATACTAAATGACGGAACGAAGGGTAACACAAATTTAGATAATAATGTATGACTTAAATGAATGTTAAAAGTTTTAATGAACGATCCGTTTAACGGTGTTTATGATTATGATGTTGATGATGATATGGGTACGAAACCTTTTTAAAGATGTTAGATCATTACATGCTTTTGTGAAAGGTTTTACTAAATGAATGATACGTTTTTGGCAAATATTGATGTTAAAGTTTTTTTGAAATGCTAGAACTCACCAGCGTAGCTGAATTTTTAGTGTGCACATTCAGGTTAAGGCAGGTATGGACGATGGACGGTGATGCTTGCCAAGCGAGAAGAGTTACCCGGTCGATCATGAAGACTGCATCCCGTTATGAGTTGTTTATGTTAAGTTTATGTATTTGACAATGTACGCTTCCGCATGTATGAACAAGTTTTTAGTTATGTTGAATGAATGATTCCGCTGCGTTATTTGATATTCATGTTTAAGAACTGTTTGTGAATGAGTAAATCCAATAAGTGAGGCCTCCCGGGTTTGGGGCCTTACACATTGTTTTCACATAAGAGTCGCTAACAAATAACTATGTCTTTAAGCAGGTAAGTTCACAACTAAAGAGTAGTATAACCTAAAGTTTCTTAGTTTGCTCGTGTTTGAACAAGAATACGTCAAATCCCGAGTCGTTTCCATGTATTATGGTCTTCAACTTTGGTGAACAAAGTGCATGACCATTTCTTGTGTATAATTTAATCAATCAATTGTAACAATTGTAAGCAATTTGGTTTCATGTATAAAGTAAACACACAAGTCTCATGTATGATCTAGTGTCACGTAGCTCGAAATCAAATAAGTCTCATGTATCGCGTGAACAATTTAGTGCCATGTATTTTGTAAATTATTAATCACCCGTGCGAAATGTAAGCAACATAGTATCATGTGTATTGTAGGAGATGGAGTTCATGTATAGTGTCGATAACTTAGCATCATGTATTTTGTAAGTCAACAAGTTCTCACGTGTAATGTGAACAACCTAGTATCACATGTATTATAGGAAACGAATTTCATGTATGGTGTTGACAACTTAGCATCATGTATTTTGTAAACCAGAAGCTCTCATGAGGAATGTAAACAATATAGTGTCATGTGTAATATAAACAGTTTAGTATCATGTATATTGCATAATGTGCAATGTTTAGTATGATGCACCTTCTAACCACATGAGTTTCATGTTAATGTTGTCAATCTAGAATTATGTATCAAACAACCAACGGTTATGTGTCATGTATATTGCAAATAACTAAGTTTCGTGTATTATGTGCTCAATCTAGTAGCATGTGTATTGCAATTTAGCATGTTTTGTGTGTTATGTGATCAATCCAGTAAATTATGATTTGTAGGCAAACTATTTTCATGTATTACGTAATTTGCGTAGTGTAACATTCCGAAAATAGTAAAATAAGTAAATAAAATACGATGGAGATTTAAACGTCCTAAAGCGAAATAAGAACGGATGGGCTTGGGCTCGGCTCCAACGGGCCGAGGGAAGCCCAGGTATAAAAGGGGCAAGGCAGCCCAATAACTCATTTCACCCTCACTTGCACCATCTTAGAGAGAGAAAGGGAGCCCGGTCTAGAGAGAGAAAGTCGACGGATCGTCACGAGATTTAAGGAGCACGTTACTACTGAGATCGTGAGCAAAACCTCCGGATCAGAATTCCAATCCAGGTAATGATTCGATCATAATATGAGTTCTTGTTCATTTTTGGGGTTTCTCGAGTTTTAGCTAAATAGGTGATGTTTTTACGGATGAAACTTGATAATAAGCTTAGAAATAGAATCTAGAATGAAAACCGCACGTTTTGATCAAAGAAAATTGTAAGATTAGCATGATCGGATTAACATGCAAGAATTCCGAAATTTTGGTCCAAGAACCAGGTACTGCGTACTTACCAAGTGCGCAGGAAGGAATCCCTGCGTACTTACTAAGTGCGCAGGCAGCAGTCCCTGCGTACTTACCAAGTACGCAGGAGGAAGACTCATGCGCACTTACCAAGTGCGCATGAGCAAGTCCCTGCGCACTTACTAAGTGCGCAGGCAGCAGACAGCATGCCACAGGTTGGTTAAGTAAAGTCAGTAAGTTTAGAATGATCAAACCATTAGAGTCAGGGTTGGGTCTAATGTGTATTTAACTACCTAATCCAGATCGGAAGTGACGCTGTTGGGCCTTTGTTTAGGACAACCTAGAGTAGCTCATCAGGTGAGTTCTATGTGCCCCCTTCTATGTTATGTGCAAATGATTTATAAATGTTTTGGGGCTGAAGTGTATACACTAAATGAATAAATGTTATAAGTGTCAATGTGATCATACGTATATATATATATAATTACTTATATATGTGAAAATGAATTATGAATAAAGAATGAATCGTATGATACAAAGAATGAACGAAAGAAGGACATAACGTAAATGAATGAAATCTTGCTTTATATTATATATATTGCATGTTATGAATGAATGTAAACGTTATGAACCCTTCTATGACAACGGCTACTTCGGTAGACGGACGACCACGTGATTATTTTGCAACCGGGACAAAAACGTTCCTTCGCAAGCTAGGACGTATGAAAAGGTATAAATGGACGGTCGAAGCAAGCCTTAACTAATGTAGAACGGTTGCATACATAATGGTCACGTGGGAAACGGATGCCCTAGGGCAGACGGATAAAAATGACGGACTACGACGGTAGGACGGTAAAGAGCGGACGGACAAAGGTTGCCGGACGAAATTAACGATATGACGGACGGTTTTCTAGAGCCGGACGGTAATGAAATGGGCTACGACGGTAGTTCTGACTGCGATGTCTTTGTGACATTCGCGACAAGTATGATGGGTTGATCTCCCTTAAGATTATGGCCAATATGTCTTCTCTCAATGAAAGTATGTATGTACATATGTATGTACCCTCAATGAATGTTATGTGAGAACAATAAAGTAAAGAATATATAAAAGTACGAATAAACATTCATTTATTATATTTATGATAAGATAAATGTTATGTGTGAATGTCTTTAATCTAGAACTCACCAGCGTTAGCTGACTTTTAGTATACATTTCAGGTAACAAAGGATTGGGTCGTGCGAAGGCGTAATGGTTACCCGACACAAGACTGACATCCCACTTTTGTTGTTAAGAATATGTTATGTTTTTATTTGTAAAGACTTCCGCTGTTTTGATTATGTAATTGAATGACGAATGTTTTAATTTAACTTCAGTATTTATGACTATGTTTATGAGTAAATCCAACAAGTGAGGTCGCCCGGTTTAGGGGCCTTACAAGTTGGTATCAGAGCAATAGTTTGAGAGATTTAGGCATCCCTAAATGTCTAGACTCAAACTGATTATGGGACCAACGCACGGATGTCAGTATGGGTAACCAACGCCAACGCTAGCACGGTAAGTAAGTCGTAAAGTTAATGCTCTTGCATAGGAATAGATACCTTAACTTAGAACAAATAGATGTTAATGCCACGACTGATTTGAAGAGTTTCGAACCCGAAAAGCAATGTAAATTAGTAATCACAAACCGGTCACTGTAATTAAGAATTTACCTTGCTCGTACTGTTCCAAACTATGATCTGAAGAAAGGACATTGATGTATTCCCTTTTTAACAATCCAGGAAATTAAGAACTATGGCTGGTGGAGGAAGGACAGGACCTCGAGGCGGTCGCACTGGCCGACGAGGTAGACCTTCGTTGAACCCAAGATTTGAAGAAGAAGAGAGTGTGCACGCAGAGCACACCGAAAGTGTGCACGAAACAGAAGTGACCCCAATTAGGGACAACAGTCCAGGGCCTATACAGTTGGAACCTGAAGTCAGGGATGCTATTGCCCGTGAAGTTGTGCTCACTTTGCAGAAGGTATTGCCTGATCTACTATCCGAGGCAATAAAGAAAAGTAGAGGGGGGGATGAAGGAAACCGCGAAGAGACAGTATATGACAGCGACGGGGATGAGATAAAAGTGGGGCCAAGCACTAAAGGGTGCACTTATAAAGGTTTCAAAGATGGAGACCCACCCAAGTTTGATGGTAGCAAGGATTCGGTGGCTACTTTGGAATGGATTGAGAGAATGAACGCTGTAATCAACATCAGCGAGTGCCGACCAGACCAGGCGGTTAAATATGTTGCTCATTCTTTCACCAATGAAGCACTAGGTTGGTGGAGAAATATTCAAAGAACAAAGTCGCCACATGCTCTTGCCCGAATGACATGGGAGGACTTGAAAAAGCTCGTAATCCAAAAGTTCTACCCACAAAATGAGATTGATCGTGTGGAGAACGAGTTCCTAAACTTCAAAGCTGGCGACAAGACTCATCGCCAATATACTTCAAGGTTCAACGAGCTGGCCCAACTGGTACCACACTTGGTGGAAACCGAAGAACGTATGATCAAATACTATGTCAAGGGTCTGCCACAAAGGGTCCGTGTCCACGTAAAAGCCAACCTACCCTCGACCTTCGAGTCGGTAGTCAACCTGTCTGGAATCGTTTACGACGATTATGCCAACGAGGACCCGGCACCTGTGACACAAAAGAGGAAGTGGGAGAACTCGTCTAGAGGCACCGGAAAAGGGAATGAAACAATTGAAATTAAGAAACCGAGGTTGGTCGGATATGAAACGTGCAAGAGATGTGGAAAACAACATCTTGGCGAGTGTCGAATCGGTACCACCGTGTGTTATAAGTGCGGAAGGCCGGGGCACTACTCTCGAGATTGTTTGAAGGATGTCAAATGTCAAGTATGTGGATTGTTTGGACATCTGACAAAGAATTGCAGGAAGGCCGGCCAATCTGGTTCAGGAAAGGAGAAGGAACAGGAACAACAAAAGGCAAGGACTCGGGCCTATGCCTTAACTGAGGAAGAAGCAAGGGGAAACCCTGATGTCGTGTCAGGTACGTTTCTAGTTAATGATGAACGTGCTGCGATTTTATTTGATTCTGGTGCTAGTAAAAGCTTTATATCAAATGCATTTAGTCGTAAACTAGATTGCACTATCAACACCATAGTAAAGGCCTTTAGCGTACAAACTGCCGTTGGTAAAAATTCGGCAGTATTCCAAGTCACGGAGGATTGCATCATAGAAATAGAGGGACATAGGTTTCCTTCTAGATTATTCCTTCTCACCTTAGGAGGATTCGATATAGTATTGGGTATGGATTGGTTAGCTGCCAACGAAGCTCAAATCATATGTAAACGTAAGAGAATACACCTCAAAGCTCCTAGCGGATGTCCAATTACGGTTTATGGGGATTGGAATTGCACAATGCCAAACGTCATTTCGATGATCAAGGCCGAAAGTTACATGAGGCGCGGTTGCGAAGCTTATCTGGCATATGTTATTGATGATAGAATGAAAACTAAAGAACTCAAGAATGTACCCGTGGTGTGCAACTTTCCGGAAATATTCCCTGAGGATCTACCTGGGTTGCCACCCGATCGGGAAATAGAATTTCAGATTGATTTACTGCCAGGAGCTGAGCCCGTTGCCAAAGCCCCCTACCGATTGGCTCCGTCAGAAATGAAAGAATTGATGTCTCAACTAGAGGAACTAACAGAAAAAGGATTTGTTAGACCGAGCATCTCACCATGGGGCGCTCCGGTATTATTTGTAAAGAAAAAGGACGGCAGCATGCGCATGTGCATTGATTACCGCGAATTGAACAAGAGAACAGTAAAGAACAAATACCCGCTACCTAGAATAGACGATCTTTTTGATCAACTGCAAGGTGCGAGTTGGTTCTCAAAGATCGATCTTAGGTCGGGTTACCATCAGTTGAAAGTAAGAGAAGAAGACGTACCAAAGACCGCGTTTCGCACGCGTTATGGACATTATGAATTCCTCGTGATGTCCTTCGGATTGACTAACGCTCCAGCAGCGTTCATGGATTTGATGAATAGAGTATGTCGACCAATGTTGGATCGATCAGTGATAGTTTTCATAGACGACATACTGATATATTCGAAAAATGAGGGTGATCACCACTGTCACCTAAGAGAAATTCTGGAAGTGTTAAAGCAGGAGAAGTTGTACGCGAAATTCTCTAAATGCGCGTTCTGGCTTAGGGAAGTCCAATTCCTAGGTCATGTGATAAACCCAAACGGCATCATGGTAGATCCTGCAAAGATAGAAACAGTAAAGGAATGGAACATCCCAAAGACACCAACAGAGATACGAAGTTTTCTTGGATTGGCAGGCTACTATCGAAGGTTCATTCAAGATTTCTCAAGGACAGCCTCGCCACTAACTAAACTGACACGGAAAGAAGTGAAATATGAATGGAGTCAAACCCAAAATAACGCGTTTGAGGAACTTAAGACACGATTAACCCAAGCTCCAGTCTTGACTCTACCTGAGGGAAATGAAGACTTGGTAGTCTACTCTGACGCTTCGGGGCAGGGTTTAGGTTGCGTACTTATGCAACGAGGAAAGGTAATTGCTTATGCCTCACGACAACTAAAGATTCACGAGGTTAACTACCCAACGCACGATCTCGAGTTAGCAGCAGTAGTTTTCGCATTGAAAATATGGAGGCACTATTTGTATGGAGTTAAATGCACCATCTACTCCGATCATAAAAGCTTGAAGTACTTTTTCGAGCAAAAAGAATTAAACATGAGGCAAAGGAGGTGGTTAGAGCTACTGAAAGACTATGACTGTGAAATATTGTACCATCCAGGCAAGGCAAATGTTGTGGCTGACGCTTTAAGTAGAAAGGAAGAATCGGCACCTATCCGGATCAAAGCATGTCAGCTGATTATAACATCAGATTTGATGGGCGAAATAACAAAGGCACAAGATGAAGCACTGTTAGAAAGAAATGTGAAACGGGAAAGAATAGTAGGACAACAAGGGAACTTAAGTGCAAATACATACGGTGTACGAACTAGGTTTGGCCGGATGTGGATACCTAAGATTGGCGAGCTTAGAGCCAAAATACTCGATGAGGCCCATAAGTCTCATTATTCTATCCACCCCGGGACAAACAAAATGTATCAAGACTTGAAGAAAGAGTACTGGTGGCCTGGCATGAAGAATGATGTGACTGAATACGTGAGCAAGTGCTTAACGTGTTCACTAGTTAAAGCCGAGCACCAGAAACCATGCGGTAAAATGCAACCTTTACCTATACCAGAATGGAAGTGGGAAGAGATCGCAATGGACTTCATTACCAAGCTACCGCGAACAGCTAAAGGCAATGATACCATTTGGGTGATCGTCGACCGTTTGACAAAAAGTGCTCACTTCCTGCCCATACGTGAGTCTTCTTCGTCAGAAAGACTAGCAGAAGTATTTATCAAGGAGATTGTGAGCAGACATGGTATGCCGCTGTCGATTGTGTCCGACAGGGATACTAGATTCACGTCAAGGTTTTGGAAGAAATTCAACGAAGCAATGGGCACTAGACTGAACATCAGCACTGCTTACCACCCTCAAACCGATGGCCAATCTGAAAGGACCATTCAGACCTTGGAGGACATGCTCCGGGCCTGTATCATTGACTTCGGTGGGAGTTGGGACAGCCATCTACCATTGGCAGAATTTTCATATAACAACAGCTATCACACGACTATTGGCATGCCGCCATTTGAAATGTTATATGGGAGAAAATGCAGAACCCCGGTTTGTTGGGGGGAAATTGGGCAGAATGATTTTGCAAGTCTCGAAGTGGTCAAAGCAACTTCTGAAAAATTTGATCAAATCAAGGCTCGAATGAAAGCCGCAAAGGACAGACAAAAATCATATGCGGACAAGAGAAGAAGGGACTTAGAGTTTCAAGTGGGGGACATGGTACTATTGAAAGTATCACCATGGAAAGGAATCATCCGATTCAGAAAGCGTGGCAAACTGAGTCCAAGGTTCGTCGGACCTTTCAAGATCTTAGCGAGAGTGGGTCAAGTTGCTTACAGACTCGACCTACCTGTTGAGCTTAGTGGAATACACCCTACGTTCCACGTGTCGCACTTACGCAAATGCCTAGCCGACGACACAGCTCACATACCCTACGACGATATCGAAGTGGATAACAGTCTGAATTATGTAGAGGAACCAATAGCTATTCTTGACCGAGCTGAAAAATGACTACGCAATAAATCGATCCCTCTAATCAAAGTACAATGGAAGCACAGAAAAGGGTCGGAAGCTACATGGGAAAAAGAAGACGAGATGAGGGGACTATACCCCCAATTGTTTGACGTATAAATAGTTTCGAGGACGAAACCTCTTTAAGGAGGGTAGACTTGTAACATTCCGAAAATAGTAAAATAAGTAAATAAAATACGATGGAGATTTAAACGTCCTAAAGCGAAATAAGAACGGATGGGCTTGGGCTCGGCTCCAACGGGCCGAGGGAAGCCCAGGTATAAAAGGGGTAAGGCAGCCCACTAACTCATTTCACCCTCACTTGCACCATCTTAGAGAGAGAAAGGGAGCCCGGTCTAGAGAGAGAAAGTCGACGGATCGTCACGAGATTTAAGGAGCACGTTACTACTGAGATCGTGAGCAAAACCTCCGGATCAGAATTCCAATCCAGGTAATGATTCGATCATAATATGAGTTCTTGTTCATTTTTGGGGTTTCTCGAGTTTTAGCTAAATAGGTGATGTTTTTACGGATGAAACTTGATAATAAGCTTAGAAATAGAATCTAGAATGAAAACCGCACGTTTTGATCAAAGAAAATTGTAAGATTAGCATGATCGGATTAACATGCAAGAATTCCGAAATTTTGGTCCAAGAACCAGGTACTGCGTACTTACCAAGTGCGCAGGAAGGAATCCCTGCGTACTTACTAAGTGCGCAGGCAGCAGTCCCTGCGTACTTACCAAGTACGCAGGAGGAAGACTCCTGCGCACTTACCAAGTGCGCATGAGCAAGTCCCTGCGCACTTACTAAGTGCGCAGGCAGCAGACAGCATGCCACAGGTTGGTTAAGTAAAGTCAGTAAGTTTAGAATGATCAAACCATTAGAGTCAGGGTTGGGTCTAATGTTTATTTAACTACCTAATCCAGATCGGAAGTGACGCTGTTGGGCCTTTGTTTAGGACAACCTAGAGTAGCTCATCAGGTGAGTTCTATGTGCCCCCTTCTATGTTATGTGCAAATGATTTATAAATGTTTTGGGGCTGAAGTGTATACACTAAATGAATAAATGTTATAAGTGTCAATGTGATCATACGTATATATATATATATAATTACTTATATATGTGAAAATGAATTATGAATAAAGAATGAATCGTATGATACAAAGAATGAACGAAAGAAGGACATAACGTAAATGAATGAAATCTTGCTTTATATTATATATATTGCATGTTATGAATGAATGTAAACGTTATGAACCCTTCTATGACAACGGCTACTTCGGTAGACGGACGACCACGTGATTATTTTGCAACCGGGACAAAAACGTTCCTTCGCAAGCTAGGACGTATGAAAAGGTATAAATGGACGGTCGAAGCAAGCCTTAACTAATGTAGAACGGTTGCATACATAATGGTCACGTGGGAAACGGATGCCCTAGGGCAGACGGATAAAAATGACGGACTACGACGGTAGGACGGTAAAGAGCGGACGGACAAAGGTTGCCGGACGAAATTAACGATATGACGGACGGTTTTCTAGAGCCGGACGGTAATGAAATGGGCTACGACGGTAGTTCTGACTGCGATGTCTTTGTGACATTCGCGACAAGTATGATGGGTTGATCTCCCTTAAGATTATGGCCAATATGTGTTATCTCAATGAAAGTATGTATGTACCCTCAATGAATGTTATGTGAGAACAATAAAGTAAAGAATATATAAAAGTACGAATAAACATTCATTTATTATATTTATGATAAGATAAATGTTATGTGTGAATGTCTTTAATCTAGAACTCACCAGCGTTAGCTGACTTTTAGTATACATTTTAGGTAACAAAGGATTGGGTCGTGCGAAGGCGTGATGGTTACCCGACACAAGACTGACATCCCACTTTTGTTGTTAAGAATATGTTATGTTTTTATTTGTAAAGACTTCCGCTGTTTTGATTATGTAATTGAATGACGAATGTTTTAATTTAACTTCAGTATTTATGACTATGTTTTTGAGTAAATCCAACAAGTGAGGTCGCCTGGTTTAGGGGCCTTACACGTAGCATTGGGTATATTGAGAATAATTGAGTTTCATGTATCATGTGGTTGCGTTGGGTATATTGTGAACGTGTATACGTAAGTTGTTGAACTTCGTGTGTGACGTATACTAACGGGTTTTGCATGTGATCGAGTGTTACGGACAAGCGTGTTGTTTGGCGTTCCTGTAAAATGTGGTAGTTAGGTTGTAGCTCTTAAATCTCATTGAGGTTGATGGGGAGGGTTAAAGTCTATGCGATATGGATCGTCTCTTGAAGCGACAAACGAAAGGTAGCGAGGAGGTTTTGAAAAAGTTCGGGGAAATGTGTTTACAAATACTGATCTTTGCTTGAAAATAGAAAGTGGTAAATTGTTCCTTGTTGTAGATATATAAAGTAGTGAATCCATTGATTCACGTAATTTAAATAAATAGACAATTTATGGAAAAATCTTTTAATTTAAATTTTCAGCTATTAATAAAAGGATATTTCTAAGCGGAATTATTGGCTAAACAAGTAGTCGTATACTAATTTAGCCAGAGTTTAGGAATATTTTTCTTTAATGAGGAAAATCATAATTATTTATCAATTCGGAATAATATTTTTATAAAATAGATTGTGTTAAGTTTTTCTATCAGGAGAGAAGTTTTATGGAAAATTTATGTTTTTTTTATACTATCTAAAAGTTTGATAAACATTTTGTTTGAACAAAATAACGAGGTTTGTTTAAATCAAATAATTGGATGATTTGTTTACGAAGGAGATTGCTGGTAGTGTACTAAATTGTGGTGAATGGAAAAGATAATACTTGGAGAATTTTGATGAAAATATGATGGGTGTAATTCACACTTAACGTATTGAATTTATGAATAATAACTTTGGAAGATATAAAATTTAGTAATGCTGAAATGTATTCAAAACACAGGGAAATGGTTCTCAAACTGAAATAAATAACAAAAATAATCCTGTTAACGCCTCCTGTAGCTTTCCACTAGAAGGAGAATAATTCCCAAGGCGAGCACCGCTTCGAGGATGGAGATTAATTCCTTTTGGTACTCTAATTGGTTTGCTAGGCTATTCATTCCTTGTCCTTGCAAGTCGTGCATTAACCCTTGCTCCATTCTTTGCCTCTCAAATTCTGAGGTCCTTACATATTGGTGCGTATCATTGATTGGAAATTCGATAGTACTAGTGAGTGCCATGATATGCCCTACTCAAGGATTAGAGTAATACGGGTCGGGCATTAGATATGGGTCTCTTAGTGGGAGTGGTAGTTGATTGTAAGGATGGGGTGTCTGATACGGGTTTCTGGGCGCGGCTGATCCAGGTGTTCGAAGTCTTGGGCCGGTGTTCCTAATCCAATCTACCCTTACATCAAACCTTGGTCTAGCAGCTGCGGGTGTTGGTGATCGATGTACGGGTGATCCGGTGTCTTCTTCCCAATCAGACTCTTCTTCGGGACGGCATATCGGGGAGGTAGGAGAGTAGGAGTCCATGCTTAGGAGGAAAACAATGGAAAGGCTGTAAGAGATAAATAAATACTGAGTGTCAAACATAGGAGTTCTCATAGGTTTAGAGTTTGACTAGTCATAACGCCGAGTCTTCACAATAGTATTTTAGGAGTACACTTGACCTATAAGTAGTGTATCCCTGAGGATAATTCCTAGGAAAGAGGGGTGGGTCACTAGGACACACTTAAGTACCCTATCTTTCCTTAGCCAGAATTCCTCATGGGCCTACACACTCTTCCAGCCATCATGTATTAATAACACTATTGTTGGGCTCATGGTCATGATGAGAATTGTTGTTAACTGGGCCTTGTGGCCCGAAAGTTAGGTTTATGCATTTCAGTGGGCTTTTGCTTCTTGGAGGATAGATGGACCTCTTAGTTTATTATTGATAGACATTAGGCCCAATAGTTTAAAAATTTGTTGTTCACAAGAGGTGTGGTATTATGTATGTGAGTCTAGGGGTGCATGAAAAACTAAGTGTGTGTGGAAACTTAGGATAGCACTTTTAAATAAATTAAATAGTTAACAATGAATAAGAGGAAAAGTTGGCAGGTAATGTGACACATAGATTATTAAGTATTGTATCATATGATGTTATTATATAGTATAACATGTAAGAATATTCACAAAAAAAAATAATCATATAGCATGTAGATGGTAATGAGTGTAAGCACAAAAGTTATCGAGTAGTGTGACACATAAGTCATTATGCATTGTATCACGTAGTGTAAATACTTATGATAGCATGTAAAAATATTTACACCAGAACTAATAATGTAACATGTAGTAACATAGCATTGTATGGGTGTCCTAAAGTTATAGTCTAGGTCAAGGGTGTCTAATAACCTAGCTCTGATACCAATCTGTCACACCCCAATCGACGGCGGAAACGTCGGGGCGGGACATGTAGACTGTTCATAAGCACAAGGTTGACTAGATTGAATATATTAAACATCAAATTTCATAGCAAGTAGTCCAAACACAACCAAATCCAAGATAGATCAAAATTGAAATACATAGAGTTCTTCTATTTAAATTAACTAAGTCCAAGCCTATGTGTAGCACATCTTGATCAATCTCACACATTAGAACCTGAAACATGAATAAAATAAAGTCAACTAAAAAGTTGGTGAGTATAACACAAGTTTGTATATAGATAGCATATAGTTGTAAAACAAATCCTTACATAACATGGTAAATAAGGCATTTATGGGGAGCAGCTATTGTGTAACCAAGTATAATCAAACCTTTGTAACTAGCATGCAAAATTGTGTTGTCGGTATCAATCACCCCAATCTGGGTGGGTTTGTCAGACTCAATAGATCTATCATTGAAAACCGTCGGCTTGAATAGTTAATGATTGCACATAAATTGCACACAAAAGTTAGCACACCTAGCACTCGGGCATAAAGCTCAAATTGCACACATGAATGTAAATAGGATTTGTATGTGTGTTGTTTGTGTAAATGTAAACATGTAATTTGAATAGTGTTCATGTTTCACCCCAAAAATGTAAAAGAGTAAAAGGGGCTATGTATACTCACTTGGTTTGAAGGCGTAATTAACACGAAATACTAGTTAGAAATGAGATCCTTGTAATGCACAACGTTAACCTAGTATGGATTGTATATAGGATTAATAGTATGCTCAATATTCTATGTTTAAGTCTAGGATTGAATTGGTTGTATGTATAAAGCTTGTGGTTTGTACTTGAATGGTGTTGTATAAAATGAAATATTTGGAATGAATACTTTGAGAACATTTTGATTAGGGTTTGAGTTTGAATAACTAAATAAATTAAATAATTATTATTTATTTATTTAGTTATAAAAATAATGTAGGTAATAGGTTTAGTTAAGTATAACCTAAATAGACAATTTGTGTTTAAATATAAATTAAATAAATAATCGTTTCTTTATTTATTTATTTATAAAAATATGTAACTTAGTCATTTAGTTATAAAGATGTACCGAGCGTTTTAGATTAATAAATAACTTTTGTTAATCTATTTTTATAAATATGTATAAATATAATTTTGTAGATTTAAATGAATAAATTTTTGAAATAGGAATTTGATCCTTTTTAAATAAGGTCAATATAAATCTTTATTAATTATTTTTATTTGAAAATTCATTTGGAATGTTTATTGGTTTTAAAATATAAATTTTAGTATTCTGCCAAGATTTTCTCACACACACGACCGTGCCTGGGACAAGGCACGATCGTGCTAGGACTACGGGCGCGACCGTGCTAATCAGGGCGCGACCGTGTTGATCAAACAGAAGACACAACAAGGCTGTTCACTAGGCACGACCGTGCCTGGGCCAGGCACGACCGTGTCTAGGGTTCTGATAGCATGACCAGGTCTAGCCAAGAGGCATGACAGGGTCAGAGGGTGAGGCACGACCGAGCTTGGAGAGGCGCGACCGTGTCTTCATGAAGCACGACCGCGCTAGAAGACTAGCGCGACCGTGTCTGTTCCAAAACAGAACGAATTGTCTAAATCTTATATTGTTAATGTTGGAATTCATAGGGCTTTCATCTATAAGGTTATTATGAGTCTATTGAAATAATTTAATTGTATTTAAAACGCGTTCAAAGCAGGGTTCGATTAAACCATTTTAGAATGAACCGTAGATTCGGGTTCGTGTTAAACTGGATATCGTAATCCAAAATTAGGTTAGGGCTTTTGATCAATAGACTAAAACGTAAGTGTGAAAGGTTTCAATTACCCGAAAGGAGGACGAATCGATGGTGTACGGGTAGAATGAGTTCCGGCGACGAGGAGTTTGGTTTCCGGCGTTCTCCGCTGCAACTCCGGCTAACTCAATGTGTTCTGAAGCTTTAGGGAGGATCGAATGATGTGTTTGTGTGTTTGTTTGAGAGGATTGCAATAAAAACGATGGAATCGATGGTCACATGGAGGATATAGATAGTTTAGGAGAGGGATCGACCAAAATGGGTTTATTTGTTATAATTAAAATGATTAAACTCTTAATTGGGTCTGTTAATACGAGAAACGGTTATGAAATCGAATGGTCTTGCGATTAAAGGCTGCATTTACGTTTCAACTGATGTGAGGCGCGACCGTGCCTATAAGAGGCGCGACCGTGCCAAGCTGAGGCGCGACCGTGCCAAGAATAGGCGCGACCGTGCCAGATGAGGCGCGACCGTGCCAAAACATGGCGCGACCTTGCCTACTAGGGTTTCTGGTTATTTACAAAATCAGCCCTTGCAACTTCAGCTTTGACAGAATTAGCCTGGTTAGGATTTAACAGAACACCTAACGGGAGTACTAACTGGATTAACTCTAGGAGGTGTTACCACATGATTATGAGTTCTAAATCTTTGAATTGAATACGACCGGCTAACGATTAATGAGGTGTAGGTTTGAACAAGTATATGTTTTAATGTCGTGTTGTTATTTTATTAGTTAAAATAAATTTAAAATAGGGTCGAAAAATCAAAAATGTTACACTTGTTTAATCATTATCTGGTTCTATTCAAAACTATTTCTTTGCTAAAGTCACCCATTATCACAAATCAAAATGGCACAAAACAGTGGAGTTGAAGACACTGGAAGCATCAGCAGACCACCAAGACTGGTGTCTGGAGAAGACTATGATATGTGGAAGAACAGAAAGGAAAGCTTCTTCTGCTATCATGAATATGGGATGTGAAAATCCATAAAAGATGGACCATACATACCCATGGTGGCCTCCGCTGATTCCGGAGGTACACTGGTTCCCAAAGAATCCTCCAAATACTCTGATGAAGACATCAAGAAAATGGAGGTAGATTTCAAGGCCTTGGGAGGCATCCAGATGTGCTTACCAAATGAAGTTTTTCACAACTTCAGAGGATACAAAACTACAAAGGAGCTATGGGAGGCTCTTGAGAAGATGTTTGTTGGTTCGGAGGAAGTAAAAGAAAACAGAAGAGACATCCTGAAGCAGCAATATGAAAACTTCGTCTGGAAGGAAGGTGAGTCTCTAACTGTTTTATTTAACATATATACTTATCTTGTAGGTGAGCTGCAGTGCTCAAAAGTGAAGCTGGAGAATGAAGATATTCTCAAGAAGTTCATCAGGTCTCTACCCAGTTGCTGGACACTCTACACAGTGTCCATCAGAAGAACTGAGAATCTGAAGACTCTTCAGATGACTGAGCTTTTCGGTATGCTAAAGACCTATGAATGAGAGATGATTCAGACCAAGGAAAGAAGCTCAAGCTACCAAACAGCCTCAACTTCCACCACCACCACCTCTTCTGCCCTCCACTACAACCACTCAGGTCCTAGTTCAAGCAGCTATTATCCTCCCATCGTCACTCATACCCAAACTCCAACCTCTTAATCAAACAACTCACCGTTTCTTCTTGAAGCCCCACCTCAAACATCAACCTCTGCTGCTTTTATCTCTGAAAACTCAAGCAATATGTCCTTTAACAAGTAAGATCTGGAATTTTTTCATCCAGATGATCTAGAAGAAATGGATATACAGCACTCCTATGCCATGCTCTCTCTAAGAGCAAAAAGGTTCTACTCAAGAACAGGAAGACCCGTTCCAATCAACAACTCTAACACCAGGGTTGGATTGGACTAAAGCAAACTGAAGTGTTACAACTGTAACCAACTTGGTCATTTTGCTAGAGAATGCAAGGCACCAAAGGCCAACCCAGCTGCTGCTCATACCAGACAAGCTCACCAAGCTCAACCAAGACAACAACAGGCCACTCCTCCTGCACAAACTGCAGCTTGTGCAGCTGTTGGAACTGCTGACTTTGACTGGAGCTTCCAGTATGAGGATATTTCTGCCAACAATCAAGCTCTCATGGCAGACACATCAGAGGTACCACCTCAGGTATATGAAAATCTATGTACTCAATCTTGTATTGATAAGGTCCTTGGATACAGGAAACATAACCAGAATCTCATAGATCAAAATGAAGAATTTCACCAAATGAAATCTGAATTTAAAAAGGTTGAAAACAGTTATAAGGAAAATATTGATTGTTTAAAGAAAGAAATTTCATCATTAAAACATGAACAAACAAACCTTGAAACTCAAATTGATGACCTTCTGGTTAAGTTAAAAGCTACAAGGGCCGAATTAGCAGACCAAAAGGTCCATGTGGAAAAATATGAATTTGCATCCAAAAAGATGCAAAGACTTTTGGATGCTCAAATTCATGAAAAGGTAATTGCTGGTCTTGGATTTCAAGCTGAATAACCCTACAATGTTGTTCCTCCACCCGCTGACTATGTAGCCATCCATGAACCAAGTTTCAATCTCTCCAACCTTGACATGGCCAACCGAAATCTTGACCCTGTTGTCCAAGAAACCCCTGTGCAAGAATGCACTACTTCATCCGAGTCTGAGTCAACATGCTCAGACTCCACTGAAACCAATAAAGTTTCATCACCTCCTACTTGTGAAGCTATTAAAGCCAACAATCCAAGCCCTTTCATCCCTTCAAAAACAGTACCAGTACCTCAACCAACCAAACAAATCAGAATCAGCTATCCTCCAGAAGGAAGAAAGCTAACTGTTGAAAAGGGACAGTCTTCAACCTCCACCAACTCAAAGCCTCAATCCAAATCCCAAAAAAGGAAGGTGTTTAACATATGTCATGCTCCTAGAGAGAGGGCTCCATATGTTTAAAAGACATTGGAAGAAGCCACCTTTGAGCACAACAAAGCTCACCCCTAGAACTTCAAAGACTTGTTCAAAAGAAAGGACTATGTGTACTTTCAGAGGGACAAACTGGCAAAATCATGCTTTGTGTGTGGGAAATACAATCATACTTCCAGCACCTGCTTCTACTATCTTCAGCAACAAAGAAACCTCAAGCAACATGCTTTTGAAAAGACAAACAAGAACAAAAAGGTAAGAAGCTTTGAAGCCAAGGCAACTCATTTCAGAAACTCCCTCTCCCCACCAAGGAAGAAGCTGCCAAAACCTCAACAATCTTGCATCATCTGTGGTGAATCAGACCACTTTGCTGCAAATTGTAAATTTAATCCCTTCAACCAGATTAACCAAAAGCCTATCGACAAAAGAACTTCTACAGAGAAACCATATGGTAACAAGGTAAAGAAGGATAGGCATACATATGTTGTTAAACCATCAGCAGCCAGCAAAAATGTTGTTGATTAAGTAAAGCCCAAGAAACCAATGGACAAGCCTTCAGAAGCAACCAAGTTTGCTGCTGCTCAAGTAAAACAATCAGCAGCAACAAAATCTGCTGCTGATAAGCCAAAGTCCTCAGTAGCAAAATCTGCTGCTGATCAAGCAAATCTGTCAGCAGCCAAAGCAACATCAGCTGCTAACAAAGCAAAGAGAGCTGGAAAACCACCAATTCAGCATTGGAAAGCCAAAATTCATCAAAGAATCATCATTGGTTCCGTTGAATGCACACATGCTGATACTGATAATCCGAGAACCCTTTTTTATAAGGATGCAAGCTCTTGGATTCCTCCCACTAACTAGATCTCTCTCATGTGCAGGGACAGCCAGGTCACAAGAATAACACCTGGGTGGAAGACAGTGGCTGTTCCAGGCACATGACAGGCAACAGATCCATCCTCTCCAACTTCAGACATTTCAATGGAGGATATGTTGTCTTTGGAAGTGACTCAAAACAAAGCACAATGACATCAGGTATCACTTCATAAGAGATAAACCTGAGTAAAAGAGAATTATTTTAACCAAAGTTCATACCAATGAGCAATATGCTGATTTGTTTACAAAACCTTTTGATGAAGCTAGATTTAGATATTTAGTTGAATCTATTGGTACGATGAACTTTGATTAAAATATGTCTCTAAAAAATTGTTTTTGTAAATGTGTTTGTCTTTTGCTATAAATAAAAGTTACAAGTCAGCAGCTTCCATTTCTTGCTGCTGACAGGTTTAATAATCAGCAGCAAAGAATTTGTCACTGACTGCTTTAAGTTATCAGTAGGAACAATGTCACACCCCCAATTTCAACTAACGAAGTATTACCGTTTGGGAAGTGACAAACCAGGATCTCAGACACTAGTTACATTGAACGACTCTACATGGGACTCAAAATGAAAATACCTTTTTAAATAAGAGTATCAATGCGGAAGCGTAAAGAAAGTAAATGCGCAAAATACACGCGCCCAAAAACCAAAGTCCAAGAGTCTCAAAAGTCCAAACCAAACAAACCAAACAAAGTACAATATAATAATTTAATCAACATAAATAGACACAAAGCAAAGCAGTTGAATCCCATGCATGCCCTAACGTGCACCTGTGTCTTAGCTTAGCGTCCTGAGAAAACATGTAAGAAAAAGTGTCAACACGAGGTTGGTGAGTTCACAGGTTTCAATATATAAATAAACGTTTACCAGATTTATTGTACAATCAACATATATACCAAATGAGTAGCTAACCCATGTTCATGTTTGCTATTACGCTCGCAACCGTAAACTGACTGTTTGTATTGCCTCCCACCAGGTCTATCAACCACGGTGCACGTTTAGGTCAATATTGCACCCGTTCGATATCCAATCGTGTTAGCGCGACTAACGCGGGTGAGGTTTGTCAAACCCAGTAGTACTACCCAACATACCTCGCTATATTCATATTTAAACGGTTCGATGTGAGGACTTTCATGATAGAGTTTACGCATAGTCATAACAATTGATATAAAATGAAGTACATAAATCAAAAGAGTTTGTATCATGTTTTCTCCCCCAGTTTAAAAGCAGTAAAAAGGGGCCGTGAAAACTCACCTGCTTGGCGTTGAAGGTAGTTCACACTAGAAGTAAGTTTGGAATCACGAGTGTAAGTCTCAAAAGACCTACGAATGTCCTAGAATTATAAATATATAAATTAGGAACGACAAAGGGAATTTTGACCGTGACAAGGAAAGAACGTCTTAAAGAACCGCTATAACAAACGAGAGTGGACGAACGTGTCCACGGGTTTAGGAATTACTTTACGCGACGAACGACGTAAATAATAATATATATATATATATATATATATATATATATATATATATATATATACGAGTGGTTAACATAACTAATTATTATTTAGTCTTGATTGATTCACGGTGTTATATAAAAATGATTTGAAATAATATAAATATATATTATTTAATAATATGAGTCACAATTCGAAAATAATATAAACATATTATTTTACACGCGTTTACGGTTTAAAAAAAAAATATAAATATATTATTTTTTTTTACTTGTTAATAATAAAAGTGCACAAATTATAAAAATAGTTATAATTTATAAAAATAAACAAAATATTTAAATCCCGAGCCTATGGGTTGTTTTCCGGTTTAAAACTCATTTATATAATGATATAATATTAAAAGATTTGATTTTTATTAATTTAATATTCCAGAAAATCGTTTTAAAAAAAGAATGTGGGAGCCCAGTCTCGAACCCGGGTCTCTCCCACACACACACATCGCTCTAACCGGTCCGCCCGCTAGGGTCATCGCGAACATATCCGGTTCCAATTTCTTTTAACAACCAAGCCCAAAGAGATTTCCTTCCCCAAACATACCCAGATCGAATCCCGTCCCAAACACTGAATTTTGATCACGAATAAGGTCAGAATTCATAGGAGTTTTGATGCTTAGATGATTGCGATACTGATGATGTAACCAATTATAAAAATGGTTACGATTTCGGTTGTTAATTTCATTCAAAGAGAGACGAAACTCCGGGTTAAAAACACAGATTTGATTCGACTAAATCCTGTATTAAAACTTGATGAATTTATGGGGTTTTTAACAAAGATTGAACTGCGAATCTAACTATATAATTTAATTTGATTGAGGTTAAGTCTAGATTAGGGTTCGATTAAACTCAATACGTGATGAACCCTAGAATCGGTTCATCACAGATTCGATGTTACATACGTGAATTAACATAGGGCTTTCATAGGGTTGATTAAGGTGATTCTAACCATACTATTTAATTGGATTAACATTGAGTCTAGGTTATAGTTTGACTAAAACGTTTTCAAATAAAATTCCAGAATCTGATTTTGTAAAATTTGATGTTGTTTGATTCAATTGACAGGGGGTTTTCATTATACTGAGCATTCCGAAACTACTGGTATGATTTAATTGCGATGAGAATGAGCCTTAAATCAAAAGCCCCAAATCCGATTTCTTAAGAACCCTAGAATCGGATTTTGATTAAATCGATAATGTAAGCCCTGATTAGGATAGGGCTTTCATTCTATAGCATGAAACGAATCTAACGAATGTTTCAATTACCTGGTTGAATATCGGATTGACAGAGCACGAGTAAGACAGGGTTCGACGGCTGCGGGTTGATACTCGTCGTCTCTGGTTGCTTCTCCGGCGCGGCTGGTGTGTGGGAAATCTTCTGATAGTCTCATAAGAGGTTTGCAGGCGATTGATTTGAGAGTAGAATACGAGGATTAATCGAATTTGGTGATCGATTACAACGAGACCGACGGTTATGAACATGATTATCATTATTTGTGTTTAATTCTATTAATGAGTATGATTAAGGCTTAATGATGATCGGTTAAAGCATTTAGGTGTTCATCAATTACAGAATTTGATTCAATTCCGTTATAACTCGCGAATTTGGAAATCAAAGAGTTTAATTTTGACTTTAAGAAGTCAACATGATACAAATTTGTCAAATTTGACTTTGAGGAGTCAAATTATTCAGTTTGGTTTAATTACCCAATTAGTCCTTGCAGTTTTGAGTTAAATTTGTGACCGAATTAGTCCTTGGGGTTAGATTTGACTAACGGGGTTAAGTTTTTAATAAGAAACTTAACGGAATAGTTAACGGAATTAACTGAAAAAGTCCGGATTGTCACATCATTCCCTAGTTGAAAGAATTTTCGTCCCGAAAATTAAAATAACAAAAAAAAATTTCTGGGGTTTCACATCATTCCCTAGTTAAAAGAATTTTCGTCCCGAAAATTAAAATAGTACTTTAAGATTTTGACGTGGAGTGCTTGAACAAATTAGGATATTTGCGCATCATCTGATCCTCGCACTCCCACGTGAATTCCGGTCCGCGTTTCGAGTTCCAACGGACTCTAACAATGTGGATTTTACTGTGTTTTAACGATTTGACTTCCCTATCCTTGATTTCTATGGGTTCTTCGATGAAACGCAGCTGTTCATCAACGTGTAGTTCCTCAAGAGGAACCGCGAGCGATTCGTCTGCCAGGCATTTCTTTAAATTTGAGACATGAAAGACGTTGTGCACACCACTAAGTATTTCAGGTAGGTCCAGTTGGTACGCGACTGGTCCGATTCTCTTTAATATTTTGAAAGGTCCAACATAACGAGGATTCAGTTTACCTAGTTTTCCGAAACGAATGACACCATTCCAAGGTGAGACTTTGAATAAGACCATGTCACCTACTTGAAACTCTAAAGGTTTACGGCGTTTGTCGGCGTAGCTCTTTTGACGATCCCGAGCTGCCGCCATACGGTTTCTAATTTGAACGATCTTTTCGGAAGTTTCAAATACAAGTTCAGGACCTGTGAGTTGGCTATCCCCAACCTCGGTCCAACAAATGGGAGAACGGCATTTCCGTCCATAAAGTGCTTCAAATGGAGCTGCCTTGATGCTAGTGTGATAACTGTTGTTGTAGGAGAACTCCACCAACGGTAGGTGAGACTCCCAAGTGTTACCGAAATCGATCACACAAGCTCGTAGCATGTCCTCCAGAGTTTGGATAGTACGTTCTGTTTGACCATCGGTTTGAGGATGGTAAGTTGTGCTCATATCTAGACGCGTGCCTAATGCTTTATGCAATGACTGCCAGAAACGGGAAGTGAATCGTGCATCGCGATCCGAAATGATAGAGATAGGCACCCCGTGCCGAGAGACTACTTCTTTCAAGTATATTCGAGTGAGTTTATCCATTTTGTCAGTTTCTTTGATGGCTAGGAAGTGGGCAGATTTTGTTAGGCGATCAACAATTACCCATATAGTATCACATCCGGTAGGGGTTCGGGGTAATTTGGTAATGAAGTCCATGGATATTTGTTCCCATTTCCACATGGGAATTTCAGGTTGTTGTAGGAGACCGGACGGTTTTTGATATTCAACTTTGACCTTCGCGCAGGTCAGACACTTACTAACATAAGTGGCTATATCGGCTTTCATCTTCGGCCACCAATATAGTACTTTTAGATCATGGTACATTTTATCGGAACCCGGATGAATGGAGTAACGAGATTTGTGAGCTTCATCCATGATTAGTTCCCTTAAATTTCCGAACACTGGAATCCATATTCGTTCGACAAAGTAACGAATTCCGTCAGATTTTACTTCAAGTTGTGCTTCCATGCCGCGAGTACCTTCTAACGGTAGGTTATCTTCTTTCAAGGCTTCAAGTTGAGCACTACGGATTCTGTCAGGCAATCCAGGGTGAATAGTAAGTTGTAATGCTCGAACTCATTTGGGTTTTGTTTCCTTTCGGCTTAGAGCATCAGCCACAACGTTAGCTTTACCCGGATGATACCGGATCGCACAGTCGTAATCATTTAAAAGTTCAACCCAACGACGTTGTCGCATGTTCAACTCCTTCTGCTCGAAGATATGCTGGAGGCTCTTGTGGTCGGTGTAGATGGTGCATTTGGTACCGTACAAGTAATGTCTCCATATCTTAAGTGCAAAAACTACTGCTCCCAACTCTAGGTCATGAGTGGTGTAGTTTTTCTCGTGAACCTTTCACTGAAGTGAAGCGTATGCGATTACCTTTTCGCGTTGCATTAAGACACAACCCAGACCTTGAATAGATGCATCACAATACACCACAAAATCATCGGTTCCTTCCGGAAGAGCTAAAATAGATGCACTGCAAAGTTTCTGTTTGAGGTGCTGGAAAGCTGATTCTTGGTTATCGCCCCAATTATAGGCTTTTCCTTTTTGAGTTAGGGCGGTGAGAGGTTGTGCAATCTTTGAAAATCCTTCGATAAAACGACGGTAATATCCAGCCAATCCCAGAAATTGTCGCACCTCAGTCGGAGTCGTCGGTGCTGCCCAATTCTTGAAGGCTTCTATTTTGGACGGGTCGACATGTATCCCTTTTTCATTTACCACATGCCCTAGAAACTGAACTTCTCGAATCCAGAATTCACATTTGGAAAACTTAGCATAAAGTTGCTCTTGCTTAAGTAGTTCCAAAATTAGACGCAGATGTTCCTCATGTTCTTCCTCGTTCTTGGAATAAATAAGGATGTCATCGATGAAAACGATAACAAACTGGTCAAGGTAAGGCTTACACACACGGTTCATGAGGTCCATGAATACCGCGGGTGCGTTGGTTAAATCGAAAGGCATGACCATAAATTCGTAATGGCCGTACCTTGTCCTGAAAGCAGTCTTAGAGATATCCTCATCTCGGACTCTCAGCTGATGATAACCGGATCTAAGGTCTATTTTGGAATAGAAACTTGATCCTTGGAGTTGGTCAAAAAGGTCATCAATACGAGGTAAAGGGTAGCGGTTCTTGATTGTAACTTTATTCAGCTCCCGGTAATCAATACACATACGGAACGTACCATCCTTCTTCTTGACAAATAATACCGGAGCTCCCCATGGTGATGAACTAGGTCGGATGAAACCTTTATCCAATAAGTCTTGCAATTGAGTGGACAGTTCCTGCAATTCACTGGGTGCTAATCGATAAGGTGCCCGAGCGATCGGCGCTGCTCCAGGTGCTAAATCGATTTGAAATTCTACTTGACGGTGCGGTGGCAAATCGGGCAGATCCTCGGGAAATACTTCCAAAAATTCACGCACAACAGGAATATCTTCGATCTTCGATCTTCTGACGGCTGCTCAGCAACAAGGGCCAAAATAGCCGTATGTCCCTTTCGAAGACATTTTTGTGCTTTCATGAAGGATATAATGCCCATGACTGCACCAACTCTTTCGCCCTGGATGGAAAGAATTTCTCCACTCGGGAGGGGTATGCGAACGATTTTCTCATGACAAATGATTTCCGCTTGGTTTTTAGACAACCAATCCATGCCGACGATTACATCAAAACTACCAAGTGTGACTGGCATGAGGTCGATATCAAGAATATGGCTAGCTAGATCAAGCTTACAACCCTTAAGAATGTGAGTTGCTTCGATTATTTGGCCGTCAGCTATCTCTATTACATACTTAGCTTCTAACAGAGTTGGGGTTCCTTTTATCATAACACTAAGTTTCTTAGATATAAAACTCCTATCAGCACCAGTGTCAAAAAGGACAGAAGCAAAGTAATTATTTAAGAGGAATTTACCGGTGACCACGTTATGATCGTAGCGAGCCTCTCCGGATCCCAGTACAAAGCCCTTCCTTTCGCTCCATTTCCTCCATTACCACCGTTATTGCCGGTATTCCCACCATTGTTGTTCTGATTGAGGTTGTTACCATTGTTGCCCTGATTATTACCGTTACCACTACCACTGCCATTACCATTTCCACCCCTTTTCAACTGAGGACAATTCCTTTGAATGTGCCCTTCTTTGCCGCACTGAAAACATCCCCTCGTGAATCCCTGTGATTGAAATGGTTGTTTGTTCGGGAGTGCAACCCTACAGTCCTTCGCAGCGTGGCTCATTTTACCACACCGCTGGCAACGTTGTCGGTCACAAGTGCCCGTGTGGTGATAGCCACATTTGTTGCACTTGGGGTACCTCCCAGCATATTCTCCCTGATTCGGACCTGATGGGGTCGTTTGATTAAAGTTTCTAGCAGGCTCAAACTTTCGCTGCTGTTGGTGCTGAGGTTGATTGGGTTGTGATCCTTTAGAATTAGAGTGGGAGTGTGAGTGGGAGTGATGGTCGAATTTGCGCTTATTTTTGTCGGTGGGTTTAGAAACCGAACCTCTTGGAGGTAAAGTTCCCTGTGTCACTGCCTGATCGGTCAATTTGTGAGCAAGTCTGATGGTCTGTTGGATGGTGGTAGGGTTAGATGAGGTCACCATGCTTTGAATCTGAGGTACCAAACCTCCAATGTATAGTTCAATCCGTTTGTAATCCGGAGTCACCATGTGTAGGCACATGGTGGCAAGTTCGTGCGAACGGGTGGTGTAGAGTTCAATTTCTGAACCCTCCATCTTAAGGTTCCAGAACTCTCCTTCTAGCTTTTGAATTTCATCTCATGGGCAGTATTCCTCCTTCATCATTGCTTTAAATTCCTCCCACGGGATACCATTTGCCATTGCTAGTCCCAACATTTGAACTTGGGCATTCCACCACGTTAGGGCCGGGCCTTCTAAAGTTCCAGCAGCAAATTTCACTTGGTTAGCCACGGGGCAGTTGCACATGGCTATTACTGATTCAACCTTCTCAAACCAGCGAAGTAATCCAACGGCTCCTTCAGCTCCACTAAAGGTGTGGGGCTTGCAGTCCATGAATGCCTTGAAAGTGCAGGCTGGCTGTTGATTTTGCTGGCCTGGATTTAGAAATACGAATTGAATTGGAATTATAGAGTTTAGAAAGATGTTCTTAGGAGAAGGAATTGACACTACTAGTCAATAGTTGAAAGCATTTACCTGCAGCATTCTGTACTGTTAGGGCCTCTGCCACACTATTGTTTATCAAAGCTGCTAGTTCTGCTGCCGTCATGTTGATGGTACCACGACCACCGGCACGGCCTCCTCGTCCTCTCCCAGACATGTTTCTTCACAATCACAAATGAAAATAATGAGAAATATATCGCATATTAAACATTATTCAGGTACGAGTAAGGAAATACAACATCTAATATTTTAAAAATTAAATAAATTGTAAGGCTACAAAATAAATAACTCAAATATTAAACTTCTCATGCTTTTATTGGATGGGAACAACCTTACCCATCTAGGTTTGAAAAGGGAAATAACATAAGCAAAACAAACATGAAAAGGAATATAGATTAGGAAGATCCTCAAACATCCTCGTCATCAGAAGAGACATATGACTGTGCATCATCAATCTCCACTGGCTCTTCCTCAGCTGGTTCCCCCTCTAAGGGTTCCTCCTCGAAGGGCTCCTCCTCAAAGAGCTCCTCCTCAAAGGTTCCTCCTCATCGTCAGATACTGGAATGTCTTCCGGGTGTAGGGCCGCTTGCAGTTGGGCTTCCAAGTGAGTCACCCTCTCTTGAAGGCCTTCAGCAGTGTGGTTTGCCACATGTAGTTGAGCTTCCATAGCAGCTAATCTCTCCAGAACTCCTTGCATATCATCATCCATAGTGTCAGCCCTCGTCTCTAGGTGTGCCACACGATCCACTAAAAGGTTGTGGACATGGTCCATTGCAGCTAGTTTAGTAGTCAAATTTTCTATTCCTAGCTTATTCTTCTCCACTTGAGGTCCATTCTCCAGGAGTTTAGGTATCTCCTCGATGGCATCTCGTACAAAACTTAACTCCTTCAACATATAAGATACAAATGCTGCGAAAGCTTGTTCCATGGTGCATGGTAAGCTAGGCAGTGTAGGTGATGAAGATGTGGATCCAAAGTACGGTGATGGAACATCTCCCATTTCGATCCACCTTTGGATCATATGTGGGTACATATCCCAATTGAGAGCATAATCCAATGCTCGCGTTGCTCGGTTCGCCTTGATCAATTGAGGTGGTCCGGCGCCTTTTGGGCTCCGGGGATGAGGGTACAGGTGCCTTATGCCCTGATGCGTCAGGTGATGGAGGTGGGGTTGACGACATGATCCTGCAACATTATGACAGGCAACAGATCCATCCTCTCCAACTTCAGACATTTCAATGGAGGATATGTTGTCTTTGGAAGTGACTCAAAACAAAGCACAATGACATCAGGTATCACTTCATAAGAGATAAACCTGAGTAAAAGAGAATTATTTTAACCAAAGTTCATACCAATGAGCAATATGCTGATTTGTTTACAAAACCTTTTGATGAAGCTAGATTTAGATATTTAGTTGAATCTATTGGTACGATGAACTTTGATTAAAATATGTCTCTAAAAAATTGTTTTTGTAAATGTGTTTGTCTTTTGCTATAAATAAAAGTTACAAGTCAGCAGCATCCATTTCTTGCTGCTGACAGGTTTAATAATCAGCAGCAAAGAATTTGTCACTGACTGCTTTAAGTTATCAGCAGGAACAATGTCACACCCCCAATTTCAACTAACGAAGTATTACCGTTTAGGAAGTGACAAACCAGGATCTCAGACACTAGTTACATTGAACGACTCTACATGGGACTCAAAATGAAAATACCTTTTTAAATAAGAGTATCAATGCGGAAGCGTAAAGAAAGTAAATGCGCAAAATACACGCGCCCAAAAACCAAAGTCCAAGAGTCTCAAAAGTCCAAACCAAACAAACCAAACAAAGTACAATATAATAATTTAATCAACATAAATAGACACAAAGCAAAGCAGTTGAATCCCATGCATGCCCTAACGTGCACCTGTGTCTTAGCTTAGCGTCCTGAGAAAACATGTAAGAAAAAGTGTCAACACGAGGTTGGTGAGTTCACAGGTTTCAATATATAAATAAACGTTTACCAGATTTATTGTACAATCAACATATATACCAAATGAGTAGCTAACCCATGTTCATGTTTGCTATTACGCTCGCAACCGTAAACTGACTGTTTGTATTGCCTCCCACCAGGTCTATCAACCACGGTGCACGTTTAGGTCAATATTGCACCCGTTCGATATCCAATCGTGTTAGCGCGACTAACGCGGGTGAGGTTTGTCAAACCCAGTAGTACTACCCAACATACCTCGCTATATTCATATTTAAACGGTTCGATGTGAGGACTTTCATGATAGAGTTTACGCATAGTCATAACAATTGATATAAAATGAAGTACATAAATCAAAAGAGTTTGTATCATGTTTTCTCCCCCAGTTTAAAAGCAGTAAAAAGGGGCCGTGAAAACTCACCTGCTTGGCGTTGAAGGTAGTTCACACTAGAAGTAAGTTTGGAATCACGAGTGTAAGTCTCAAAAGACCTACGAATGTCCTAGAATTATAAATATATAAATTAGGAACGACAAAGGGAATTTTGACCGTGACAAGGAAAGAACGTCTTAAAGAACCGCTATAACAAACGAGAGTGGACGAACGTGTCCACGGGTTTAGGAATTACTTTACGCGACGAACGACGTAAATAATAATATATATATATATATATATACGAGTGGTTAACATAACTAATTATTATTTAGTCTTGATTGATTCACGGTGTTATATAAAAATGATTTGAAATAATATAAATATATATTATTTAATAATATGAGTCACAATTCGAAAATAATATAAACATATTATTTTACACGCGTTTACGGTTTAAAAAAAAATATATAAATATATTATTTTTTTTTACTTGTTAATAATAAAAGTGCACAAATTATAAAAATAGTTATAATTTATAAAAATAAACAAAATATTTAAATCCCGAGCCTATGGGTTGTTTTCCGGTTTAAAACTCATTTATATAATGATATAATATTAAAAGATTTGATTTTTATTAATTTAATATTCCAGAAAATCGTTTTAAAAAAAGAATGTGGGAGCCCAGTCTCGAACCCGGGTCTCTCCCACACACACACATCGCTCTAACCGGTCCGCCCGCTAGGGTCATCGCGAACATATCCGGTTCCAATTTCTTTTAAAACCAAGCCCAACGAGATTTCCTTCCCCAAACATACCCAGATCGAATCCCGTCCCAAACACTGAATTTTGATCGCGAATAAGGTCAGAATTCATAGGAGTTTTGATGCTTAGATGATTAGGAGACTGATGATGTAACCAATTATAAAAATGGTTACGATTTCGGTTGTTAATTTCATTCAAAGAGAGTCGAAACTCCGGGTTAAAAACACAGATTTGATTCGACTAAATCCTGTATTAAAACTTGATGAATTTATGGGGTTTTTAACAAAGATTGAACTGCGAATCTAACTATATAATTTAATTTGATTGAGGTTAAGTCTAGATTAGGGTTCGATTAAACTCAATACGTGATGAACCCTAGAATCGGTTCATCACAGATTCGATGTTACATACGTGAATTAACATAGGGCTTTCATAGGGTTGATTAAGGCGATTCTAACCATACTATTTAATTGGATTAACATTGAGTCTAGGTTATAGTTTGACTAAAACGTTTTCAAATAAAATTCCAGAATATGATTTTGTAAAATTTGATGTTGTTTGATTCAATTGACAGGGGGTTTTCATTATACTGAGCATTCCGAAACTACTGGTATGATTTAATTGCGATGAGAATGAGCCTTAAATCAAAAGCCCCAAATCCGATTTCTTAAGAACCCTAGAATCGGATTTTGATTAAATCGATAATGTAAGCCCTGATTAGGATAGGGCTTTCATTCTATAGCATGAAACGAATCTAACGAATGTTTCAATTACCTGGTTGAATATCGGATTGACAGAGCACGAGTAAGACAGGGTTCGACGGCTGCGGGTTGATACTCGTCGTCTCTGGTTGCTTCTCCGGCGCGGCTGGTGTGTGGGAAATCTTCTGATAGTCTCATAAGAGGTTTGCAGGCGATTGATTTGAGAGTAGAATACGAGGATTAATCGAATTTGGTGATCGATTACAACGAGACCGACGGTTATGAACATGATTATCATTATTTGTGTTTAATTCTATTAATGAGTATGATTAAGGCTTAATGATGATCGGTTAAAGCATTTAGGTGTTCATCAATTACAGAATTTGATTCAATTCCGTTATAACTCGCGAATTTGGAAATCAAAGAGTTTAATTTTGACTTTAAGAAGTCAACATGATACAAATTTGTCAAATTTGACTTTGAGGAGTCAAATTATTCAGTTTGGTTTAATTACCCAATTAGTCCTTGCATTTTTGAGTTAAATTTGTGACCGAATTAGTCCTTGGGGTTAGATTTGACTAACGGGGTTAAGCTTTTAATAAGAAACTTAACGGAATAGTTAACGGAATTAACTAAAAAAGTCCGGATTGTCACAAACAAGTTTCCAGCGGATAGCTTTTAGGCTGTCAGCAGCAACATCCTTGCTGCAGATCATTGCATCCATCAGCAGCAATTGGGTTTGCTGCTGACAGACTTATCCATCAGCCGCAACCAAGTTTGCAGCGGATAGGCTTAACCATCCGCAGTAACCAAGTTTGTTGCTGATGGGTAAAAATAAGTCTAAATTAACTTTTACCCGCTGTAAAAAAATTACCTTCTGTCTTTACCATGACTGCTATAGTGTATTACAGCTGTAACAGTAAAAGGTGAATGAGGTTGTACTCTACAAGTAAGTTTGCTTTTTCCCTCCTCTGCCGTTATAACTCAAATCAATTTCTCCATAACCTCTTCACATTCAATTTCAACCTAACCCTCATCATTTTCTCTCAAACCTCTATAAGCATTCAAAGCCTTCCATACTTAACCACCTTTTAAAACCTTCATCCTTCCCTCCAAACCCAACAAATGGCAGAGGTAGACATAAACTGTGACACCCGGCATTTCCAAAACATCGTTCGTACACAACTTAAACGTGTTTACATTAATATGTTTCCTAAATCACTCAAAATCGTACACTCGAACGATAAAAGTCTAGCAAACATAATGCATCGATTGTTTATACCGCAGTAATAATAAGAATTAACGGTTCATGCAGATGTAAAAATTCGTGTAACGCAAGCGATAGCAATCAAGTATTATAATGGCAAAATATTTAGAATTGTATTGTAAATAAACGATCATGTTCCAACGATTAAGTTTTGAATATATATTCTACGATATATATGAAAGATTCTCGTAAAAACATTTCTAGAGTTATCATTCTAAATCATTCTCTTAGAATGCGTATAAATGTGAGTGAATGCATTTACAACTAAAAATATACGAAAACTTGAACGCTTTCGTTCAAGTTCGTTAACGCACCTAAACTAAAGATATTCATATATAAGAGTGTATATATATGTGTGTGTATATATATAATATAATCACAACTCCGAATTTTTATCTATTAAAACGGGTACTAATTTCGGGTCGTATATCGTGTTTATTTCAATCACATCACCATCAACACCAACGTGTCATCACTTTGCTTGACTCACACTCCACTCAAGAGGTCAAATCTCCATAATTATGACTTTATAAAAATATACACCAAACCTCCGTCTCATTTAATGACTATATATATATACAAACGTCCCACACAATACGAACGTTGGTGAAAATATCAAATGATAGGAAAATATTATGTCTCATCGTTTTATGTGATTATATGTGTAATAACACAAATATATATCTGATTTTTCATACGAGTTACTTAACGCATATTTTAATATTAATACGTGCATTACACGTTTAACGCATCTAAACTATGAACGAATATACATATACATATAAATATATATGTATATATTAAACCCGACACATTTTTATTTATATTATCATGGTCTTGAATTTATTTATTAAACTGAGTATTTAACGGGTATTATTTGCGGGTATTACACCACCTTTGAGTCATCATCGCCTACTAACCTCCGCCATCACCTCACCATCATCTCACCCTCACCTTACCCACTCCCTCATGACAACACCATCACCATCATTAAACCTTGTCCAACACTCCACTCCTCTAACACAATCATCATAATTATGATGATTATTTAGTCAAAACCACACCCAATCTCCAACTATATAAGAAAATGAAGTACCACAAATCAAGATTTCAATCTCTGTCTCACTTTCTCTTCTCTCTCGGGTCTAGACCAACACACCACACACACACATCTTCTTCCTCCATTCAATCTTTCATACAAGAAATCAAGAGATTCAAGTGTTTGAAGGTGATTATTGCAAGAGTTCAAGCTTTGGGAACTACCTTTTAACTTTCCTTCTCCTTGCTTGCTTATAGTGAGTGTCTACACATCTTCATCTCCTTCATTTATACTAACATTACAAGTATTTTTGTTGTATAAAACCACCACCCAAAAGAAAACTACTTAAAAACTAGTAAAAACATGGTTTCATCTTTTAAACATGAGTGTTCTTTAAAAATACATGTACATATCTTATAAACATACTAAAATTTCTAAAAAAAAAACCTAAACATCTTGTACATACTTGTTTTTATAAGAGAAGTTGGTTAAAAAGAAAGTTGTTGGTGATTTTGTTGCACATATGTGAAGATCTTGAAATTTTGTTGTTAAAACAAGTAATTGGACATAAGTAAAAGTATGGACATAAACCATATAGTATAAAGTGAATCATTAGATAAATATGACTTGGAACTTGTAGAACATGTCATACATAACATAAAGATCAAGTAGTTGGTAAACAAGAGTCAAACAAGTACAAGTCTAATGTAGTTGGTGATCTTGAGTGTGTTGGAAGTAAAACAGTGAGATGGCAGAAACTAAATCCGACTTTGGAGGGCCATATCTCAGTCCATACTCATCCAAACTAGTCGAATCCTAAGTCTAAAACTAAGTACAAAGAGTCTAAAATCCAACCCAAGTAGTCTCGTGAAATTTCGTTAGGTTTTGGTACCCCAAAATGATCATACAAGAAAATGTGTCGAATCTGTCCTTTCTAGCAGAATTTTAGTACCACTTCTAGGAGTCATAACTTGGTCATAAAAAGTCCAAACAACATGATTCCAACTCCTAGAGTTAGTATTTTGTGTCTAAATTAAAATTTGTATGAGCTCGTGTCATGGAAGTAAGCTTTGGTCAACCCACTCTAAGAAATCCCCAAGTCACTCCAGAAAAACCATTGTTATTCCATTTGTCCAAAATGAATTTATTTAAAATACCTAGATGTGTCATAAAGTGTTGGTTAATGCATCCTTTTAACCCAAAGATATGTAGGTAACTTGATATAAAATTTCATGGCTAAACGAGTTCATTTGGTTAATCAAAAACACGATACTCGGACAACTTAAAATTTTGGAAAAATCACAATAGACTAGAGTTACCGTAATAATGTAGTTCGAAGTGAAT
Organism: Smallanthus sonchifolius; assembly: GCA_023525975.1. Classification (NCBI taxonomy): domain Eukaryota; kingdom Viridiplantae; phylum Streptophyta; class Magnoliopsida; order Asterales; family Asteraceae; genus Smallanthus; species Smallanthus sonchifolius. The sequence goes on from CM042042.1 coordinate 34,075,918, forward strand.
AACTACCGGAACCCTAACGCGATCTATATAAGAAAACTTATAGGTAAGTATTTATTTATATAACATAAATAGTGTATATACTTATGAATAAATACAAATACGCATCATGAAATTCAAAGACAAGTCACCAACGGTTCATCGGGTCACACTTTCAAAACGTAACACATGTATCACCTAGTCTAACATTTTGGGTGGAACTTATACACATTCAACTTGTAAGTTTACATCATCATATAAGGTCTTAAGACAACCGTAACTGATAGGTCATGGTTAGGACAATCTTGCATACACATCGGCTTTGTTAGCACTTACATATTGAAAGCTCATCAGGTGAGTTCATGACCCCCTTTCGCTTTTTTAATGTTTTGTAAACTGCGGGGGGAGAAACATACTTAAATATTATGTATTATATTGTTTCTTTATACAATTGGGAAAACATTGCAAACATTTTTATATTATAACAAGAAAACAAGACACTAACACTATGTCATACATGGTGAACAATATAGCGCTTAAAGTCCCCGGATTAACACACTTTTGTAACCATTAGCTATGGACTTAGCCTGAGATTCTATGGATAGTACTATTGGGGGTGACGGTCATGGTTAGTCGCGCTAACCGGGGGTCCACATGGCTAAATGACCGCATATTGTCTTATTCTCATGGTTTAGCGAGGGAGGGGCATTCATTTGTCAGGGTTTGGTTACGGTTTCATGTATGGACATAGGTATTTGTAAGACTAGCTAGCTTACAAATGGAACAAGAACATTTGTTATCATATAGGTTTAAAATTGTTTGTACTTATTTCATGACGGTAAAGTCTTGGGCATGTTTTCGGGTAAAACTACTTACCTTATGACGGTAATATCATGTATATGTTTTCGGGGAAAACTACTTATTTTATGACGGTTAAGTCATGTTATATTTTTGGTGAAAACTACTTATTTTTATGACAGTAATGTCATGTACATGTTTTCGGGGGAAAACTACTTTTTTTATGACGGTTAAGTCATGTATATGTTTTCGAGGAAAACTACTTATTTTTATGACGGTTAAGTCATGTATATGTTTTCGGGGAAAACTACTTATTTTTATGACGGTTAAGTCATGTATATGTTTTCGGGGAAAACTAACTGCACTAAAATAACAAACTCTGTGAACTCACCAACCTTTGTGTTGACACTTTCAAGTACGTTTCTCAGGTAACCCTTAGCCATGGCGCGGTTGGAATAGGCTAGCTATGTTGGAACAATTCCTAGTAGCCGGACGGGCATAGGTTATCAAGTCTCAAGTCGACCTTTGATCTAGAGGAACATAGATCATTGTATTTATTTAGTATTACAAATTATATATGTAATCAAGTCTTAGAAATCACTATTACAGCTTCCGCTATCGTGTAATGAACCAATCGTTGCAACCTTTATTTATTTATTAAATAAATAAATTTGGGGGTGTGACATAAACCGTCCCGATGATAAGTTTTCTCCATACCATAACCTCGTAGCATACTTAATAAAAGGGAAGAAGTCCGAGGGGTTCGATGATATGATTGATTTTCTTTGTCGATCAAAGATATATTTTGCCCTAACCGTCAACCCACCCATTTACATTCCTCACATGGAGGATTTCTGGAAATCTGCCGCCTTCTCTACCGAACAGGGGATACCCCAAATCAAAGCCCAGGTGATGGCAAAGACATCACCATCTTTGAAGCTACTCTCCGCAAACACCTCAAGCTTCAAGACGAGGGGCCCGCCATTTCATACTCAAAAGAAGTCTATATGAGGACCTTTGTATCCTTAGGGTACACTGGAAATCAGAATGAGTACACAATAGAGAAGGCACTGATGGGCCCCCCATGGAAGTATCTATGCCACACTCTTCTACAATGCATATCTCAGAAGAGAAGTGGATGACATTAAGTGAGCTATGCACTTGCCTCTATTGTTCACGCTATGGTTACTGGCCTAGGATTCAACTTTGCACATCTCATCTTTGAAGGTTTAAGATACAACCTTCAAGAGGGTGCAAAGCAGCAATTTTATATGTACCCAAGGTTCTTGCAGGAGGTTTTTAACAATGAATTAAAAGAGCATTCAAAACCTACAAAAATCTATCTTATGCTGGGTCATAAAAGTAACATTTTTCAAAGTATGAGAACTGTTTCCAAAAAGTTCTCAGGGGTCAATGTTCCATTGTTATCTACACTGATGAACATACAAAGTACCTAGGGTGACATTTCAGCAATCCCAGCTGATACTGATCCCACACCCTCCTCTTCACATCCTAAAAAACAATCTTCTTCCACAGTTCAAACCTGTGTGCATACTACTAAGGATGCACAGGCACAGAAATTACTTCCACATGTTTTAGATTTTATCGTTCAACTGGAACAAAGGGCCCCAGTTGCAGCAAAATATACTAGAAAAAGGAGCAAGAAGACTACTTCTCTTCTTGTCTCAAAGGCCCAATCCCAACCTAAAAGCCCTCATTCAGAATCCCAAAATTCTTATGAGAATATCAAAAGGGATAGCCACATCATTAGAGAGACTTCCTTGGAAGCTTCTCTATTAGGATCAAGATCACATCCCGGATCCATAGAACAGCCCACTGAGCCATTCCATTATCTTTTTTCTCTGAACTTAAGTGCAGAGGCACCTTGTCAAGATGATATACCTTCTCTAACAACCACTATCTCAGAGGTATTGATTGACTTGGCTGCTAGTGCACCTAACCCAAGTTCTTCACCCAAGAAGGTTCAATCTGAAAGTACTGATAGAGTGAATGTGGAAAGGGCTGTCATTACTCCTGGTACATCAACTGATCAGGAGGACAGTGATAACATCATTAAGACCCTAACCACGGAAACTCACAGTGAGGATGTTTCTTTTGAAACACTCTTCACTGAGAGGAATCCCAGGTGCCAAGAAAACCAGGGTGATGGGGATGCAGAGGCTAGGCCTAAGGCCCCATCTAGATCCAAGGATTCCACAACTGTGGATGAGGATAGACTGAAACTTAATAACTTGGAATTGATGGCAAGGGTGGAAATGCTAGAGGCCGAAGTGTCAAAACTAAGGCACCAAGTCTCTATGCATGAAGCCCATCAATGCCCTCCAGTGACTACTCCCTCCCTTGTCTCAGTGGGCACTCAAACTGACCAAACTCTGTGCACATCGCAACCAAAAATGGGGAGATAGTTGCTATGGAAGACGATGCTGACAGCCTCGACGAATGGATACAAGAGCAGACAACCTTCAAAGTTCTCTATTCATACCTGCTTTCGTTCAAGTTCATGACTTGCCAGACTCAGTAGATGAAAAGGAAGATATCACTGAGGATTGGAAGTTAGTTGTCCGAGCTGTTGATGAGGTGTTAAAGAATGAAAGTCAAAATGAAGACACGCCTTCATCTTTCAGCGTACTTCCTACTGATGCAGCCATATTAAGACAGACCATTGCCCCTCAATTCACATTGTCTTCAAATTAGCTAGAATTTGACTCCATACTAGCTTGGGGGTATGATGGTTCAACTGAGAGATTCTGGATCGAAAAGGAGTTCAGTGGGGTAGAAGAGCTGAACTGGAATGCACTAAATCCACTCCAAGTGCTTGAACTGTACATATCCAGCTGCACCAACAACTCTACAGATCTCTCAACAGAACTTGCAATCGACAGGTTCTACGTCTTGATGGAGGATAATCTTCCCTAGTTTAAAAGGCTCCTAGAAGAAGCAAACAAGGTGGCCTATCCTAAACACCATACAGAATCTTTAACAACATCAGAACAAAGACTGGCTCCAAACTTGCCTTGATCAGGAGCAGTGCTTTAACAGAAAAAGAAGTTCTATGTTAGGTAAGATTTCTCTACAACACAGTGGTCAGAGACTTGGAAGTGCTAGGATGGTCAAACACTGGGTCTTATGACTTCACATTCTTCCTGAGTAATGGATCATCTCTCTCAATCAACATCAATGAGATCCTACTCTTAAATTCAGACTTCCTGCACAAGGTCTTCGAGCTCCTAACACACATATGCAACGTAAATTACTTAAAGAGTCAAGCAATGATAAAAACCATCAAAGCTAAGCTTGAAAAGGAAGGACGACTTGCAATGGATGACTCTAACTTTGACTCAGACCTATCCTTTCTTTCCTCTCCAACTGTCAGATTAAACATAGCAGAAGAATCTAGAAGGAGAGTGTAGGATCGTGAAATTACAAGATGGGTAGGATCATGAAATTACAAGATGGTTGTATTCTTAGTTGAAATTGGCGGAAACAATAACAACTACACAAATGTAATCGAACAGACAGAAAGAATACTAGTAAGATCACTGTTGTATTAAGCTTAGTGAATAAACGATTACAAATGAAAACTCTATGAAGAAGCACACTTACAATGAAGTGTTTACACGGTATTTATACTAACTTAGAATCAAGACAGACCCTTGATTCTAAGGATCAGATCGAACACAGACCGTTGATCTTTTATACAAAAGCTAATTTTACGCGTTAAAGCTAAATTAGCTGACTTTATTGAAGCGTCTTCTTTATGCATCATTGCTTGCATGTCTGGAGAAGAGCATTGTCGTCCGTCATTAGTTGCACCATTGAGGTTCCTTCTGCTTTGAGTGTGTCAGTTGCTTTTGTAGAAAGTTGTCAGTGACGCTTGGCATGGATAGTCAGCTGCAACGATTTGTCTTCAAGGAACATAGCTATCAGCAACAAGAATGAGAATGATGCTGCTGATAAGCCTATCAGTAGCAACAAGTGTTGAATGCTGCTTGTAGGCCTATCAGCAGCAACATGTGTTGAATGCTGCTGATAAGCCTATCAGTAGCAACATGTGTTGAATGCTGCTTGTAGGCCTATCAGCAGCAACATGTGTTGAATGCTGCTGATAAGCCTATCAGTAGCAACATGTGTTGAATGCTGTTGATAAGCCTATCAGCAGCATTTTTACTTAGAATAATTTAGAAGCCATCAGTCTTTGGTTCTACAAACTCCCCCTAGACTGATGCGACCAAAATTTTTCTAATCACTTTGTTGCTGAAGCTTTTGCATGTGGCAGACTACCCTTTCAACTTCATAGCCTCTTGGATCCTTGCTGGGATTGTTCAGTGGAAGTGCAGACAGAGTCTTGATGTCTTTATGTGGCATTTTGTAGATTGTTTTGCTTGAACATATCATCTTCTGCTTCCACAAATCAGTTAAAGTGAACTCATCCAAATCAACATTATAGGACCAACTTACAAATGGAGAGTGGGACTTGAGTGGTTTGATGTCCATGATCACATCTTTGCTAGGGTTGAAGTAGTGTTTGATGGCTAGCACTAGAAGTTTCCCACCCTCATTTGCAGGCTCATGAGCTTCACCCAGCTCTAAAATTCTGTCAAGATCTGAATCTGGCAATTGCAGAACTTCATCAACAGATCTGTAGATAGATCTTCTTCTTTCAGTTCTCCCCCTGAAGATCTCAAACCTTTGTTCCTATGGATTATAGACCCAGTCAACTATGTATCTTGAGTCTTCTGGTTTAGGTGTGGGTTTGGATTTCTTTAAGGGAGGCTGTTGATGAGTGGGAGCTAGGTGGGATGGTTTGGACTTTGTGGGAGGAGGAGTGGAGGGTTTGGGGTGGAGAGTGGAAGGTTGTTGGACTGAGGAAGAGGTAGGTGAGGGAGAAGGCTTGGGTTTCTTTGCTGTTGTTTCTTTTTCTTCCTGAATAGGTACCCTCTTCTTGGATCCCTTCTTCCCCAATCTTTCTTCCTCATCCTTCTTGACTTTGAAGTAGAGGGCTTGCAGGTTCATGAAGTTCATGGGACCTAGCCTCTGTCTACTCTCTTCTCTAGCCTTAAGGAAGTCAATCATGACCTTCCTTTCTTCATGGGTCCGTTTATTAAAGGCAATGGTCTTCTTGGACTTTTGTTTGGCTTTTTCTTCTTCTTCAGCCTGTTTCTTCTTTGCCAATTGACCTTGCTGACCCATGAAGGCTCTGTAGACTTCTTTATTTGATAGTTTCTTAAGGTAGTCTGCATCCTCACCTTGAGAAACCAGAGCCTTTACCCACTCCTCCCTCATTTCTTTGGCTAGTTCAGAATCGGTTATTATGAACTTAGCTTCTTCTTTCTTCTTCTCCAATTCTTCTTCTTCTCTGTTAAATTGTTCCTGCAGTTGAAGAGCAGGAGCTGCATCTTCTTCAATCTGGTCAACTGTAGGAATCTTTCTTTTCAGTTCATCCAGTTTCCTAGCATACAGCTGGATGGTTTGTTCTCTAAGGAGAATGGCTGCTTTTCTTTCTTGAGCCTTTTTAATGTCAGCCATCTCCTCTTCTTCTCTTCTTCTTATCTTCTCTTCCCTCTCTCTTTTCTCTTTTTGCAATTCATCTGTCATAATTCCCTTTCTCTTTTTTATATTGGATGCCTCTGCTTCGGCTTCACTGACCATAACAGCAGATGATGGTGCTGCTATTGGGATCTCAGCCTCAGCTTCATTGGCACATTGAGAGGTGGATAAGGGAAGGTTATTGGTTTCATCCGATTTGCACTCAGGACTTGTGACTTCTTTCAGCATTTCTTTGATAGTTGATCTTGACTCATATGCTGCAGCACAGATGTCTACTCGAGGGGAAGCCGAGTCAGTATCAGTTTCAGAGTTTGACACATATACTTCCTCAGTAATTCTTCCTACTTGTTCAAGTTTGGCTCTGACAGTAGCTATCATTGCCTGGCTTTCAAGTGAGTTGACATTGCAGATATTTGCCCTGAGTTGAAAGATCTTGTAGAGAAAGTCTGTAGGAAGTGACAAGATGTTCCTGGTGTTGATGGTGAGAGAGGAGCCGTTGCTTAGAAGGTGTGGTCAAGAGACTTAGTGCTTGTCCATCCCAGCACATCTAAGTCTTTGACAATGAAGGAGTACAAAAATCTTCTTAAGCAGCAAATTTCTTCTTTAGTGAGAAGACTGCTCCTTGTAATGTCAAGTCTTCTAGGAGTCAGTCTTCTTTCTGCTGCCGCCGAAGATTCAGGATAAGCTACCCGTTTTGCTGTTTGTATTAGTTTGTCGAAGTGGGGTAGATTATCCTCCATCAAGTCATGGAACCTGCCAATGGCAAGTTCTGCTAAGAGATCTGATGAAGTGTTGATGCAGTCGGTTAAATACAGTTGTAGGACTTGGAGGGCATTGAGAGAGTTCCAGTTTAGCTCTTCTACTCCACTAAACTCCCATCCAATCCAAAATCTCTCAGCTGATCTATCATACCCCCAAGCTAGAATGGAGTCAAATTCTAGCTTCTGTGTAGTTTGAAACAGTTGGGGGGTAATGGATTGACTTATGATGGCTACTGCTTCAGGAAGGATGCTGAATGATGTATTTGTTTATTCTGTATCTTCAGCATCATTCAGCATTTCATCAACAGCCCTGACGACCAACTTCCAGTCTTCAGATGTCACTTCTTCTTCGTTATCTGAGACTGGCAAGTCATGAATTTGTACAAAAGCCAGCTTGAATAGTGAGCTTTGAATTACAACCTTCTCTTGAATCCAGTCGTCAAGACTGTTTGTGTCTTCCTCCATTGAGACCATCTCCCCCTTTTTGGTTGCATCAGTAGACAAGTAAGCATCAGTTTGGGTGCCTACTAATACAAAAGAGGGAGTGGTAGAAGTTGGGCATTGATGGGCTTCATGCATAGAGACTTGGTGTCTCAGTTTGGACACTTCAGCCTCTAGCATAGCCACCATGGCCGTCAATTCCAAGTTATGAAGTTTCAGTCTGTGCTCATCCACAGTTGTGGAATCCTTGGACCCAGATGGGGCCTTAGGCCTTGCCTCTTCATCCCCATCACCCATGGTTTCTTGGCACCTAAGATTCCTCTCAGTGAAGGGAGTTTCCAAGGAAACATCCTCACTGTGAGTTGCCGTGGTTGAGGTCTTAACAATGTTGTCACTGTCCTCCTGGTCATTTGATGGACCAGCAGTAGTGACAGTCTCTTCCACATCCACTCTTTCATAACTCCTAGAGTGGACCTTCAGGGTAGATGAACTTGGGTTGGGTGTGTTGGAAGCAAGATCAATCAGTACCTCCGAGATAGTGGTAGTTGGAGAAGGAACATCATCTTGATCAGGTTCCTCAACACTTAAGTTCATAAGAGAAAGGAAGGGTACAGGGGGCTGTTTTACGGATCCGGGAAGTGATCCTGATCCTAATAGAGAGGCATCCGAAGGAGTCTCCCTAATGATGTGGCTTTCCCTTATGATAGTCTCACCAGAATGTTGTGATTCTGAGTGAGGGCTGTTAGGTTGGGTTTGGGCCTTGGAGGCACGAGAAGAAGGAGTTCTCTTGCCCCTTTTTCTAGTATATGTTGTTGCAACCGGGGCCCTGTGTTCCGGTTGAACAATAGCATCCAAAAGAGGTGTAAGTAATTTCTGTGCCTGTACATCCTCAGTAATATGCACAGGGGTTCGAATGGTGGATGCAGACTGTTATTCAGGATTTGAGGTGGAGGGTGTGGGATCAGTATCAGCTGGGATTGCTGAACTGTCACCCGGGGTACTTTGTACGTTCAGCATTGTAGATAACAATGGAACGTTGACCCCTGAGAACTTTTTGGAAATAGTCCTCATGCTTTGAAAAATGTTATTTTTATGACCCAACATGATGTAGATTCTTGCAGGTTTTGAAAGTTCTTTTAGTTCTTGATTGAAAACTTCCTGCAAGAATATGAAAAATTGCTGCTTTGGACCCTCTTGAAGGTTATATTGCAAACCCTCAAAAATGAGATGTGTAAAGTGGAAGCCTTGGTTAGTGACCATACCATGGAAGGAGGAGGCCAGTGCAGAGCTCACCTGATGCCAACCACTCCTCTTCTGAGATATGCATTGGAGAAGAGTGTGGCAGAGATACTTCCATGGAGGGCCCATTAGCGCCTTCTCTATCGTATACTCGGTTTGATTTCCAGTGTATCCAATGGAGACAAAGGTCCTCATGTATTCGTCCTTCGAGTATGAGATGGCTGCTCCCTCATCTTGAAGCTTAAGATGTTTGCTGAGTGTAGCTTCCAAGATGGTGATATTCTTGCCGTCTACTTTGGCTTTGATTTGGGGAATCCCCTGTTCGGTTGCGTAGACGGCGGTTATCTAGAAATCCTCCATATGAGGGATATAGATGGTAGGGTTGGTGGTGAGGGCAAAGTAGATATTTGATCGACATAAGAAATCGATCATATCGTCAAAACCATCGGATTTCTTTCCTTTAGTAAGGTATGCTGTTAGGTTATGGTATGTGGAAAACTTGTCATCTGGGTTGTCGATATCTGCCATAGCCGTTTGATTCTGGAGGGATGATTTGAATATGGTTTGAGTATGGTGTAGACTTGAGAGTATGGAGAATATGGAGAGCTTTGAATGTGGTGGGGACTTAGGGTGAAAGTGATAGTTGGTTAGGGTTGAATTGAATGTGAAGAGGTGGTAAAGAAAATTTGATTTGTTCTTATAGCGGCAGACGAGAGAAAAAGAAAAATGACTTGTACAGTACAACCTTATTTACTTTTCATTGTCACAGCTGTAATACACCGAGACAGTCATGGTAAAGACTGACGTTAATTTCTTTTACAGCGGGTAAAAGTTAATTTGAACTTAAGTTTACCCATCAGCAGCAAACTTGGTTGCTGTGGATGAATAAGCCTGTCCGCTGCAACTTTGGTTGCTGCGGAAGGTTAAGTCTGTCAGCAGCAAACGTAATTGCTGCTGATAGAAGCAATGATCTGCAGCAGGGATGTTGCTGCTGATGGCCTTAAAGCTATCCGCAGGAACTTTGTTCCTGCTGATAACTTAAGGCAGTCAGTGGCAAATCCTTTGCTGCAGAGGATCAGGCCTCTCAGCAGCCAAAAAAGATGCAGCTTACTTATGACTTTTATTTACAACATAAGACAGACATATTTACAACAAAGGATAGACGCACTCAACTGAACCGATGATGATGCTTGGTGGTTTCTTTACCTTCCATTGTTGAGTTGGTGGTTTTCCGGCTCTCTTTGTCTTTTCAACAGCAAACGTTGTATCTGAGGATTTTGGCTTATCAGCACCAGATTTTGTTGCTACTGATGGTTTTACTTGAGCAGCTGCAGACTTGTTGAAGCTGAAGGCTTTCCTTTTGGTTGCTTGGGCTGTACTCGATCAGCAGCAGTTATTTTGGCTGCTGATGGCTTAGAAACAGCTGTATGCTTATCCTTCTTCACCTTATTGATAGGCTTTTGTATAACTGGGGTTGGAAGAAGAATCTGATTGAAAGGATTAGACTTACAATTTGCAGCAAGGTGGTCTGATTTTCCACAGATGATGCAAGATTGTTGAGGTTTTGACAACTGTTCCCTTGGTGGAGAAAGAGATTTTCTGAATTGAGTTGTCTTAACTTCAAAACTTCTTACCTGTTTGTTCTTCTTTGTCTTCTCAAAGGCATGTTGCTTGAGATTTCTTTGCTGCTGAAGGTAGTAGAAGCAGGTGCTGGCAGTGTGGTTATATTTCCCACAGACAAAACATGATTTTGCCAGTTTATCCCTTGAAAGATGCACATAATCCTTTCTTTTGAAAAGGTCTTTGAAATTCCAAGGGTGAGCTTTGTTGTGCTCAAAAGTAGCTTCTTCCAATGTTTTTTGAACATATGGAACCCTTTCTCCAGGCGCATGACATATGTCAAACACCTTCCTTGGCTGGACTGAAGATGAGGACTGGCCCTTTTCAGTATTTAGCTTCGTACCTTCTGGAGGATAGCTAATTTTGATTTGTTTGAATGGTGTAGGAACTGGTACTGAAATGGCTGGTACTTGTGCTGAATTGACTTCATCTTTAGTCAGAGTGACTTGAGGGGCAGGAGGAGATGAAGCTTCACTTGTTTTAGTGGAGTCTGAGTAAGTTGAATCAGACTCTGATGAGGTAGTGCATTCTTGTACCAATGGTTCATCCTTAGAAGGATCAAGATTTATGTTGGCCATATCAAGATTTGCCAGATTGAAGCTTGGTTCATGAATGGTCACGTAGTCAGCAGGAGGTGCAATGGCATGATATTGTTCAGCATGATACCCCACACCAGTTTTTACCTTATCATGAATTTGAGCATCCAAAAGTCTTTGCAGCTTTTTGGATGCAAATTCATATTTGTCGACATGAACCTTTTGTTCTGCCAATTCTGCTCTGGTAGCTTTTAATCTGGCCAGTAGATCATCAATCTGAGTTTCAAGATTGGTTTGTTCATGTTTTAATGATGAAATCTCTTTCTTTAGGCAGTTAATTTTTTCTTTGTAACTGTCTTCGACCTTTTTGAATTCAGATTTCATTTGATGAAACTCTTCATTTTGATCTATTAGGTTTTGATTATGCTTTCTGTAGCCTAAGACCTTATCAATACAGGCTTGGGAACATAGATGTTCATATACCTGAGGCGGTATCTCAGTTGTGTTTGCCATAAGAGCTTGGTTGTTAGTTGGCAGATCTTCATACTGGAAGCTCCAGTCAAAGTCAGATGTTCCAACAGCTGCACAAGCTACAGTTTGAGCTGGAGGAGTAGCTTGTTGCTGTTGATGTCTTGGTTGGGCTTGGTGAGTTGTTGAGTTTGTCCTAGGTGCCTTGCATTCTCTAGCAAAATGACACAGTTGGTTACAGTTGTAACATTTCAATTTGCTTTTATCCAAACCAACTCTGGTGTTTGAGCTGTTGCTTGGATGGGTCTTCCAGTTCTAGAGTAGAACCTTTTTGCTCTTATGGAGAGCATGGCATACGAGTACTGTATATCCATTTCTTCTAGATCATCTGGATTGAAACACTCAAGATCCTCCTTGATAAAGTACATGTTGCTTGAGTTTTCAGAAACAAAAGCAGCAGTGGTTGAGGCTTGAGAAGGAGCTTCAAGAAGAAATGGTGATATGTTTGTTTTAGAGGTGGGAGTTTGAGGATGTGTGACTATGGGAGGATAGTAGTTACTGGTACTGGGGCCTGAGTGCTCAGAGTGAAAAGCAGAAGAGGTGGTGGTGGATGTTGAAGCTGTTTGGTAGCTTGAGCTTCGTTCTTTTGCCTGAATCATCTCTAGCTCATAAGACTTCAGCATACCGAAGAGCTCAGTCATTTGGAGAGTCTTCAGATTCTCAGTTCTTCGAATGGACACCGTGTAGAGTGTCCAGCAGCTAGGTAAAGACCTGATGAACTTTTTGAGAATATCCTCATTCTCCAGTTTCACCTTTGAGCATTACAGCTCACCTACAAGATAAGTAAATCTATTATATAAAACAGTTAGGGACTCACCTTCCTTCCATACGAAGTTTTCGTACTGCTGCTTCAGGATGTCCCTTCTGTTTTCTTTGACTTCTTCTGAGCCAGCAAACATCTTCTCAAGAGCCTCCCAGAGCTCTTTGGCGGTTTTGTGACTTCTGAAGTTATGAAAAACTTCATTTGGAAGGCACATTTGGATAACTCCTAGTGCCTTGAAGTCCACCTCCATCTTTTTTATATCTTCATTCGAGTACTTGGAGGGATCCTTTGGAACTGATGGTCCTCCAGAATCAGCAGATGCCACCATGGGAATGTAGGGTCCATCCCTGATGGATTTCCACATTCCGTACTCCTGATAGCAGAAAAAACTTTCCATGCAATTTTTCCACATGTCGTAGTCTTCTCCAGACACCAATCTTGGTGGTCGGTTGATGCTTCCGATGTCTCAAAACCATTGCTTTGTGCCATTTTTTGTTTCGTGGTTTTGGGTGACTTGATAAAACAAAAGAGTTTAGAATAGAACCAGAAGTGATTAAACTAGTGTTAGTTTGTTTAATCTGAGCCAAAGCTCTGATACCACTTGTAGGATCGTGAAATTACAAGATGGTTGTATTCTTAGTTGAAATTGGCGGAAACAATAACAACTACACAAATGTAATCGAACAGACAGAAAGAATACTAGTAAGATCACTGTTGTATTAAGCTTAGTGAATAAACGATTACAAATGAAAACTCTGTGAAGAAGCACACTTACAATGAAGTGTTTACACAGTATTTATACTAACTTAGAATCAAGACAGACCCTTGATTCTAAGGATCAGATCGAACACAGACCGTTGATCTTTTATACAAAAGCTAATTTTACACGTTAAAGCTAAATTAGCTGACTTTATTGAAGCGTCTTCTTTATGCATCATTGCTTGCATGTCTGGAGAAGAGCATTGCCGTCCGTCATTGGTTGCACCATTGAGGTTCCTTCTGCTTTGAGTGTGTCAGTTGCTTTTGCAGAAAGTTGTCAGTGACGCTTGGCATGGATAGTCAGCTGCAACGATTTGTCTTCAAGGAACATAGCTACCAGCAGCAAGAATGAGAATGATACTGCTGATAAGCCTATCAGTAGCAACAAGTGTTGAATGCTGCTTGTAGGCCTATCAGCAGCAACATGTGTTGAATGCTGCTGATAAGCCTATCAGTAGCAACATGTGTTGAATGCTGCTGATAAGCCTATCAACAGCATTTGTACTTAGAATAATTTAGAAGCCATCAGTCTTTGGTTCTACAGAGAGAAAAGGAAAAGATTAAGAAAGAATGGAAAGCAGTGACATGTCTTGAATGGGAAGAAGATGAAGAAAGTGTCCTTCCCTTGTCCATTCCACAAAATGCCAATGAAGTTGAAGCTGAGATCCCAACAACATCTCTTACATCTGCTGTTGTGGTCCATGAAGCTGAAGCAGAGGCATCCAGCAAAGACAAGGGGAAGAGACCTATGACAGAAGAAGATGAAGAAATGTTATTGAAAGAGAAGAAGGAAAGGGAGGAAAGAAGAAGAATAGAAGAGAAGAAGAGGAGATGGTTGAATTAAGAAAAGTACAAGAAAGAAAAACTGACATACTCCTTAGAGAACAACAGATCCAGCTCTATGCTAAGCAGCTAGATGATCTGAAAGTCAAGATTCCTGCAGCTTCTCAAATTCAAGAAGATGAAGCTCTAGCACTTCAACTGCAGGAACAATTCAATAAAGAAGAAGAAGAAAGAGAGAAGAAGAAAAAGGAAGAAGCTAAGTTCAGAATAACTGATTCTGAACTAGCCAAAGAAATGAGAGAGGAGTGGATAGAGGCTCTGATTTCTCAAGGTGATGATACAGACTACCTTGAGAAACTATCAAATAAAGAAATCTACAGAGCCTTCATGGGTCAGCAAGGTCAATTGGCAACTAAGAAAAGGGCTGAAGAAGAAGAAAAAGCCAAACAGAAATCCAAGAAGACCATTGCCTTTAACAGAAGATCCCATGAAGAAAGGAAGGTCATGATTGACTTCCTAAACGCTAGAGGAGAGAGTGGAAAAAGGCTGGGTCCTATGAGTTTCATGAACCTGCAAGCCCTTTACTTTAAAGTCAAGAAGGAAGAGGAAGAAAGACTGGGGAAGAAAGGCTCAAAGAAGAGGGTGATTAATCAAGAAGATGAAAGGAAACAAAAGAAACCCAAGTCTTCTCCCTCATCCACCACTTCCTCTATTCAACAACCTTCCTCTCTCAATCCTAGACCCCCCTCCTCTCCACCCACAAAGTCCAAATCCTTCCACCCAGCTCCTCCTCATCAGCAGCCTTCCAAGAACAAAACCAAACCTACCATCACACCAGAAGACTCAAGAGAAATAATTGTCTGGTTCTATAACAGTCAAGATAAATGGTTTGAAGTTTTCAGGGGAAAGGAAGAATTGAAAAGATCAGTCTATAAATCTGTTGATGAGGTACTGCAACTCCCAGACTCAGATCTAAGAAGAATATTAGAGTTGGGTGAAGCCAATAGGCCAGAGAATGAATGTGGGAGACATCTTTTTCTAGTGATCAAACATCACTTCAACCCTAGTAAAAATGTAATCATTGATGTCAAACCTCTTCAAACCCATTCTCCATTCACCAGTTGGTCCTCAAGGCTGATACCAACGAGCTTATCTTGATTGATGTTAAAGGACAGAAGATGATATGTTCAAGCAAGGCCATCTTCAAAATGCCAAGCAAAGACATAAAGACTCTATCTGAGCTTCCTCTAAACAATCCCAGCCAGGACCCAAGAGGCTATGAGGTAGAAAGGATAGTCTGCAACATGGAAAAGCTTCAGCAGCAAAAGCAGTAAGAGAGTATTGGTAGCATCAGTCTAGGGGGAGTTTGTAGAAATAAAGACTGATGGCTACAAAATTCTCTAAGTACAAACTGTTGCGGATAAGCTTATCTGCAGCGGATACTTGTTCTCCTGCTGAAGAACAAATCTGCTGCGGATAGCCTTATCTGCTGAAGACCAAAGTTGCTGTTGATAGGCAAATCATCAGCAGCTGTGGACAGTTGTGTCTTGCTGCTGATCAACAACATTGCTGCTGATAGCCATTCCCACTGAAGATCAACGTTGCAGCTGACTGGCTTCGATAAAGCAACCATTACCACTGACAACTTTCTGCTGCAATACTGACACACTCCACGCAGAAAGAATGGTACTGGTGCAAGACAATAAAAGACAACGACACTCTTCTTCCAAGGACTCAAGCAATGATGTCTAAGAAGACGTTTGAGTAAAGATAACTTTTGTAGTTTTTATTGTCGTTACATGTAGAATAGCTTCAATACAAGATCAACAGCTTGTGTTAGATCTGATCCTTAAAATCAAGGGTCTGTCTTGATTCTAAGTTACTATATAAGTAGTACTTAGAGTCATTGTATACAAGTGCTTTTTGGTCAAGAGTTTTCTCTATAATCTTGTAATCTTCGAAGCTTAATACAAATTGCATTTATCAGTATTCTTCTTGTTTACTTATTTACATTGCTTAGTTGTGATTATTTCCGCCAATCTCAAATAGAATAGAACCATCTTGTATTCACCGATCCTACAAACTTGTATTACACAATGACCTGACTAATTACACAATAAACTTGTATTACACAATGACCTGGCTAATTATAAAATAAACTTATCTTACACAATGACCTGACTAATTACACAATGACCAAATATTATACAATGAGCTGAAAAACGTAAGAAAATTTTGTTTTTGTTTATAACGACACTATACTCGTTTTAAAGATAAAAAACGCTCGTTTTTATGATAAAAAACGCTCGTTTTTATGGTGTAATTTTTTTTAAAAATTAATGTCGTATGTAAAAGTTATGAACGTTTTAAAATAAGGGGGAGAACTTGATAAAAAGTCAACAAAAGTGCCAAGACTAAAATACCCTTCCAACAACTTTTTCTTCTACAATTTAATCTCAACCATTAAATATTTTGTATAATTTGATCTAATGACCCTAAATCCTTCTCACCATTCTTATAATTAGAATTTTTTTTACCTTAACCTAATCATATATATATATAAAGATTTTTAAATTTTATATATAATTTTATGTATAGATATTTTTAACTAAAAACATCTAACATACTAATGGAATATTTAAAATCGTGTATTGTTATTTTTTTTAACGACGACTTTCATTTTTGAGTGGCAGTCGCATCTTCGACAAGTCAGAGACCCATCACCCCTC
This sequence comes from Smallanthus sonchifolius, assembly GCA_023525975.1. NCBI lineage: Eukaryota > Viridiplantae > Streptophyta > Magnoliopsida > Asterales > Asteraceae > Smallanthus > Smallanthus sonchifolius. Next base: position 34,092,419 of record CM042042.1, read on the forward strand.
AATACCTGACCACTACGTTGTCTGAACCGGGCCCACGGGTTCAGAGCGAGGGGTTAGGCGTTCCCCGGGAAACCATGGAGCCTGCTGCTCCTTGACAGCAGTTGCACTGCTACACGGGCCAAAACCCGCTAGCGTAACGCACTCCAGACTAAAACCCGGGTTAACTCGAGTTTAAACTTGCGTGATTTCATTCAATTCTTAATTGCCTTACCACTAGACCAATACCATTGGTTTGAACTTGTGTATTGTTATTATACAAGGGCTTGATTAACCCTTGGTTTCTGGGGATAAAATAGTAAAAAGAAGCAGAAAGAAGCCCTGAAAAGTTGTGCAGGTGGGTGAGAATCAGAAGGAAATCGATAGATGGAGACGACGATGAAAGCGTATGCGATTTTGGGGCTTCTCGTCCTTTCTAATTTCGCCGGCGACGTATCGGCTCTTTCAGTCACCGTCAACGACGTTGAATGTGTATACGAGTATGTACTCTACGAAGGCGATACGGTTTCGGGCAACTTTGTTGTCGTCGATCATGATATTTTCTGGAGCTCCGATCACCCCGGCATCGACTTTATTGTGAGTCTACGGATCTTTATAGTTCAGATCTCCTTTTCCCCCTTCAATTTGGAACCGAATCATCAAATTTTAGGGCTTGTTCTAGATCCGATATGTTTTTTCATCGATCTGCTTCGGTAGGTGAAATTTTGGTTGGCGATGGGATTTTTGTTGCATAAATAAAACTGGATCTTATATGATTCGTCACGTATATTAGGTTTTGTTGCTATCCTTTTGGATTTCGAATAAATCTCCATTCTGCATAGGTTGTTTGAAAAGTATCAAGGGTGTTTTAAAAGCAATTTAAGCTTCAAGTCATAGGGATATAGAAGATCTGTATTTAAATTTAATATTTGTGTGTTTAAAAACCATTACAATCTTCAATTCTTGATTAGAATGAACTGTTGTTTAAAAGGCCATCATGCATGTATATATATTGTTTGACAATAAGCACCACTCATATGACCTTATTTTCTTGGCTTTTGAGCATGTCTTATTGACTTATTGGCTTTTTGAAATAAGTCACTAAGCACTTTCCCACAACATCCCAAACACCCTCCTAGATTAATAATAATTTAGATGCAACTTCAGTGACCAAGAATAAGTATGGTTTTCATGTATTGTTACATTTAGTTATAAGCTGTTTTCTGCAAACATCTATTTTATAAATCTTCAAGTTGAAAATAGTCTATTATTTTTTAATGTAAATTGATTATGATGTTTGTATTTACCATCTACTTGAAATAACAACATTGTTTTCTTGTGTCAACAAAATTTAGTATATGTATTGAGTTTTGCATTTGTTTCAGGTGTCTTCTCCTGGAGGGAATGTAGTGCAAACAATGAAAGGAACATCTGGTGAAAAATTCGAGTTTAAGGCTCCACAAAGTGGAATGTACAAGTTTTGTTTTCATAATCCTTACTCGACTCCTGAGACTGTCTCTTTCTACATACATGTTGGTCATATTCCCAATGAGCATGACCTAGCAAAAGATGGTTTTTTCACTCTCCCTTTCTCAGCAACTAAGTTCCTGCCAAAATACAAACTGACCTAAGTTCTTAGTTGTTATAAAAAACTTGGTTTTAAAAAGTGAGAGCCGCACAAAAGCGACAAGGTCAAAAACTGAGGCTCAAAGCGCAAAAGTGGTCAACTTTTTGTACGCGAGGCGCATAGTAATTATATAATTTTTTTATATATATCATAGGTTTTTAGCATCCCCTACCCAAAATTCAACTATAATAAGCTTTATATATGTTTTAACATATAAATTAACTATATGTACAATCTAAAAGGCATGTTGTACAACATTTTGCTGCACAAAAGAAGACTATGTACATCGCCTCACGCCAATTTTTTTGCCAAAAAAGCGCGCCTCACCTGCGCCTTTCTTTTACACTCGCCTTAAGTCACCAAAAGCGAAGCCCTTTGCGCCTGAGGTCTCCTCACGCCTCAGGCGCTCTTTTTAAAACCAAGATAAAAAATGACGGATTCAGTTTTAGTTAGACCTTACTAAACTGAACCTAGAACCGCTTTTTGAACTGAGAACCAAACCGAAAACCGGTTTTTGAAAACTCTAGAACGGATAATAGAACCAAATATTGCCGGATCCTGTTTGGTTTTTTGATTTTGTCTGTTTGGACTGTTTTTTGCACTCCCTTATTCCTGCTCGTGCTATCATTTGCCATTATTTTATAAAGCTGCAAGTTTTGTATACAAATAACATCGGTCATATGTTCTAATTTTTTTGCGTAGCATGCTTATATGTAGATGGGAGAGTTGTATCTTTTATATTTAAGATTCCGTTTTGCTCATTTCAGAACATTTGGACCCTGTCAATGTGAAAATTGCTGAATTGAGGGAAGCATTGGAATCTGTTACAGCTGAACAAAAATACTTGAAAGCACGTGATGCTCGACATCGCCATAGTAAGCCTTTTTAATTCATCATATTATCTGAGAAACATCTTGAGTTATTTATAAGTCATTAACCTTTCGAGGTCAATAATAGGACTTAAGAAATCATTTACAGCACCAAGAATACACATCAATGATTTTAGGAGATGATATATAAGGAAAGAAGCCCGTGAATTGGTAGCCTTTACAAACTTGTTCTTGACATGTCTAACATTGTTTAATAAAAAGGTCGTGTTCAGGCTGTTCTAGGTTGTACCTAAATTAATAACGTCACCATCAAAACCTTATAAAACTAGAATTAGAAACTATATAAGTTATAGTTCAACCCGCCAACCCATTTAACATGTTTACAAGCTTATTACGACCCGCCAACTCTACATGATATATAATCAATATAACTTGCCAACAATGCTACAATTTAAGTTCATGTGGATTGTGGACTTGTCTTTGCAATTTCAGTAAGTTTGATCAATGTTGGTTGCTTGGGCAGCAAATGAGAGCACACATAAACGGGTAATCTTTTACACAATCGCGGAATACATTTTACTGGCTGTTGCAAGTGGACTGCAAGTGGTTTACATACGCAGACTGTTTAGCAAGTCAGTTGCATACAACCGGGTCTGAGGTAACACCAACTCTGGCTCTGTGTATCGTTCTTACAGAATACAGATTAGAACTTGGGAACATGTTCAAACATTTTATGTTGGTTCATTGTCATGTCATTTGGAGCTTTTTTAGTGTTGCAACTAATTTAAAGTTTCGAGTTATTAGTCGTAATTTACATTTACATTATAAAACATTCGAAGAAAGGTTAAAAAATGGACAGTTGCGGGTCAATCAGACATGTTTTGATAAGTGATGAAAAAATATGATATGTTTTGATGCGTTAACCAACTTTCTGAAGTTGCCACATGTTATGATTATCATTTATGGTATAGTTATAGGGATAGGGATGGAGGATCCACTCTGAATGCTGTTAGATTAGTTTGTTAATAATGTGCTTTTTTATTCAACAGAGGATGGTAAAGATTGCTAAAGTCTGGGTCTTGGGTAGTAATATAATATTTATTATCATTTCTATTCAGAGTCATGCAAATTGCAAAGATAGTTGTATAAAAGGCTGTTTAGTTTTTCAACCTCACATTTTTTTTAATTAAACGTAATAGTGGATAATTTAGTTTGTAAAATTTTGGAGTTTTATTTGTGAACAAAAGCAAAGAATTAATTAAGTGGTATGTAAAACTTATATACGACCCTGAAACCTCTTTATGTCAAAGCTAGTGGGATTTCCCCGCGCTACGTAGCGGGAATTTGTTTGGTATCGGTTCGATTCGTTATGGTATCAGTACGTAAACGTCACTAGCTATAGCAAACAAAAGAGAAAATCTATAAAATAAAGTCGTTACATGTCGCAAAGGATACCGGCAAGTGTTTTACATCGATCGAAAACCAAAACAATAATAACGTTGCCGTCACCGATGTTATTCGGCCGATATTATTTAAGTCTTAAATTTTGCAAGACTCGGTTTTGACGTCCTACACACTTGTACTCACCTTCCCTCCCCCGCCGCCAAAAAATAACATGGAAATGCTCATAAAAAACACGTGGAAGCGACGCCCTACATCCCGAATTCTAGAAAACATAATATTTTAAATGTTGTAAGAGAAAGAAAACGAAACATTTAAGCAGCCTTAACGGCTTGTATATTCGTGCTTCTATGACTTGTACATCACCAAGAAAGCTCAGTTTTAAATGAAATTTATGCCGAAACCTAGATAAAAATAAGCACGTCACAACTACGTACTTGAAATTTTGTAAAACATCATATTTTAAAATATACAAGATAAAATTAAGAATTAATTATACGGATGACCCCTATGGTTTACACGGATTTCACTTTTGGCCCCTAGGAATGAAAACTACAAGTTTGGCCCAATAGTTTGCACGATTGTAACACTCATGGCCCTTGGGTTGGATGGACGTTAACTTTGACAGTTAAATGAGTGTAAAATGATAAAAATAGCTTTCAATAATAAAAATTAAAAACTAAATAAAAAATTAAAACCTAAAACTCCTACCCCACACTAGCCCACCCCACCTTCAACGTCATCTTCATCACAAATCGTCCATTTGACGTGCAGTAATGATGTAAAAGGCTGATGTTCCAAATCATGTTGATGTGCCTCATCATACTCCTCCTGGTGACATGGCTCGTCTCTTCCCGCATTACTATAGTACAATAAGCTTCTCTTAAAAAGTTAACTCAACTGTTTTCAAAATCACATGTTTTTGCTTCCCACAAGTTGAATTCAACTTCTTAAAACTTTCATTAGAATTAATAATCAAAATAGACTCGTCAGGCACCATAAGTTCCTGCATCCATGAATTCGGGTCGGGTACCGGGTACGTCCAAATTCAATCCACAATTTGATGAGAGATCCAACGGCGTAGGGCATCCGGTGAAACCCTCGATTGGGGTCCGATCGTGTGCGGCGGAGACGGATCAGACGCTGTGAGCTTCCGAGTCGCAGTCGCGGCAGAGGACGAGGTTGTCGATAGAGCAGCGAACGGATACGGGGCGGATCGGCATCCGTCACAGACCTGGGAGCGGAGGTGTTTGCCGGAGCGGGCATCGGCGGCGTGGACGTGGTGGTCGCAGAACAAGCAGAAGAAGCAAATGAGTATTATATCTTTTTTTTAACATAAGGGTATTTTAGGTATTTTTAAAAAGTTTAATGAAAAACTTAACACCCATCTAACCCAGGGGCCATGGGTGTTATAATCATGCAAACTATTGGAACAAACTTATAGTTTTTCATTTCTAAGGGCCAAAAGTGAAATCCGTGTAAATCACAGGAGCCATCCGTGTAATTAATTCTAAAATTAAATATACACAAAATTAATTATAAAAATAAAATATTATAAAATTTAATAATATTAAAACCAAGAAAAATCTACATGGATTCAATTGAATATTTAAATATCGCCTCAAATTAGTTAAACTAAAGGATCAATAGAAAACCATAAATTAGACAAAAACCTAAGAAAACCGGTCTCAATTAATCAGAAAATTTAGATTTTATTTATTTCTTTTTTTATTTAAAAATGTATTTATGTAAATACACATTCATTTATATTTTATATTTATTGTTTTGGTACACTAAAAATCTATTATTTTAGGAATTTGATTTCAATTTCCATTATAATAAATCTCTATCAATTTCAAAAACAAAATATTAACTCGATCTCGTTGCTTCTTCTCTCGATGGAGTTCAAACCACCATCAAGAAAGTTAGGTTAGATATGCAAAAAAAAAAAAAAGACAAAGAAGAGGTTACATTTTTTTTTTCTGAATATAATTAAAAAAAATTAATAGAAATAATGGATTAGAACCTTCTGAATGTAGTTGAAAAAAAGAGAAGGGGAACTTGGAACCATTCATCTGATCATCATATATTCATATTTTCGCAAATAACTCAAGAGATTACTATTTTTTTAAATTGGTGTACGATACAATCGGAGATATTCAACTGACGGTGGCCATGTATTTCTAAGAGTTATCATCCATGTATGTTTCTTAAACTCTTGATCGGAAGCAGTAGCATTTTCGTTTATGCATATTAAACTTTTGGTTGTAACATGCATGTAACTATATTGTGATGTAATTACATTAGTTTAGTTAAAGTTTTTTTATCCATATTTGTATATGTTATATATAGATACGTATACGTATCTCGTTTCTTCCTAATTTTTGTCCTGTTTACATATACGTATACACGTGTTATTATACCAGTTACATAATGTGTTTGTTGGTTTCTTCTTTTTCATTATAGTTTATTGTTTACATATTTATATATATATATATATCCCTATTCTAATAAAAAACTAAATCTTTTACCACTTGTATCACCATATTCATCCTTACAACTTTTTTCCCTCTAAAACTACATTTATATCCATTATTTAAATTTTTAATATTTTGTTTAACTTTTTTAAAAAATTACATAAATAAACATAACCAATTTAATTCATCATTATTACCATTAACTCAAATTCATCATCATTAATATTTGTAAGTAAGTTTTTTATTTTAATTTAAAAATTTTAATAGTTAGTTTTTAATTAAAATTAAGAAACTTATAAATATTTATTTTTAAAAGTGTATTATATTTTAAACTTAATTTTTTTTAAAAGATGAGTTTTTTTTTCAAAAAATATGTTTGGCTTCAGTTCTAGTTTATTAGTTTTAATTTTTTTATATTTAATTTTGAAGTATTAAATTTAAATTATGTTGATATATTAAGGAGTGCGATTTTTAAATTTTGAATTTAAAAGATGATATATTGTTGAAATTTAAATTTTATTTTATTTTAAATGAGAGATTAAATATTAAAGGTTTAGTGAGATTTTCCGTATAAAATACAAGATTTAAAAAAAAAGCAACTTAATTTTGATACGTAAATTTAATTACAACTTAATTATTTGTAAATATGTTACAATATCAAGGTTAAAGTTTATACAAAAAGGCTAATAGAGTTCAAGAAACTAATAAAATGGAGAAACAACGTATGCAAGGAAATCGTTGACTAATTTGATTGTCTTCGATTTCTTTGACTCCCTACTATCTTCAACCAGGTTCGCACCGTTTGTCCCCTATTTCTCGAACGGTTTTGGCTATTTTGTGGTTTCAGTCATTGAGGAAAAGAAACTCTATTCTTTGTTGCATTTAGTGGGTGTTAAACATTGAAAAGTTACCAATATCACGTCAAATGTAGTATACAATGAAGTATTTTCAAATTTGTAAATCATCATTGTAAGGTTTCATTTCACATGTAATTTAATATATTATAAAAATACACCACTTATGAAATGTATTTTCATGTATTTTTTTATGTTTTGATTATTATCATCTATATAATCTTAACATTTAACAAAATGAAAAAGTTACCAATACAATATCAAATTTGTATAAAAAGAGGTGTTAAGATAGTTATTAATATAATGTTAACGTTTCATCCCATGTAACAAATGGGGTTAAAGCTAGTATATATATATATATATATATATATATATATATATATATATATATATATATATATATATATGGTTGGGTTCCAGAGAAAACCGGTAGTTAGGAAAAAACTGAAAAAACCAATCTTAGTCGTTGATTAATAGTGGTCAATGGTCATTTTTATTTAAGGGTTTGATTGTAAAATCCATCTTTTAATAAAAAAACTAAATAATTTATCACTTGCCAAAACCACATTGATTCTCACAATAATTTTCCTCCGAAAACCCTTTATAACCCATTTCCTTTTTTATATTAGGATTTCAAAATTTAAATATAGATAACAAGTTTTTGGATATTTCATTCAAACCTTGAAGGCATGTTATCAATTCCATTCAAATTTGAAACTTACGTTGACCCATTTAATAAAAATCTTGGAAGAGTATTAAAATAAATTCCATATAACCATATTAATTTGCTTATGATTGATTAAATGTTTCATTCTCTAATCAAGCAATTTAGAAGAAACACATAACACGCTAACATTTGCCCACCGTGCAAAACACATTGAAATTCAGGCTGCTCAAAACAATGTATGTTCATCTAACTTCTTTGTAATTAATCTGAGTTGCAGCGCATGTAATTTCTGAATCAAATTAGTCAGTTAAGTTGGTGGGGGCTTCTAAATATCAAATTAATGTCTACTTTGTTAGTTATACTCGAATTTACATTGCCATAGTATGGCCATAAAATCCTTGACAAGTATAATTATTCAACTGATTCTTTTGTATTCATTAATGTGTAAAGCTAGAAGATGATGGTGAAGTCGAGTTGTAGTCTAGACTAAACAAGAAGAAGAAGCTAAAGAGGTTTTGTTAAGCCAAATACAAATATTGATAAAAGATTTTTTTATGAGCTTTAGAAATTCAAGGAAATTACCTTAGAAAGTTTCATGCTATCAAGTAGTATTTAATAATGGTCTATAACCTAGAGTTAAAAGCAATCAAAAATATTTTTAAAACAACTTAGTTTCACACATGGCTAGCTCTACGTGGTATTTTCTAGAGTTAAAAACATAGATGAAGTTAAACTATAGTTGTTGATAAAGATGGTGAAGTTATGAATAAAATATCAAATGTTGTATACAAAGAAATATTTAGAGATATTTAAATTGTATTTTTATTTTTATTGTATCATTGTATTTGTAATTGTAATGTAATTTGTAAATCCATGTATACATTTTTCATATATTTTATGTATATCATTTTGATATAATCTTAACGTTTAGAAAAGATAGAAAACTAACAATACATCAAATGTTATATAAAAAGAAGTGTTAATGTAACACCCTAAAATTTTCTAGAAAGGGAAAGGATTAAAATTGCCAAAATTCAAAGTTGAGGGTTGGATATGTAAATAATCAAAGTCCAGGGACTTAAAATGAAAATTTTGAAAAAATCAAGGGGTAGCGGACCGCTACCCAGGACCTTAGCGGTCCGCTACGTACGGACTAAGGAAAACTTCAGGAGCTGACACGTGTCCCTGTGACTCGCCGATGGAAATCTGACGCGTGGATGGGTGGCGGACCGCTAAGCCAGACCATAACGGTCTGCTACGTGTGCCCCAATCCAGATACACCGCCACAAGGGGTGGCGGACTGCTACCATCTAGAGTAGCGGTCCGCTACGGGTGCTACTTTGGCCCATATAAATAGATGATCGATTTCAGACCATCTTCACACACAAACACACTCAAATACACACACACACACACACACATTCTCTGTAACTCCAATCCCGAGCTTCGGTTCGCGTACGAGAGTCCAGTTTCCAGCGTTTCGACCTCAAATTTTCGTAGATAGTGCTGAGGTAAGGTTCTGACCTCCCATTAAGCTTTAATTATGAACCATTAAGCTAGAATTATATAAATAAGTAATGTTATGATTATCTAGGGACTCTGCTCGAGGTGATTGTCATACTTACTGATTATAAGCAGAAATATTTTCGAGGTGAGTTCTTAAACTGTGATGCATGAACCCTTTCATGACCTTGTCCGGATTACTTTATAAATATTTTGAGTATCTTGAAACGATTGTACCGATTGTGTATATATAATGTATTCTAAGCGCTTATTGTGTTTCACTTGCCCGTGGAACGGCATGTTGGACAGGATCCGTGGAACGGTCTTTGGTTATATATATACTGATGATTGTTCATAGTTATCTATGAATTTGGGGGTGGAACCCCATGGATATGTTCAAGACACTTTGGCGGGTCATTTTAATAAACTATTTTAGTTTATGAATTCACCAACTTTGTGCTGACCCATGTTTTATCAAATGTTTTTTACTGCATCACAGGTAGTCATTAGACAGGGCATTCCAGGGCTAGAATGAAATGATGAAAGATCCAGATGATGGGCATGCCAGGAACTATAAGTCCTAAATGACATGTCCCTTGTTAGGGATAAATGATGTAACTTTTATTAATCCTGTTGTAAACAATATTTTGATATTAATAGAAGTTATCATTTAGTCTTCCGCTGTGTGTTTTTAATATCAACGTCACAGTAACTAGAAGGCGACCTTCTGACTAGTATGTAGTTATCTGACAAACGGAATGTTCTGTCTAGGAAAGAGCGGTGTATAAATCTCTCCTAGACCCGTCGCTCTTACCTGGGAACATATCTATTGGAGGTACTACTCTAGTTAGATAACTGTCCTGTGTTACGAGCATGACAAGTTGGTATCGAAGCCTCAGTTTAAGAGATTTAGATACTACAGGAATAGTATCTAGACTTAAACTAGGACTCTGAGATTAGTCTGAAATGCCCCAGGATTAGTCAGGTGTATACATTCAGCACGACCTATGACGGGAAATACCTAGAAATCAGATAATTAAAGGCATTTTTGGCCAAGTGTTGTTAATTTCTGAATTTCCGAATTATGACCAGTTATACGAATTCTGATGTTATACATCTATATGTAGGTACCAGATGGCAGGACGTGGTAGAGGACAAGGAAGAGGTAGGGGTAGGATGCCCAATACTAGGTTCCGTACTCATGATACGACAAACACAAAGATCGATCCAAACAAGAATGTGAATACGAACACTGAACCCGAACAACCTGTGGAAGAAGTCATTATGACTGAAGCTCAGTTTCAGGGAGCGGTGGCATCTAAGGTCACCCATATGCTTCAAACAACTCTACCTGGAATGCTTGGCGATGCGCTTAGAAGGAGAGAAAATCACAATAGTTTGGGAAACCGAAACGAAGGAACTAGTGGTGCTGTTCCTCGAACAGAAGATATCCTTCATACCACTACACTAGTAAATAATATAGGCACAACACGAACCCATGAAACAGTTGGCATGACTATTCAGAGCATAGAAATTCATGGCAATGGATGCAACTACAAGAATTTCAGTGACTGTCATCCTAAACCATTCAATGGAAAGAAGGATCCTATTGCAGCCTTGCAGTGGATCACTTCCATGGAAGCTGTGATAAAGATGAGTGAGTGTAGAGCAGACCAAGCTGTGAAATTTGCTGCACATTCATTTGAAGAGGAGGCTCTTGACTGGTGGGAGTCAGTCAAACAGACAAAGGGTGAAGTTGTGACAGATAGGATGACTTAGGAGGATCTCAAGTCTTTGATTATTAAGAGGTATTGTGTCACACCCCCAATTTCAACTAACGGAGTTTTACCGTTTGGAAGGTGACACACCAGGATCTCAGTCATTAGTTACATCAAACGACACTATATGGGACTCAAATTTAAATATTATAAAAGTTTAGAGTAAATGCGGAAGCGTTTAAACAAGAGAGTAAATGCGCACAACAACGCGCCCAAGTCTAACAATAACTGATACATAATAAATGTTCAACATATTGACAATTATTGAATATATCATGTTGACACCATGCATGCCCTAACGTGCACCTGTGCCTTAGCTTAGCGTCCTGAGAAAACATGTAAGAAAAGTGTCAACACAAGGTTGGTGAGTTCACAGGTTTCAGTATAGTAGTAAAGCGTTTACCAGATTAATGTACAATCAACATATATATACCAATGAGTAGCTAACCCATGTTCATTGTTTGCTATTACGCTCGCAACCGTAAACTGACTGTTTGTATTGCCTCCCACCAGGTCTATCAACCATGGTGCACGTTTAGGTCAATATTGCACCCGTTCGATATCCAATCGTGTTAGCGCGACTAACGCGGGTGAGGTTTGTCAAACCCAGTAGTACTACCCAACATACCTCGCTATATTCATATTTAAACGGTTCGATGTGAGGACTTTCATGATAGAGTTTACGCATAGTCATAACAATTGATATAAAATGAAGTACAAAAATCAAAAGAGTTGTATCATGTTTTCTCCCCCAGTTTAAAAGCAGTAAAAAGGGGCCGTGAAACTCACCTGCTTGGCGTTAAAGGTAGTATCACACAAAGGATAAGTTGGAACCACGTGTGTAAGTCTCAAAAGACTTACGAATGCCCTAAAATTATAAACACATAAATTAGGGATAAAAGAAAAATGGGAAATGTGACAATGACACAGATTGAGAAGCGTTCTAAAGAAACGCTCTAATATTCAAGAGTGGACGAAAGTGTCCACGGAGTTAGGAATTACTTTACGCGACGAATGACACGAATAATAATAATTATAACCGGGTGTTTTGTCATTCACAAAAATTAAGAAAATAATAATATATGTATACGAGTAAATAGTATAACCAATTATATTATTATTTAGTCTCAATCGACACACGATGTTATAAAATGATTTGAAATAATATAAATATATATTATTTAATAATACGGGTCACGGTTTGAAAATAATATAAACATATTATTTTATATGAATTTACGGTTTAAAAATAATATAAACATATTATTTTTACTTGATAATAATAACAATATATTAATTATAAAAGTGGAATAATTTATAAAAATATGTTAATAATTCAAACCCGAGCCTACGGGTTGTTTTCCGGGTAAAAATACAATTGTATAATATTATAATATTATAGGGTTTGATTTTTATTAATTAAATATTAACAGAAAAATGTTTAAAAATAATTGTGGGAGTCCGGTCTCGAACCCGGGTCTCCTCCCCCACACACCAACACTCTAACCAACCCTACCCGCTAGGGAATCACAATGATATCCGGTTCTGATTTGTTTTAACGCGAACACTCCCCGTGTTCTTCCCCCATTTACGCGATTCGAAGCAGAATCCCACCCCAACCTCGACGAATTCGACTTTGAATGTTAACACAAGTTTAGGGGTTTTGTAATGCATGGTATTGCGAATCCGTGGACCGACTCAATTGCACAATCATGAGTTTAACACGGTTTTAATTTCGGTTTCAGAAGTCGAAACCCTAGTTTTTAATTTAAAATCAAATCGATTAATTTCGATGATGTTTGAAGTTGAATTCATGGGGCTTTTACTAATTAGAGTGATGCGAAACTACCCCCATAGTTTAATTGCCTTGAGACTGTGTTAAAAATCAAAACCCCCAAATCGATTTTAAGCAAAACCTAGGTTACGGATTATGATCAATTTGATTTCGATTGATGGAATAAACATAGGGCTTTTGATTGATACATGATTGCGAAACTGAGGGTATAAATTAATTGGATTGGGGTTAAGCCTAAGTTCAAAACCCCCAATTCGCAAATTGATGAACCCTAGAATCGGGTTTATGATTAATTCGATAACGAAAGCCTTAATTAGCATAGGGCTTTCAGTTTGTGGGTAAAAACGAAAGTGAGTGTGATGTCAATTACCAGAAAGAGGTACGAATTGAAGGTGCTCGACCAAAACGTATTCCGACTAGCGTGGCTTTCCTTCCGGTGACTCCGACTCTGATTCCGATTGGATTAGTGCGTGCAACAGTTCCACAGATGATCGATTTAAGTGGACAGGGGTTCGATTTCAAGTATAGCGATCAAATTGATACGCATTTGAGTGTATAGGAGCCGAATACGATGGTTACGACTATTAACGTCCATTATTTGCTTTAATTCGAGCAATGATGTTGAAAGCATGTTCGTGATCGACCGAAATCATTAATGATATGCGTTACTAATTTGCATTTGAACAGTTTTGCGGTTAAGGGTATGAATTCGGATCCAAATGTGAGGGTTTGACTTTATAAAGTCAAAATAGGGTTCATTCAAATTGATTTTGACTTTGGGAGTCAATTAATCAAATTTTGAAACTTGGCAGGACTAGTTCCTGTAGTTTGAGGTTAAATATTAACAGAACCGGTCCTTCGGGTTTGAATTTAACTGAATTAGCTAACGGGGTTAAGTTTCAATTAGGACATTTAACGAGGTTTGTTAACGGCGTTAGCATGAAAAGTCGGGTTATCACATCATCCCCTAGTTAAAAGAATTTTCGTCCCGAAAATCAAATAAATAAATTAAAAAAAAAATTTCCCGGGATGTGGATATCACATCATCCCCTAGTTGAAAGAATTTTCGTCTCGAAAATTAAAAAGTACCTTAAGAATTTGACGCGGAGTGCTTGAACAGACTAGGATACTTACGCATCATCTGATCCTCGTGCTCCCAAGTGAATTCCGGTCCGCGTTTCGAGTTCCAACGGACTCTAACAATAGGAATTTTGCTGCGCTTTAACGTTTTTACTTCCCTATCCATAATTTCGACAGGTTCTTCGATGAAACGTAATTGTTCATCAACATGTAGTTCCTCCAGAGGAACTGCGAGTGATTCGTCTGCTAGGCATTTCTTTAAATTTGAGACGTGAAAGACGTTGTGTGCACCACTAAGTCTTTCAGGTAGGTCCAGTTGATACGCGACTGGTCCGATTCTCTTTAATATTTTGAAAGGTCCAACGTAACGAGGATTTAGTTTTCCTTGTTTCCCGAAACGAATGACACCTTTCCAAGGTGAGACTTTGAGTAAAACCATGTCACCTATTTGAAATTCCAAAGGTTTACGACGCTTGTAGGCATAGCTCTTTTGACGATCACGAGCTGCCGTCATACGGTTTCTAATTTGAACGATCTTCTCGGAAGTTTCAAATACAAGTTCAGGACCTGTGAGTTGGCTATCCCCAACCTCGGTCCAACAAATGGGAGAACGGCATTTCCGTCCATAAGGTGATTCGAATGGAGCTGCCTTGATGCTAGTGTGATAGCTGTTGTTGTAGGAGAACTCCACCAACGGTAGGTGAGACTCCCAAGTGTTACCGAAATCGATCACACAAGCTCGTAGCATGTCCTCCAGAGTTTGGATAGTACGTTCAGTTTGACCATCAGTTTGAGGATGGTATGCTGTGCTCATATCTAGACGCGTGCCTAATGCTTTATGCAATGATTGCCAGAAATGGGCAGTGAATCGTGCATCACGATCCGAAATAATAGAGATTGGCACTCCGTGCCGAGAGACCACTTCTTTCAAGTATACTCGAGTGAGTTTATCCATTTTGTCAGTTTCTTTGATTGCTAGAAAGTGAGCAGATTTTGTTAGGCGATCCACAATTACCCATATAGTATCACATCCGGTAGGAGTTCGGAGTAATTTGGTAATGAAGTCCATGGATATTTGTTCCCATTTCCACATGGGAATTTCAGGTTGTTGCAGGAAACCGGACGGTTTTTGATATTCAACTTTGACCTTCGCGCAGGTCAGACACTTACTAACATAAGTGGCTATACCGGCCTTCATCTTCGGCCACCAATATAGTACTTTTAGATCATGGTACATTTTATCGGAACCCGGATGAATGGAGTAACGAGATTTATGAGCTTCATCCATGATTAGTTCCCTTAAGTTTCCGAACACTGGAACCCATATTCGTTCGACAAAGTAATGAATTCCGTCAGATTTTACTTCAAGTTGTGCTTCCATGCCACGAGTACCTTCTAACGGTAGGTTATCTTCTTTCAAGGCTTCAAGTTGAGCACTACGGATTCTGTCAGGCAATCCAGGGTGAATAGTAAGTTGTAATGCTCGAAATCGTTTGGGTTTTGTTTCCTTTCGGCTTAGTGCATCAGCCACAACGTTAGCTTTACCCGGATGATACCGGATCGCACAGTCGTAATCATTTAAAAGTTCAACCCAACGACGTTGTCGCATGTTTAACTCCTTCTGCTCGAAGATATGCTGGAGGCTCTTGTGGTCGGTGTAGATGGTGCATTTGGTACCGTACAAGTAATGTCTCCATATCTTAAGTGCAAAAACTACTGCTCCCAACTCTAGGTCATGAGTGGTGTAGTTTTTCTCGTGAACCTTTAACTGGCGTGAAGCGTATGCGATTACCTTTTCGCGTTGCATTAAGACACAACCCAGGCCTTGAATGGATGCATCACAATACACCACAAAATCATCGGTTCCTTCCGGAAGAGCTAAAATAGGTGCACTGCAAAGTTTCTGTTTGAGATGCTGGAAAGCTGATTCTTGATTATCGCCCCAGTTATAGGCTTTACCCTTTTGAGTTAAGGCTGTAAGAGGTTGTGCAATATTAGAAAATCCTTTGATGAATGTCGATAATAACCAGCCAATCCCAGAAATTGTCGCACCTCAGTCGGGTGCTGCCCAATTCTTGATGGCTTCTATCTTTGATGGATCAACATGTATTCCTTTCTCGTTAACCACATGTCCTAAGAATTGAACTTCCCGGATCCAGAATTCACACTTGGAAAACTTAGCATACAGTTGCTCCTGCTTAAGTAATTCCAAAATTAGGCGTAGATGTTCCTCATGTTCTTCCTTGTTCTTGGAATAAATGAGAATGTCGTCGATGAAAACGATGACAAATTGGTCAAGATAAGGTTTACACACACGGTTCATGAGGTCCATGAATACCGCGGGTGCGTTGGTTAATCCAAAAGGCATAACCATAAACTCGTAGTGGCCGTACCTTGTCCTGAAAGCAGTCTTAGAGATGTCTTCATCTCGGACTCTTAATTGATGGTAACCGGATCTAAGATCTATCTTGGAATAGAAACTTGATCCTTGGAGTTGATCGAAGAGGTCATCAATACGCGGTAGAGGATAACGATTTTTGATTGTCACTTTATTCAGTTCCCGGTAATCGATGCACATGCAAAAAGTTCCGTCTTTCTTCTTGAAAAATTGGACTGGAGCTCCCCATGGCGATGAGCTAGGTCTAATGAAACCTTTATCCTACAACTCTTGTAGTTGTGTAGATAGCTCTTGCAATTCACTGGGTGCAAGTCTACAGGGTGCCCGAGTAATAGGCGCTGCTCCGGGTGCTAGATCAATTTGGAACTCGACCTGTCGATGTGGTCGAAGACCAGGCAAGTCTTCGGGAAATACTTTCGGGTAATCACGAACGATCGGTATGCCTTCAATCCTCTTTTCTTCAGATGGTTGCTCGGCGACGAGAGCCAAAATGGCAGTATGTCCTTTACGTAGATATTTTTGTGCCTTCATGAAGGATATGATGCCCATAACAGCACCACTCCTTTCGCCTTGGACGGAGAGGATTTCTCCATTAGGAAAAGGAAGGCGAACGATTTTCTCGCGACAGACAGTCTCGGCTTGGTTCTTGGATAACCAGTCCATTCCGATAATTACGTCGAAACTACCGAGTGTGACCAGCATGAGATCAATGTCAAATTTATAACTAGCCAGTTCAAGTTTACAACCCTTAAGAACATGGGTTGCTTCTATTATTTGACCGTCCGCTATTTCTATGGTGTATTTGTCCTCTAACAGGGTTGGAGTTTTTCTTAGTAGGTTACTAAGTTTATTAGTCATGGAACTCCTATCAGCACCAGTGTCAAACAGTACAGAGGCAACATAGTTGTTTAGAAGGAACTTACCGGTAACCACGTTGTGGTCATAACGAGCTTCTCCGGATCCTAGCACAAAGGCTCGCCCCTTTGTACCATTTCTGCCATTGTTGCCATTATTGTTACCGTGGTTGTTGTTGTTACCTTGGTTATGGTTATTGTTGCCACTACCCCCTTACTTCAGTTGAGGAAAATCCTTCCGAAGGTGTCCTTCCTTTCCACACTCAAGACAACCCTTTGTAGATTCCTGTTGCTGGAAAGGATGTTTGGTTTGTAGCTCACCTCTACAGTCCTTGGCAGCATGACCCACCTTGCCACACCGCTGGCAAGGATTTCTCTTACAAGCACCGAGATGGTGAAAATTACACTAGTTGCACTTAGGGTATCCCTCCGTATAACCACTCTGGTTTTGTCCTGAAGAGGTCAACTGGTTGAAAGTCTTAGCAGACTTGAACCTACGTTGTTTTTGATGGGGTTGGTTAGATTAAATCCTCGTCTTCTAATGTTATTGGATCATTCCATGAAGGAAGAAATTTGTTTACAGGATTGAATGTGCTAGGTATAATTCGTAATTGACTAAGGATTAGTCATCGGATAAGGCAATAGAGTCAACTGGAATTTATTGCTGGAGTTTAAGGAATAACGTGTTAGCAGGAAAAGAATTCTTCCAATTCCGCTTACATACTTGGAGTCGGTGGGTTTACCATGAGGTTTTACCAGAGTTTCAATCGAGTTGGTTTCATTGATCAAGTTTGGATGAGAGTCTTAAGTTCACTAAGACTTTTACATGAGTGAGATAAAATGATGGATCCTATGGATGATAGTTTAGTGTGTTCGTAAACATCTTTAACCTGATAGTCGCGTCTATCAACTGTTGGACGAGTTTAACGATACCAACTAGTCGTTGAGCGGGTTACAAGAACTTCTACTGACAGTGGAAGTTTAAATTTGTAGATCACTTATTAGGACCATTTATCCACACACTAGGTTTCACCAGGACTTACATGCACCTCAAATTACTATTACGTGTGCACCCGTAATGCTAATTTGCTTTGCATGCTCACCCTTGTTCTTCCTGTCCTATGTCATAATGTCCTTTAGGTTATATTGTTTAGTATAGAGTGCTGTCAGATATGATAAGTCATTGAAAGGAGTAGTCATCAACCATAAGTTGATCGACCAGGACTCATATCAGTATGAGTAGTCAGGAATAGGTTGATACGAGTATTCACCCGAGTTGAAACACAATACGATAGTCCAATCCAGCGGATTGTAGATGAGAACATGTAACAAACATGTACATGAAGTGCGACTTCGAGAAATGAACTAATTCAAGAATACAAGTTATAGGAAGCAGCGTAGTAGCCGTCCTTTCAACTGAGTCAGGATAGGGTTTGAGTATGCATTGAGCAATGCGTTCTCAAATTTGTGGTCAATCTATTCTCAACAGAATATCGACCAAAGACGCGAGCCCATGGCTCGGGAAAGTGTTGACATCTACGTGTCAATGGGTTCTGCAATGATGTGTGCAACAGTCTGCCTTCACACGGCGTATCGTTGCTAGTGGTTACGGTAGGGACTCGCCTCCGACGATCCCAATTCCCAAGAGATATGCGTTAGTGCTGAGTGTCGTCCACAACATGGACCTGAGAAAGCCCACCATACCCAACAGGTGATGGTGATGTAAGTGACTCCTCCGAAGGCTCCGTCTCGCTGCCCTCGGACGGGAGTGAATGTTGTTCTGGTGATTCCCCGAGTGTCACCACTGGGAATGATGATGCAATGCGAATGACGTGTCCCTCGCCAATTGAGGGTGATACGGATGGTGTTACATGTCTGTACTATAATGTATGTATGGGTGCTATGTGTATCAGGTATGAGTGTCTGTGCAGTATGCAATCCTAGTTCTCTATAACCTGGCTCTGATACCAATCTGTCACACCCCCAATTTCAACTAACGGAGTTTTACCGTTTGGAAGGTGACACACCAGGATCTCAGTCATTAGTTACATCAAACGACACTATATGGGACTCAAATTTAAATATTATAAAAGTTTAGAGTAAATGCGGAAGCGTTTAAACAAGAGAGTAAATACGCACAACAACGCGCCCAAGTCTAACAATAACTGATACATAATAAATGTTCAACATATTGACAATTATTGAATATATCATGTTGACACCATGCATGCCCTAACGTGCACCTGTGCCTTAGCTTAGCGTCCTGACAAAACATGTAAGAAAAGTGTCAACACAAGGTTGGTGAGTTCACAGGTTTCAGTATAGTAGTAAAGCGTTTACCAGATTAATGTACAATCAACATATATATACCAATGAGTAGCTAACCCATGTTCATTGTTTGCTATTACGCTCGCAACCGTAAACTGACTGTTTGTATTGCCTCCCACCAGGTCTATCAACCATGGTGCACGTTTAGGTCAATATTGCACCCGTTCGATATCCAATCGTGTTAGCGCGACTAACGCGGGTGAGGTTTGTCAAACCCAGTAGTACTACCCAACATACCTCGCTATATTCATATTTAAACGGTTCGATGTGAGGACTTTCATGATAGAGTTTACGCATAGTCATAACAATTGATATAAAATGAAGTACAAAAATCAAAAGAGTTGTATCATGTTTTCTCCCCCAGTTTAAAAGCAGTAAAAAGGGGCCGTGAAACTCACCTGCTTGGCGTTAAAGGTAGTATCACACAAAGGATAAGTTGGAACCACGTGTGTAAGTCTCAAAAGACTTACGAATGCCCTAAAATTATAAACACATAAATTAGGGATAAAAGAAAAATGGGAAATGTGACAATGACACGGATTGAGAAGCGTTCTAAAGAAACGCTCTAATATTCAAGAGTGGACGAAAGTGTCCACGGAGTTAGGAATTACTTTACGCGACGAATGACACGAATAATAATAATTATAACCGGGTGTTTTGTCATTCACAAAAATTAAGAAAATAATAATATATGTATACGAGTAAATAGTATAACCAATTATATTATTATTTAGTCTCAATCGACACACGATGTTATAAAATGATTTGAAATAATATAAATATATATTATTTAATAATACGGGTCACGGTTTGAAAATAATATAAACATATTATTTTATATGAATTTACGGTTTAAAAATAATATAAACATATTATTTTTACTTGATAATAATAACAATATATTAATTATAAAAGTGGGTATAATTTATAAAAATATGTTAATAATTCAAACCCGAGCCTACGGGTTGTTTTCCGGGTAAAAATACAATTGTATAATATTATAATATTATAGGGTTTGATTTTTATTAATTAAATATTAACAGAAAAATGTTTAAAAATAATTGTGGGAGTCCGGTCTCGAACCCGGGTCTCCTCCCCCACACACCAACCCTACCCGCTAGGGAATCGCAATGATATCCGGTTCTGATTTGTTTTAACGCGAACACTCCCCGTGTTCTTCCCCCATTTACGCGATCCGAAGCAGAATCCCACCCCAACCTCGACGAATTCGACTTTGAATGTTAACACAAGTTTAGGGGTTTTGTAATGCATGGTATTGCGAATCCGTGGACCGACTCAATTGCACAATCATGAGTTTAACACGGTTTTAATTTCGGTTTCAGAAGTCAGAACCCTAGTTTTTAATTTAAAATCAAATCGATTAATTTCGATGATGTTTGAAGTTGAATTCATGGGGCTTTTACTAATTAGAGTGATGCGAAACTACCCCCATAGTTTAATTGCGTTGAGACTGTGTTAAAAATCAAAACCCCCAAATCGATTTTAAGCAAAACCTAGGTTACGGATTATGATCAATTTGATTTCGATTGATGGAATAAACATAAGGCTTTTGATTGATACATGATTGCGAAACTGAGGGTATAAATTAATTGGATTGGGGTTAAGCCTAAGTTCAAAACCCCCAATTCGTAAATTGATGAACCCTAGAATCGGGTTTATGATTAATTCGATAACGAAAGCCTTAAATAGCATAGGGCTTTCAGTTTGTGGGTAAAAACGAAAGTGAGTGTGATGTCAATTACCAGAAAGAGGTACGAATTGAAGGTGCTCGACCAAAACGTATTCCGACTTGCGTGACTTTCCTTCCGGTGACTCCGACTCTGATTCCGATTGGATTAGTGCGTGCAACAGTTCCACAGATGATCGATTTAAGTGGACAGGGGTTCGATTTCAAGTATAGCGATCAAATTGATACGCATTTGAGTGTATAGGAGCCGAATACGACGGTTACGACTATTAACGTCCATTATTTGCTTTAATTCGAGCAATGATGTTGAAAGCATGTTCGTGATCGACCGAAATCATTAATGATATGCGTTACTAATTTGCATTTGAACAGTTTTGCGGTTAAGGGTATGAATTCGGATCCAAATGTGAGGGTTTGACTTTATAAAGTCAAAATAGGGTTCATTCAAATTGATTTTGACTTTGGGAGTCAATTAATCAAATTTTGAAACTTGGCAGGACTAGTTCCTGTAGTTTGAGGTTAAATATTAACAGAACCGGTCCTTCGGGTTTGAATTTAACAGAATTAGCTAACGGGGTTAAGTTTCAGTTAGGACATTTAACGAGGTTTGTTAACGGCGTTAGCATGAAAAGTCGGGTTGTCACATATTGTCCACATGATAGCTAAAATATTTCATAATTCATTAATCTAATTAAAAACAACAAATATTCAAGTACAATACAATTCAAATAACCTAGTCTACTTCAAAACATTGATTTAATTAACTAAGTCCATAAGTTCTTAAGTGGAGGAATCTTCAACAAGCAATCACATGTCCAAACCTGAAACATTATTTAAAATCAAGTGTCAACTATAAAGTTGGTGAGTACATAGGTTTAGTGGAACCGATAAATAGTAGATAAAGCGTTTTCCAACTCATTGTTTATCTTGTTAAACATAGCATATATGGTTGTATCATTTATCTAAGCACAATTCAAACCTTGATTGACGCGCTTGAACATAGCACAACAGCTAGGTCCGGTATGTTTGAATATAGTTACCCACTATATCCGATATGTTTGAATATAACACGCGGCTATATCCGAGTATGTAGTAATAAACACCCTAACTGGGTGGGCTGGTCAGACACAATAGATCTATTTATATTACTGTTGGTTTTCTTGTGTTTAAAGTAAATGAATGTACACCCAATATAATTTAAGCATATAATCCATATGTATAACATGTATAAACAGTTTGATGAGTAGCATGTATAATGTTTCACCCCAAAGTATGTAAAAAGGTAAAATAGGGGCTATGTAACTCACCTGGCTAGCGGATGTTTTAATCCACGAGTGCGGGTGATAAGGATGTTGAAAACTAAGCACGATGAAATCCAATGTAGATAAATATGTATTATTGTATGTTTGTATATGTGTATTCGTATTTAAATGTGTATATGTTTATAATAACATTCCTTAAAATTATTTGTATAAAATATTGTAGTAAAATAATAATGATTTTTAGTAAAATTTAACATCTAAAAATATATATTTAATCTTGTTAAATATTTATATTTTTAAACAAGTAGATATTATTTTTATAAAAAAAATTTCTATTTTGTTTATTTATTTTATCATTATTATATATATATATACTTTCTTGAATTAAAACTTATTTAAACAAGTTTATAAAATATAGGGTTTGTTATTTATTATTTTAAAACTTTGACGGGTTAAATATGCGTGACGAAAAGAATGGTTTAATTGTTTCCAAGATAAATGAACGAGTCAACCAACTCGTAATAGTTTTCATTGTATAGGGAAAATATTAAAATATGATAAAATAAATAAATAAAATAAAAACAGAAAAATTTGGGTTGGGTCGGAGGCCACAAGAATCGAACCCGCGACCTACAACACAAACACACACGCGCATAACCAGCCGGGCTATCGCCCATCGCTGGTTATGTGTGTGATGTTTAATACATAACACATATGCGAATTGGTCGCTGGTTCTCGGCAACCGGCAAACCAGTGTCCGAGGATATTGCTTTGCCCGGTGATCGATGGTCTGAGGCCGAGATTTCAATTGGGATAGATTGCTTGTTGATAATAGAAGGTATCAGAACCAATTTGAGGCTCGAACCTCGTCGCGAAGGGTCTGGTCGGCAGGGTCCTAAATCCGAAAATGTCAAGAATGGGAATTAAACTTCGGGATGGAATTAGACTCTGATATTCTGGTCCCAGCTTCTCTCAGAGACGACGAACACAATGGTTGTTTCAATTTTGAGTGAGAGTGGGTGGAGAGGGGGTGGCGAGCTCGTGCAGGTTCGGTAATGGCTTTTTATAGCCGAGCTCGATCCTGATAATGAGACAAGCAATTGAGCATGTCCCGACACTCACCTGGACGAGACGAAACTGTCGAGCCATCTTGCAGGCGTGGAGGTTGACTGTCGGGGCCGAATTCATGGCGTGGACTTTCGGCCTGAAACACGATCAGGCTTTCTGTATGTCGGGGAGACAAATTGGTCGAGGGCTTTCGTTCGCGTGGGGAGGACGAGGTCAGGGAGACCAAAATATGTTGTCGAGGTGCAGGGAACAGACGTGTCGGGGGTTCGCCGGAAAATAGCTCGGACAACCGGTCAACGGGGAAGACGGCCGGAATTGCGAATTGGGAAATGGCAGAATTGGTCGCTGAAGTTTGATTTTGTTTAAATAAAGTCCTTGAGATAATTACGGATGGGTCCTTGTGGTTTGATTTGGCCATGTTTAGTCCCTTAACCGGTTTTTGTTTAAAACCTTTTAGTTTAAAAAATTTCAAAACAGTCCCCTCAACTTTAATAAACTAATTAAATTTCTTTTTAATTTTAAATTTTATTTTATAAACTTATATTATTATTATTATTATAAATATTTTTATAAAAGTTAATTATTTTATTTAAATAGGTTATCTTATTTTATATATAAGCCTTTTTTTAATTTAGATTTTTATATAAAATTTTATATAAGTTTAAAACGTATAAACTTTTAATTATTTTAAATCCATAAAATAAATATATATTTTGTACAAAATTAAATAAAAACAATTGCATTTCATTTAGTTGAAAATGATTACATGATATATATTACAAATGCGTGAATAAAAATCCGGAATGTCACAGTCTCCCCATTTTAAAGGAATTTCGCCCCGAAATTCAACTAATGGAGGTTATGAAAAGAGATGCGGATATTTGGTCTTCACGTTCCCAAGTGAACTCGGATCCACGTTTAGACTCCCAACGGACCTTGACAATGGGGATGCGGCTACGCTTGAGTTTCTTGACTTCACGGTCCACGATTTCCACGTGTTTTTCAACAAAGTGCATTTTTTCGTCAATACGCACTTCATCAAGAGGGATGTGGAGATTCTCGTCGGCTAGACACTTTTTCAAATTAGATACATGAAAAGTCGGATGAACGTTGCTGAGCTCTGAAGGAAGATCGAGTTTATAGGCCACTTTTCCTATCCTTTCGAGTACCTTGAATGGGCCCACATATCGAGGTGCAAGTTTTCCTTTCTTTCCAAATCGGACTACGCCTTTCCAAGGTGATAACTTTAGAAGAACCATATCCCCAACTTGAAATTCCAAGGGTTTTCGTCGTTTATCGGCATAGCTCTTTTGCCGACTCCTTGCTACTCGAATGTTGTCACGAATAAGAGAGATTTTATCGGTGGTCTCTTGGATATGCTCGGGGCCGGTGATTTGTGCTTCACCAATTTCGTTACAACAAATCGGTGAATGACATTTTCGTCCGTAAAGAGCTTCAAACGGTGCCATGTTAATACTTGTGTGGTAGCTGTTATTGTAGGAAAATTCGATCAGTGGTAGGCGAGAATTCCAATTGCCGCCAAAGTCAATGACACAAGCTCTAAGCATATCCTCGAGAGTTTGGATTGATCGGTTTTGGGATGGTAAGCCGTGCTTAAATCCAAACGATTACCAAGCGCAGATTGTAATGATTGCCAAAATCGGGAAGTAAAACGCGAATCACGATCAGAGATAATGTTCAAAGGGATTCCGTGACGACTTACGATCTCATCAATGTAGATCCGAGCCAATTTCTCGACTCGATAGTCCTCATGAATAGGCAAGAAATGAGCAGACTTTGTGAGTCGATCGATAATAACCCAGATACTATCGTGCCCACTAGAAGTGCGTGGGAGTTTGGTGATAAAGTCCATGGCAAGGTTCTCCCACTTCCACATGGGAATTTCAGGTTTTTGGAGGAGCCCGGAAGGCTTCTGGTGTTCGGCCTTTACTTTAGAACAAGTTAAGCATTTTGCCACAAAGAGGGCAATATCCTTTTTCATGCCGGGCCACCAGTATTGTTGACGAAGACCCATGTACATCTTATCAGCTCCGGGATGTACCGAATATCGAGTTTTGTGGGACTCGTTCATCAAAAATATACGAAGGTCGTCGCGATAGGGAACCCAGATACGATCCAAGTAATACAATAGGCCGTTGGCTTTGGTTTCTAGCAAGAGTTCTACACCACATGCCATTTCTTGGTACATGTTTCCCTCGGTAACCGAGGTGTGTTGTGCTTGGAGAATGCGGGCTTGGATATCGTTATGAATATGAACACTATAAAGCATGATACGTTCTTTACGACTCAAGGCGTCGGCTACAACATTTGCTTTGCCGGGGTGGTAGCGAATCTTGCAGTCATAGTCGTTAAGAAGTTTGACCCATCGTCGTTGCCTCATATTAAGCTCCTTTTGATTGAAAATATGTTGGAGGCTTTTGTGGTCGGTGAAAACCACGCATTTGGTGCCATAAAGATAGTGTCTCCAAATTTTCAAGGAGAAAACGACAGCACCAAGCTCGAGATCATGGGTCGTATAGTTCTTCTCATGGATTTTGAGTTGACGTGATGCGTATGCAATTACTTGACTACGCTGCATAAGAACACAACCAAGACCTTGGTTGGATGCATCGCAATAAACGACAAAGTCGTCATTACCACTAGGAAGGGTTAGAACAGGAGCATTGCAGAGCTTGAGCTTGAGAGTTTGAAAAGCTTCTTCTTGTTTGGGTCCCACTTGTAAGGTTTACCTTTGTGAGTCAAGGCAGTAAGCGGAACCGCAATCTTGGAGAAATTTGAGATGAAGCGAAGATAGTAACCCGCTAGTCCAAGGAAGGAACGAATCTCGGTAGGAGTCTTAGGAGTACTCCAATTCTTTACTGCTTCGATTTTTGCCGGGTCCACATGAATCCCTTTATCGTTGACTATGTGTCCCAAAAATTGAACCTCCTTTATCCAGAATTCACACTTGGAGAATTTGGCATATAGTTGTTCCTTCTTCAAGAGCTCCAAAATCAAACGAAGGTGTTGTTCATGCTCCGATTTTGTTTTAGAACAGATGAGAATGTCGTCAATGAAAACGATTACGAACTTGTCCAAATAAGGTTTGCATACACGGTTCATGAGATCCATGAAAACCGCAGGTGCATTAGTCAAGCCAAAAGGCATAACCATGAACTCGTAGTGACCATATCTAGTCCGAAAGGCAGTCTTTGGAATGTCTTCATCGAGGACACTGGTATCCGGAACGAAGGTCAATTTTGGAGAAACATGTTGAACCTTGAAGTTGATCGAAAAGATCGTCGATACGGGGTAAAGGATAACGGTTCTTGATTGTAAGCTTGTTGAGTTCACGATAATCGATGCACATTCGAAACGATCCATCCTTTTTCTTTACGAACAGCACGGGAGCACCCCAAGGTGAATGGCTTGGTCGGATGAATCCTTTGGATGAGAGTTCTTGTAATTGGCTTGCGAGTTCTTGCATCTCGGAAGGTGCAAGAGGATAGGGAGCTTTTGCCACGGGAGTTGCTCCGGGCACAAGGTCAATACGAAACTCTACTTGTCTTGGGGGTGGAAGACCGGGTAAATCCTCGGGGAATACCTCGGGAAAGTCTCGAATGATCAGAATATCTTGCAGTTTCTTACCTTTGTCTTTCATGTCAACTACGTGGGCCAAGAAGGCAACGTACTTTTTCCGCAAGTACTTTTGTGCCAATGTGCAAGACATGAGTTGTGTGACAATCCGGACTTTTCCAGTTAACTCTGTTAACAAAATCCCGTTAAAGTTAACTTAATTAACTTAACTCAAACCTCAGGGACTAATCCTGGCAATAATCCAAACCTAAACTCCAGGGACTAGTATTGTAATACCCCTAAAGTTGATTGTTGACTTTTCAGAAAGTCAAAATCTCAATCCTATTGACTTTTGATAAGTCGAATTAACATTCTTAGCCTAGTTCAAACCACAAGGGTCAATTATGCCAATTCCTAAACTTATGAACCTGAAACAGAGGGACCAAACCGGTAATTAGACTATTCTTGATTCTGTTGACTTTTAGAAAGTCAAACGCGCGATTTTTATCAAATTCAAATCCCACACTTGTTTTTCTGTTGATTTGGTAACCGATAAACACGTTTCTGCCATAAACGATCATGAATGAACACTTAACATAATCATTATACGCGAATTAAACTCTAATTATGTGTAATTAACTCGTAACCGCCGACCCTCTTCATGAACACATCAAATTCGAAAAATTCACCTGTTAATTTCACAATTGAACGCTCTTCACACGACAAACGAATTCCTCTGAAGCTTATACGCGCATCAATTTGCCCGGAGCAAGAACCAGTGACACCAAAGACCATACCATACTCGATCGGCACTTGTTTTACTCGATCACCATCAATCCGGCACCAATTCAGGTAACCAAATACACCCTCACCTTCGTTTTCATCTGTTTAGTGAAATCCCTATCAATCCCAGGGCTTAAAATATCGAATTAAACCAATCCCGTATCTAGGGTTTATATCATAAATCGATTTGGGGGTTTTGATCCTAAACCTAGCCTCAATAAAATTAAATCACATAGTCAGGTTAAAAATCTTTTCTTTATTAAAAGCCCTATACTAATTTGAACTCGTAACATCGAATTTTTAAAGATCCAGAACCTAGGGTTCATCACAAACCGATTTAATCGAACCCTACTCTAAACCCTGTTTTAATACAATTAAAGCATACCATTCGACTCGAAATCATCTGTATAATGAAAGCCCTCTATCAATTTAATCTGATATCATCGAATTGTTCGTAATCCGGAATCTAGGGTTTATACATAATCTGTTTTGGGGCTTTTGATATTAAACGCATCCTTAATGAAATTAAACTACACCCACAGATTCGCAATGTTTTAGTAAGTAAAAGCCCCATGATTTCATCAGTTTCTAACATCAGGTTCGTTCGATTTGATTCTGAGTTCTAAACTAGGTTTACGGGTTTTCAAATGAATCTTTAACTCTTCTAAACTTGATAACTTTTCAATTAAACGCATACACAGGTTCGCAAACATCCGATTTACAAAACCCCTAACCTTTGATTTCATTTCAGTGTCAAAAATCGTTGGAATTGAGTATGGATTCAATCGTATGTGTGTATGGGGAGGGATGAACACTTGGGTTGTATGTTAAAACCATTTGAAACCGGATTTTGTTGCGATAGCCTAGCGGCCGGACTGGTTAAAGCGATGTGTCTGTGTGGGAGAGACCCGGGTTCGAGGTCGGGCTCCCACATTCTTTTTTTAAACAATTTTCTGGAATATTAAATTAATAAAAATCAAATCTTTTAATATTATATCATTATATAAATGGGTTTAAACCGGAAAACAACCCATAGGCTCGGGATTTAAATATTTTGTTTATTTTTATAAATTATAACTATTTTTATAAATTGTGCACTTTTATTATTAATAAGTAAAAAAAAAAATAATATATTTATATTATTTTTAAACCGTAAACGCGTGTAAAATAATATGTTTATATTATTTTCGAATTGTGACTCGTATTATTAAATAATATATATTTATATTATTTCAAATCATTTTTATATAACACCGTGAACCAATCAAGACTAAATAATAATTAGTTATGTTAACCACTCGTATATATATATATATATATATATATATATATATATATATATATATATATATATATATATATATATATATATATATATATATATATATATATATATATATATATATATATTATTTACGTCGTTCGTCGCGCAAAGTAATTCCTAAACCCGTGGACACGTTCGTCCACTCTCGTTTGTTAGAGCGGTTCTTTAAGACGTTCTTTCCTTGTCACGGTCACAACTCCCTTTATCGTTCCTAATTTATATATTTATAATTCTAGGACATTCGTAGGTCTTTTGAGACTTACACTCGTGGTTCCAAACTTACTTCTAGTGTGAACTACCTTCAACGCCAAGCAGGTGAGTTTCACGGTCCCTTTTTACTGCTTTTAACTTGGGGGAGAAAACATGCTTAAACTGATTTTAGATTTTGTATTTCATATGCTATCAATGTTAAAGCTAAGTGTAACATGCTATCACAGAAAGTCCTCATCTTATTTCGAACCGTTAATATGGATCTTAGCGAGGTAATGTTTAGTAGTACTACTGGGTTTGACAAATCCCACCAGCGTTAGTCGCGCTAACTCGATCGGATATCGAACGGGTGAAATGTTAGCCTATTCACATGGCCAGTATTGATAGACCCTGGCAGGAGGTAATAAACAAACAGTCAGTTTCGGTTACGAGCACTTGAGTTAAAACATGAACATAGGTTAGCTACCTATAGATACATATTGAAAGATCATAAATCTGGTAACGTTTACTTATTTATTTGAAACCTGTGAACTCACCAACCTCGTGTTGACACTTTTTCTTACATGTTTTCTCAGGACGCTAAGCTAAGACACAGTGCACGTTAGGGCATGCATGGGATTCAACTGCTTTGCTTTGTGTCTATTTATGTTGATTGAATTATTTTAATGTACTTTGTTTGTTTGGACGTTTGGACTTTTGGACTTTGGTTTTGGGCGCGTGTATTTTGCGCATTTACTTTCTTTACGCTTCCGCATTGATACTCTGAAATAAAAGATTTTTTCATTTTGAGTCCCATATAGAGTCGTTCAATGTAACTAGTTTCTGAGATCCTGGTTTGCCACTTCCCAAACGGTAATACTCCGTTAATTGAAATTGGGGGTGTGACAGATTGGAATCAGAACCATTGGTTATAGAGAACTAGGATTGCATACTAGACTATAGCCTCACACATTAGTTACATGCCATTTGGATGTTTGGCACTTATACAAATTGTTGCAGGATCATGTCGTCAACACCACCTCCATCACCTAACGCATCAGGGCATAAGGCACCTGTACCCTCATCCCCGGAACCCAAAAGGCGCCGGACTACCTCAATTGAGCAAGGCGAACCGAGCAACGCACGAGCATTGGAGTATGCTCTCAATTGGGATATGTACCCACATATGATCCAAAGGTGGATCGAAATGGGAGATGTTCCATCACCGTATTTTGGATCCACGTCTTCATCGTCTACACTGCCTAGCTTACCATGTACAATGGAACAAGCCTTCGCAGCATTTGTGTCCTATATGTTAAAGGAATTAAGTTTTGTACAAGATGCCACCGAGGAGATACCTAAACTCCTGGAGAATGGACCTCAAGTGGAGAAGAATAAGGTAGGAATAGAAAATTTGTCTACCGAACTAGCTGCAACGGACCATGTCCACAACATTTTAGTGGATCGTGTGGCACACCTAGAGACGAGGGCTGACACTATGGATGATGATATGCAAGGAGTTCTGGAGAGATTAGCTGATATGGAAGCTCAGCTACATGTGGCTAACCACACTGCTGAAGGCCTTCAAGAGAGGGTGGCTCACTTGGAAGCCCAACTGCAAGCGGCCCTACACCCGGAAGACATTCCAGTATCTGACGATGAGGAGGAACCCTTTGAGGAGGAACTCTTTGAGGAGGAGCCCTTCGAGGAGGAACCCTTAGAGGGGGAACCAGCTGAGGAAGAGCCAGTGGAGATTGATGATGCATAGTCATATGTCTCTTCTGATGACGAGGATATTTGAGGATCTTCCTAATCTATCTTCTTTTCATGTTTGTTTTGCTTATGTTATTTCCCTTTTCAAACCTAGATGGGTAAGGTTGTTCCCATCCAATAAAATCATGAGAAGTTTAATATTTGAGTTATTTATTTTGTAGCCTTACAATTTATTTAATTTTCAAAATATTAGATGTTGTATTTCCTTACCCGTACCTGAATAATGTTTAATATGCGATATATTTCTCATTGTTTTCATTTGTGATTGTGAAGAAATATGTCTGGGAGAGGACGAGGAGGCCGTACCGGTGGTCGTGGTGCCATCAACATGACGGCAGCAGAACTAGCAGCTTTGATAAACAATAGTGTGGCAGAGGCCCTAGCAGCACAGAATGCTGCAGGTAAATGCTTTAACTATTGACTAGTAGTGTCAATTCCTTCTCCTAAGAACATCTTTCTAAACTCTATAATTCCAATTCAATTCGTATTTCTAAATCCAGGCCAGCAAAACCAGCAAAATCAACAGTCAGCCTGCACTTTCAAGGCATTCATGGACTGCAAGCCCCACACCTTTAGTGGAGCTGAAGGAGCAGTTGGATTACTTCGCTGGTTTGAGAAGGTTGAATCGGTAATAGCCATGTGAAACTGCCCCGTGGCTAATCAAGTGAAATTTGCTGCTGGAACTTTGGAAGGCCCGACCCTAACATGGTGGAATGCCCAAGTTCAAATGTTGGGACTAGCAATGGCAAATGGACTCCCGTGGGAGGAATTTAAAACCATGATGAAAGAAGAATACTGCCCACGAGATGAAATTCAAAAGCTAGAAGGAGAGTTCTGGAACCTTAAGATGGAGGTTTCAGAAATTGAACTCTACACCACCCGTTCGCACGAACTTGCTACCATGTGCCCACACATGGTGACTCCGGATTACAAACGGATTGAACTATACATTGGAGGTTTGGTACCTCAAATTCAAAGCATGGTGACCTCATCCAACCCTACCACCATCCAACAGACCATCAGACTTGCTCACAAATTGACCGATCAGGCAGTGACACAGGGAACTTTACCTCCAAGAGGTTCAATTGCTAAACCCACCGACAGCCACAAACGCAAGTTCGATCACCATTCCAACACCCACAACCACTCTAACTCCCAATCCAAAGGACCCCAACCCAACCAGCAATAGTCTAACCAACAGCAACAACAACAACGTAGGTTCGAGACTACCAAAAACTTCAATCAGTCGACCTCTTCTGGCCAAAACCAGGGTGGTTATGCGGGAAAGTCCCCGAAGTGTAACAAGTGTAACTTACACCACTTTGGGTTCTGTAATCGTTGCTAGAGGTGCGGTAAAATAGGCCATGCTGCTAAGGACTGCAGGGGTGAATTACAAACTAAGCAACCCTTTCAACAACCGGGGTCTACTAGGGCTTGCTTTGAGTGTGGAAAGGAAGGGCATATTCGGAAGAACTGTCCTCAGTTAAAGAAAGGGGGTAATGGAAATCACAACCCTAACCACAATAACAATGGGAATGGTGGAAATAATGGCAATGGGGGAGGAAATGGTGCGAAGGGACGAGCCTTCGTACTAGGATCTGGAGAAGCCCGTTACGACCATAATGTGGTCACCGGTAAGTTCCTCGTAAATAATTTCTTTGCTTCTGTCCTTTTTGACACCGGTGCTGATAGAAGTTTTATATCTAAGAAATTTAGTAATATGATAAAAGGAACTTCATCTCTATTAGAAGATAAGTATACAATAGAGATAGCCGACGGTCAAATAATTGAGGCAACTCACATACTTAAGGGATGTAAACTTGAGCTAGCTACACATACATTTGATATCGACCTTATGCCGGTCATACTTGGTAGTTTTGATATAATTGTTGGTATGGATTGGCTATCTAAAAACCAAGCCGAAATTATCTGTCGTGAGAAGATTGTACGTGTGCCTCTCTCAAATGGAGAAATCCTTTCCATCCAAGGCGAAAGAGTTGGTGCAGTCATGGGCATTATATCCTTCATGAAAGCACAAAAATGTCTTCGAAAGGGGCATACGGCTATTTTGGCCCTTGTTGCTGAACAGCCGTCAGAAGAGAAGAAAATCGAAGATATTCCTGTTGTGCGTGAATTTTTGGAAGTATTTCCCGAGGATCTGCCCGGTTTGCCACCGCATCGTCAAGTAGAATTTCAGATCGATTTAGCACCTGGAGCAGCGCCGATCGCTCGGGCACCTTATCGATTAGCACCTAGTGAATTGCAGGAACTGTCCACTCAATTGCAAGACTTATTGGATAAAGGTTTCATCCGACCTAGTTCATCACCGTGGGGAGCTCCGGTATTATTTGTCAAGAAGAAGGACGGTACGTTCCGTATGTGTATTGATTACCGGGAGCTGAACAAAGTTACAATCAAGAACCGCTACCCTTTACCTCGTATTGATGACCTTTTTTATCAACTCCAAGGATCAAGTTCCTATTCCAAAATAGACCTTAGGTCCGGCTATCATCAGTTAAGAGTCCGAGAAGAAGATATCTCTAAAAATGCATTCAGGACAAGGTACGGCCATTACGAATTTATGGTCATGCCTTTCGGTTTAACCAACGCACCTGCGGTATTCATGGATCTCATGAACCGTGTGTGTAAGCCTTACCTTGACCAGTTTGTTATCGTTTTCATCGATGACATCCTTATTTATTCCAAGAACGAGGAAGAACATGAAGAACATCTGCGCCTAATTTTGGAACTACTTAAGCAAGAGCAACTTTATGCTAAGTTTTCCAAATGTGAATTTTGGATTCGAGAGGTTCAGTTTCTAGGTCATGTGGTAAATGAAAAAGGGATACATGTCGACCCGTCCAAAATAGAAGCCATCAAGAATTGGGCAGCACCGACGACTCCGACTGAGGTGCGACATTTTCTGGGATTGGCTGGGTATTACCGTCGTTTTATCGAAGGATTTTCAAAGATTGCGCAACCTCTCACCGCCCTAACTCAAAAAGGAAAAGCTTATAATTGGGGCGATAATCAAGAATCAGCTTTCCAACATCTCAAACAGACACTTTGCAGTGCACCTATTTTAGCTCTTCCGGAAGGAACCGATGATTTTGTGGTGTATTGTGATGCATCTATTCAAGGTCTGGGTTGTGTCTTAATGCAACGCGAAAAGGTAATCGCATACGCTTCACGTCAGTTAAAGGTTCATGAGAAAAACTACACCACTCATGACCTAGAGTTGGGAGTAGTAGTTTTTGCACTTAAGATATGGAGACATTACTTGTACGGTACCAAATACACCATCTACACCGACCACAAGAGCCTCCAGCATATCTTCGAGCAGAAGGAGTTGAACATGCGATAACGTCGTTGGGTTGAACTTTTAAATGATTACGACTGTGCGATCTGGTATCATCCGGGTAAAGCTAACGTTGTGGCTGATGCACTAAGCCGAAAGGAAACAAAACCCAAACGAGTTCAAGCATTACAACTTACTATTCACCCTGGATTGCCTGACAGAATCCGTAGTGCTCAACTTGAAGCCTTGAAAGAAGATAACCTACCGTTAGAAGGTACTCGCGGCATGGAAGCACAACTCGAAGAAAAATCTGACGGAATTCGTTACTTTGTCGAACGAATATGGATTCCAGTGTTCGAAAATTTAAGGGAACTAATCATGGATGAAGCTCATAAATCTCGTTATTCCGTTCATCCGGCTTCCGATAAAATGTACCATGATCTAAAAGTACTATATTGGTGGCCGAAGATGAAGGCCGATATAGCCACTTATGTTAGTAAGTGTCTGACCTGCGCGAAGGTCAAAGTTGAATATCAAAAACCGTCCGGTCTCCTGCAACAACCTGAAATTCCCATGTGGAAATGGGAACAAATATCCATGGACTTCATTACCAAATTACCCCGAACCCCTACCGGATGTGATACTATATAGGTAATTGTGGATCGCCTAACAAAATCTGCTCACTTTCTAGCAATCAAAGAAACCGACAAAATGGATAAACTCACTCGAATATACTTGAAAGAAGTAGTCTCTCGGCACGGAGTGCCAATCTATATTATTTCGGATCGTGATGTACGATTCACTTCCCGTTTCTGGCAGTCATTGCATAAAGCATTAGGCACGCGTCTAGATATGAGCACAGCTTACCATCCTCAAACCGATGGTCAAACAGAACGTACTATCCAAACTCTGGAGGACATGCTACGAGCTTGTGTGATCGATTTCGGTAACACTTGGGAGTCTCACCTACCGTTGGTGGAGTTCTCCTACAACAACAGTTATCACACTAGCATCAAGGCAGCTCCATTTGAAGCACTTTATGGACGGAAATGCCGTTCTCCCATTTGTTGGACCGAGGTTGGAGATAGCCAACTCACAGGTCCTGAACTTGTATTTGAAACTTCCGAAAAGATCGTTCAAATTAGAAACCGTATGGCGGCAGCTCGTGATCGTCAAAAGAGCTACGCCGACAAACGTCGTAAACCTTTGGAATTTCAAATAGGTGACATGGTTTTACTCAAAGTCTCACCTTGGAAAGGTGTCATTCGTTTCGGGAAACGAGGAAAACTGAATCCTCGTTATGTTGGACCTTTCAAAATATTAAAGAGAATCGGACCAGTCGCGTACCAACTGGACCTACCTGAAAGACTTAGTGGTGTGCACAACGTCTTTCACGTTTCGAATTTAAAGAAATGCCTGGCAGACGAATCACTCGCAGTTCCTCTGGAGGAACTACATGTTGATGAACAGTTACGTTTCATCGAAAAACCTGTGGAAATTATGGATAGGGAAGTTAAAACGTTAAAGCACAGTAAGATCCCTTTTGTTCGAGTCCGTTGGAACTCGAAACGCGGACTAGAATTCACTTGGGAGCGCGAGGATCAGATGATGCGCAAATATCCTAATCTGTTCAAGCACCCCACGTCAAATTCCTAAGGTACTATTTAATTTTCGGGATGAAAATTCTTTCAACTAGGGAATGATGTGAAACCCCAGAAAATTTTATTTTATTTTATTTATTTTAGTTATTTTAATTTTCGGGACGAAAATTCTTTCAACTAGGGAATGATGTGTGTTGGGTATAATTTTGAGACGGATGCTGTCAATCGAAATTACAGTATCGAAACTACTAGTTTCGGTTGAACTTTTGTTCAATCGAAACTACTAGTTTCGGTTGAACTTTTGTTCAATCGAAACTACTAGTTTCGGTTGAATTTTTTGTTCAATCGAAACTACTAGTTTCGGTTGAACATTTGTTCAATCGAAACTAGGTAGTTTCGATACCTGTTTTTCAGGCCCATTGGGCGGTGGCTTGAAAAACAAGGCGCATTGCTTGGCCTCCTATATATATAGCAGATTATGCCCTAGGAGTGAGTGTGTGTCTGTAGAGGGAATCACCACCCCAGGGGGAGCTCACCCTGGGGTGAGATAATTGTTAGTGTATGATCGAACCTTTTAATTTTCATTTCAATCAAAGAATCATACGTTTTATGCTTTCAATTATCTGTTCTTTTCATTTTCATATGTTTCTGTTCGTGTTTGTGATTCCCGCACCCGTCTCTACCATTTATGATTCGAGAGTGATACCGGATCCAGAGATTCCGCCTCTCGATCCGGACTGTTTGAAGATTTCTCCACAGATTTGTGTTTTCGGATCTGTTCAGGACCTACAAGTGGTATCAGAGCCATGGTGGCTCTTATTGCTCTCGAATCTGCTCGAAAAACAGAAAAAAACCCGCCACTGAGACGTTAAACATGAAGAAATCGATGTGTAGCAGGTTCGTGACTGCTGTTCTACATTTCCACTTTCAAAATCTGAAGATGTAAGGCTTTTGAAGCATTTTTCAGACCTGGATTGGGGGTATCGAAGTAGCTGAAGGTTGAAGATGGTCAATCGAAAATATGTGGCGGCTGAACATTTTCTATCGAAACTACTGGTGTTGCCCTAAATCAGAAGTAGAAGACATCGAAACTAGGCTGTCGAAACTAGGCTATCAAAACTAGAGGGTATCGAAACTACTAGTTTCGATTGAAGAATCTCTCTATCGAAACTTCTTGTTTCGATACTGTCTCTATCGAAACTAGCCTTGTTTCGACTGAAGTAGAGCCTATCGAAACTACAGGCAGAACTGTCCAAGTACTTTCCAAAAAAAAAAAAAAAAAAAAAAAAAAAAAAAAAAGTTTTTTGGAAATTTTCTTGGATAAATTTTTTAACAGGATATTGCATAGAAGGAGGGGAGTTTTGGAAGAAAACTTGAAGACAGCCTTTTTCGGGTTTTCAAAAATTTCGTTTCTTCGGCAATATACACGATGTTCTGCCTGATTCAGCCGTAATTCCTTTGATCAAAGTTCAAGTTTGGGCAGCGGGTAACAAAGTCAAGCATACTTGTGACAAACCGGATCATTAGTTGTTGATTACATGGTGATTCGATCCCTTATCTTTTGCCTAGAAATAGGAGGGTCTACACTTCAGGGGGAGATTTACCACGAAAGACTTCAAATTATCAGCAGAGTTATGAAGATGCAAGACAAAGTGAGCCTTTGCTTGAAATTGACCTTTTTTTAGGGGGAGAGAAGGCAAAAGTTGATCAAGTGTTCGTGAATGTCAAGAATCTTTGTAGAAAGATGGTTATTTACTGCTGAATACTTGGGATTCAAACCTTTATCAATTGCCTACAAGATAGGAGGGTCTACACTTGAGGGGGAGAATCACAACGAAAGGCATTGGATCATCAGTCAATCTATGAAGACGAAAGACAGAGTCGGACAAGAATTGATAGCATCAGTCTAGGGGGAGATTGTTGGGTATAATTTTGAGACTGGTGCTGTCAATCGAAATTACAGTATCGAAACTACTAGTTTCGGTTGAACTTTTGTTCAATCGAAACTACTAGTTTCGGTTGAACTTTTGTTCAATCGAAACTACTAGTTTCGGTTGAATTTTTTGTTCAATCGAAACTACTAGTTTCGGTTGAACATTTGTTCAATCGAAACTAGGTAGTTTCGATACCTGTTTTTCAGGCCCATTGGGCGGTGGCTTGGAAAACAAGGCGCATTGCTTGGCCTCCTATATATATAGCAGATTATGCCCTAGGAGTGAGTGTGTGTCTGTAGAGGGAATCACCACCCCAGGGGGAGCTCACCCTGGGGTGAGATAATTGTTAGTGTATGATCGAACCTTTTAATTTTCATTTCAATCAAAGAATCATACGTTTTATGCTTTCAATTATCTGTTCTTTTCATTTTCATATGTTTCTGTTCGTGTTTGTGATTCCCGCACCCGTCTCTACCATTTATGATTCGAGAGTGATACCGGATCCAGAGATTCCGCCTCTCGATCCGGACTGTTTGAAGATTTCTCCACAGATTTGTGTTTTCGGATCTGTTCAGGACCTACAATGTGACAATCCGGACTTTTCCAGTTAACTCTGTTAACAAAATCCCGTTAAAGTTAACTTAATTAACTTAACTCAAACCTCAGGGACTAATCCTGGCAATAATCCAAACCTAAACTCCAGGGACTAGTATTGTAATACCCCTAAAGTTGATTGTTGACTTTTCAGAAAGTCAAAATCCCAATCCTATTGACTTTTGATAAGTCGAATTAACATTCTTAGCCTAGTTCAAACCACAAGGGTCAATTATGCCAATTCCTAAACTTATGAACCCGAAACAGAGGGACCAAACCGGTAATTAGACTATTCTTGATTCTGTTGACTTTTAGAAAGTCAAACGTGCAATTTTTATCAAATTCAAATCCCACAATTGTTTTTCTGTTGATTTGGTAACCGATAAACACGTTTCTGCCATAAACGATCATGAATGAACACTTAACATAATCATTATACGCGAATTAAACTCTAATTATGTGTAATTAACTCGTAACCGCCGACCCTCTTCGTGAACACATCAAATTCGAATAATTCACCTGTTAATTTCACAATTGAACGCTCTTCACACGACAAACGAATTCCTCTGAAGCTTATACGCGCATCAATTTGTCCGGAGCAAGAACCAGTGACACCAGAGACCAAACCATACTCGATCGGCACTTGTTTTACTCGATCACCATCAATCCGGCACCAATTCAGGTAACCAAATACACCCTCACCTTCGTTTTCATCTGTTTAGTGAAAGCCCTATCAATCCCAGGGCTTAAAATATCGAATTAAACCAATCTCGTATCTAGGGTTTATATCATAAATCGATTTGGGGGTTTTGATCCTAAACCTAGCCTCAATAAAATTAAATCACATAGTTAGGTTAAAAATCTTTTCTTTACTAAAAGCCCTATACTAATTTGAACTCGTAACATCGAATTTTTAAAGATCCAGAACCTAGGGTTCATCACAAACCGATTTAATCGAACCCTACTCTAAACCCTGTTTTAATACAATTAAAGCATACCATTCGACTCGAAATCATCTGTATAATGAAAGCCCTCTATCAATTTAATCTGATATCATCGAATTGTTCGTAAACCGGAATCTAGGGTTTATACATAATCTGTTTTGGGGCTTTTGATATTAAACGCATCCTTAATGAAATTAAACTACACCCACAGATTCGCAATGTTTTAGTAAGTAAAAGCCCCATGATTTCATCAGTTTCTAACATCAGGTTCGTTCGATTTGATTCTGAGTTCTAAACTAGGATTACGGGTTTTCAAATGAATCTTTAACCATTCTAAACTTGATAACTTTTCAATTAAACGCATACACAGGTTCACAAACATCCGATTTACAAAACCCCTAACCTTTGATTTCATTTCAGTGTCAAAAATCGTTGGAATTGAGTATGGATTCAATCGTATGTGTGTATGGGGAGGGATGAACACTTGGGTTGTATGTTAAAACCATTTGAAACCGGATTTTGTTGCGATAGCCTAGCGGCCGGACTGGTTAAAGCGATGTGTCTGTGTGGGAGAGACCCGGGTTCGAGGCCGGGCTCCCACATTCTTTTTTTAAACAATTTTCTGGAATATTAAATTAATAAAAATCAAATCTTTTAATATTATATCATTATATAAATGGGTTTAAACCGAAAAACAACCCATAGGCTCGGGATTTAAATATTTTTATAAATTATAACTATTTTTATAAATTGTGCACTTTTATTATTAATAAGTAAAAAAAAAAAATAATAATATATTTATATTATTTTTAAACCGTAAACGCGTGTAAAATAATATGTTTATATTATTTTCGAATTGTGACTCGTATTATTAAATAATATATATTTATATTATTTCAAATCATTTTTATATAACACCGTGAACCAATCAAGACTAAATAATAATTAGTTATGTTAACCACTCGTATATATATATATATATATATATATATATATATTATTTACGTCGTTCGTCGCGTAAAGTAATTCCTAAACCCGTGGACACGTTCGTCCACTCTCGTTTGTTAGAGCGGTTCTTTAAGACGTTCTTTCCTTGTCACGGTCACAACTCCCTTTATCGTTCCTAATTTATATATTTATAATTCTAGGACATTCGTAGGTCTTTTGAGACTTACACTCGTGGTTCCAAACTTACTTCTAGTGTGAACTACCTTCAACGCCAAGCAGGTGAGTTTCACGGCTCCTTTTTACTGCTTTTAACTTGGGGGAGAAAACATGCTTAAACTGATTTTAGATTTTATATTTCATATGCTATCAATGTTAAAGCTAAGTGTAACATGCTATCACAGAAAGTCCTCATCTTATTTCGAACCGTTAATATGGATCTTAGCGAGGTAATGTTTAGTAGTACTACTAGGTTTGACAAATCCCACCCGCGTTAGTCGCGCTAACTCGATCGGATATCGAACGGGTGAAATGTTAGCCTATTCACATGGCCAGTATTGATAGACCCTGGCAGGAGGCAATAAACAAACAGTCAGTTTTGGTTGCGAGCACTTGAGCTAAAACATGAACATAGGTTAGCTACCTATAGATACATATTGAAAGATCATAAATCTGGTAACGTTTACTTATTTATTTGAAACCTGTGAACTCACCAACCTCGTGTTGACACTTTTTCTTACATGTTTTCTCAGGACGCTAAGCTAAGACACAGGTGCACGTTAGGGCAAGCATGGGATTCAACTGCTTTGATTTGTGTCTATTTATGTTGATTGAATTATTTTAATGTACTTTGTTTGGTTGGACGTTTGGACTTTTGGACTTTGGTTTTGGGCGCGTGTATTTTGTGCATTTACTTTCTTTACGCTTCCGCATTGATACTCTGAAATAAAAGATATTTTCATTTTGAGTCCCATATAGAGTCGTTCAATGTAACTAGTGTCTGAGATCCTGGTTTGTCACTTCCCAAACGGTAATACTCCGTTAGTTGAAATTGGGGGTGTGACAAGTTGAAGACCACGACACGGTTTTTCACCGAAAATAACTAACGTGTCGTCCGAAGGGAGAGGTATACGAATGCATTTTTCATAGTAAATAACCTCGGCATGGTGCTTGGATAACCAGTCCATGCCAATTATAATATCAAAGCTTCCCAATTGCATTGGAAGGAGATCAACAGAGAATTCATGATTATTAAGCTCAAGATTGTAGTCGCGGATAACAAAATTTATAGTAATAGATTTTCCGTTTGCTATCTCCACAGAATAAGAATTGTCAAGTTTCGTTCTTTGTTTCGCAAGTAGAGATTCAAAGGTAAGAGACACAAAACTCCTATCGGCACCGGTATCAAATAAAATGGATGCATAATGATTGTTTACGAGAAACGTACCGTTTATCACGTCGTTGTTTGCTTGTGCCTCATTAGCGTTTATATTAAACGCTCGTCCTTGGGGACCACCTTGATGATGAAGTTTTGGGCATCGGTCACGAAAATGGTTTGGATCTCCACATTCGTAACATGCCCGACCATTGAGAAGTGCCGGATAGTTTGGACGGTTGGTTGGAGCAGCTTGATGGACGGGAGGACGGGTACGGCAAGTAGTGACCACGTGTCCATATCGTCCACATCTTGAACACAATCGACATGGTAAGTTGGCAGGATGGTGGTACTTGCAGGTCTGACATTGGGGATTTGGACCCAAATAAGGTTTCGGGTTTTGACCCAAAGGGGCCACTTGAATAGCATGTACGGTGGGAGCTATGGCTGCGAAGTTTCGACCCTTTCGTTTCTTGTTGCGGTTAGAAGACTCGGGCTTTACATCCTTGACGGCCGCAAGAGTAGAAACAACCTTTTTGGAACCCTTTCTTGTTAAGGTTCCGGCTTTGACGTGGTTGTCGGACAGCGTAGCGGATAGACGAATAGACGAATAGCAGCTTCAAGTGTGGGAGGATTGCTTCCTAACACAGTATCCTGAATTTGCATAGGCAGCCCGCCTATGTATTTTTCAATTTCCCGAGCAAGGGGAGTGATCATATGAGGTACTAATAGGCTCAGCTCTTGAAATCGGGTGGTGTAAGCCAGATTATCCCCGCTGCCTTGGGCAAGATCCCAAAACTCAGTCTCGAGCTTCCTCATTTCATTTCGAGGACAGAATTCATCAGTCACGGCTTTCTTCAGATCATCCCATGATAAGGATGTAGCAACCTCAACACCACGAGTGCGTTTCTCACCGTTCCACCAGGCGAGGGCTCTCTTTTGAAGTACACTTGTGGCATAGCGAACCCGAAGATTATCGGGACAGTCACTGTTTAAGAACGTGCTTTCCATACTTTCAAACCATTGTAGTAGGCCGGTAGCACCTTCAGTCCCGTAAAATTTTATAGGGTTGCACGAGTTAAAGTGCTTAAACGTGCATGGAGGCGGGTTGGTACTACCGTTTCCCTGGATGTTGTGAGACCCGTCACTGTTGTTATTGGCTTGGGTCATTTGTCCTACCAGTTGGGCAAGAAGAGTAGCAAGATCCGGGTTAGAAGTGCTAGAGTTTGCACGTCGAGGAGGCATTCTAACATCATAAGAAAAGACAATGATACTTTAGATAAAGGGGATATATGTGAGTTATAGTGGGAAATAATGTAAGCAGAAATGCGGAATTCATCATGTCGCGTGCCAATGTATGTGTATTTATTCAAGGTTGATGGGGAAAATAGGCCATCTATTCCGGGTAGGAGATGATGTCATAGATCATTATTCGCGTAATAGGAATTGCCGGGATTCGCATGCACTACAAATCGTTATTACGTGTGCACCCGCAATAATGATTTGTTTTGCATGTTCATCTAGTTCTTCCTATCTTACTATAACGTCCCCAAAATTTTTGAGTTTAGGTTCGGATCGTATTCTTGTGAATACAAGGACTTATCAACGTTAAGTAATTCCTCAAACTTTCAAGGAGACATGCTTTAGCCTATAGGTAAACACTCACTTCAGGAATTCCCAGGAAAGCATACGGGTCCGTTTATTTGGATTTATACGAAATGCTTTCCTAGATAGAAAACCTAATGTACAGGTGTCACCCTTCCAGATTGCACATGTCCTTTACTGGTTTTAAGAAATTAAGTCGTTGACGAGATTTTCAAGATTTTAATAGATTTGAGAGTCTATGAGTATAAAATTGTGTAGGAATGTTGCAAATAGTATGGATGAGGAAAGAGTATGGATAAGGAGGTGTAGTGTATTTGTTTGCATATGTTTGTTTGTGAAATGTGTATGTAAAGTATGTATTATGTGGTTAAAGTCTTGTATGTATGTGTATAAGTCTCATGTACCAAACTTGGGAAAATTCAAATAATACCTAATTACAAATAATTCACAAAGCAAATAATCATTTAGCACGTAACACATAAGAGGGAGTCCTAGGGTTATAGTCTAGGTCATTGTGTTTAATAACCTAATTCCCTATAACCATTGCTCTGATACCAATCTGTCACACCCCAACCGATGGCGGAATCATCGAGGCGGACAATGGAATGATTGTTCAAAAGCACATGATAGCTAAAATATTTCATAATTCATTAATCTAATTAAAAACAACAAATATTCAAGTACAATACAATTCAAATAACCTAGTCTACTTCAAAACATTGATTTAATTAACTAGGTCCATAAGTTCTTAAGTGGAGGAATCTTCAACAAGCAATCACATGTCCAAACCTGAAACATTATTTAAAATCAAGTGTCAACTATAAAGTTGGCGAGTACATAGGTTTAGTGGAACCGATAAATAGTAGATAAAGCGTTTTGCAACTCATTGTTTATCTTGTTAAACATAGCATATATGGTTGTATCATTTATATAAGCACAATTCAAACCTTGATTGACGCGCTTGAACATAGCACGACAGCTAGGTCCGGTATGTTTGAATATAGTTACCCACTATATCCGATATGTTTGAATATAACACGCGGCTATATCCGAGTATGCAGTAATAAACACCCTAACCGGGTGGGCTGGTCAGGCACAATAGATCTATTTATATTACTGTTGGTTTTCTTGTGTTTAAAGTAAATGAATGTACACCCAAGATAATTTAAGCATATAATCCATATGTATAACACGTATAAACAGTTTGATGAGTAGCATGTATAATGTTTCACCCCAAAGTATGTAAAAAGGTAAAATAGGGGCTATGTAACTCACCTGGCTAGCGGATGTTTTAATCCACGAGTGCGGGTGATAAGGATGTTGAAAACTAAGCATGATGAAATCCTATGTAGATAAATAT
This sequence comes from Smallanthus sonchifolius, assembly GCA_023525975.1. Lineage (NCBI taxonomy): Eukaryota > Viridiplantae > Streptophyta > Magnoliopsida > Asterales > Asteraceae > Smallanthus > Smallanthus sonchifolius. The sequence goes on from CM042042.1 coordinate 34,137,326, forward strand.
GTATTATTGTATGTTTGTATATGTGTATTCGTATTTAAATGTGTATATGTTTATAATAACATTCCTTAAAATTATTTGTATAAAATATTGTAGTAAAATAATAATGATTTTTAGTAAAATTTAACATCTAAAAATATATATTTAATCTTGTTAAATATTTATATTTTTAAACAAGTAGATATTATTTTTATAAAAAAATTTCTATTTTGTTTATTTATTTTATCATTATTATATATATATATATACTTTCTTGAATTAAAACTTATTTAAACAAGTTTATAAAATATAGGGTTTGTTATTTATTATTTTAAAACTTTGACGGGTTAAATATGCGTGACAAAAAGAATGGTTTAATTGTTTCCAAGATAAACGAACGCGTCAACCAACTCGTAATAGTTTTCATTGTATAGGGAAAATATTAAAATATGATAAAATAAATAAATAAAATAAAAACAGAAAAATTTGGGTTGGGCCGGAGGCCACAAGAATCGAACCCGCGACCTACAACACAAACACACACGCGCATCGCCCATCGCTGGTTATGTGTGTGATGTTTAATACATAACACATATGCGAATTGGTCGCTGGTTCTCGGCAACCGGCAAACCAGTGTCCGAGGATATTGCTTTGCCCGGTGATCGATGGTCTGAGGCCGAGATTTCGATTGGGATAGATTGCTTGTTGATAATAGAAGGTATCAGAACCAATTTGAGGGTCGAACCTCGTCGCGAAGGGTCTGGTCGGCAGGGTCCTAAATCCAAAAATGTCAAGAATGGGAATCAAACTTCGGGATGGAATTAGACTCTGATATTCTAGTCCCAGCTTCTCTCAGAGACGACGAACACAATGGTAGTTTCAATTTTGAGTGAGAGTGGGTGCAGAGGGGGTGGCGAGCTCGTGCAGGTTCGGTAATGGCTTTTTATAGCCGAGCTCGATCCTGATAATGAGACAAGCAATTGAACATGTCCCGACACTCATCTGTACGAGACGAAACTATCGAGCCATATTGCAGGCGTGGAGGTTGACTGTCGGGGCCGAATTCGTGGCATGGACTTTCGGCCACAAACACGATCAGGCTTTCTGTATGTCGGGGAGACAAATTGGTCAAGGGCTTTCGTTCACGTGGGGACGACGAGGTCAGGGAGACCAAAATCTGTTGTCGAGGTGCAGGGAACAGACGTGTCGGGGGTTCGCCGGAAAATAGCTCGGACCGCCGGTCAACGGGGAAGACGGCCGGAATTGCGAATTGGGAAATGGCAGAATTGGTCGCTGAAGTTTGATTTTGTTTAAATAAAGTCCCTGAGATAATTACGGATGGGTCCTTGTGGTTTGATTTGGCCATGTTTAGTCCCTTAACCGGTTTTTGTTTAAAACCTTTTAGTTTGAAAATTTTCAAAACAGTCCCCTCAACTTTTTAAAAAATAAACTAATTAAATTTCTTTTTAATTTTAAATTTTATTTTATAAACTTATATTATTATTATTATAAATATTTTTATAAAAGTTAATTATTTTATTTAAATAGGTTATCTTATTTTATATATAAGCCTTTTTTAATTTAGATTTTTATATAAAATTTTATATAAGTTTAAAACGTATAAACTTTTAATTATTTTAAATCCATAAAATAAATATATATTTTGTACAAAATTAAATAAAAACACTTGCATTTCATTTAATTGAAAATGATTACATGATATATATTACAAATGCGTGAATAAAAATCCAAAATGTCACAAAGAGTCAAATGTTATATTTAGGGCTTACCTCCTAAGGTTCGTACCTTAGTGAAATCCATCGCTCGTGAGACAATAGACTTGGCTGTTGAAAAGAGTGAGGTAATGTTTGATGAAGTAGCTGCTCAAGAGCCACCAAAGATGGATCACAAGAGGAAGCCCGATGAGGTTGTTTATAAGTTCAAAACAGGGAACAGTAAGTTCCCAAGAAGAGGAGGATTCAATCCCAACCCTGATAGAGCCAATCAAGGAATAAAATGCCAAATTTGTCAGAAGTTTGGACATTTTGCAACCCAATGCCCAAATGTTAAATGCTTTAACTGCGGAGAAATAGGGCATTATAAAACTTCCTGCCCTAAACCACCTAAGCAAGTGTCAGGTGGTCAGAAAAAGGGAACCGGATGAGTATTCGTCTTAGGAAGTAGAGATGAATCAAAAGGTAAAGCTAAGGAGGTGGCAGGTACTTTCTTAGTTAATAATACTTACGCCAAGATTCTATTTGATACAGGGGCAAATAGAAGTTTTGTTTCGTGTGCATTCACCCCATATTTAGGCATAAGACCGATTCCACTCATTAATGCCTATGTCGTTGAAACGGCAAGTGGCGAACAGATTAAGATAACCGAATTTTACCCTGACTGTGTTGTCAATTTTGGTGACAATAAGGTATTAGTTACACTAATGCCTATGAATTTGAATGAATATGAGGTTATCCTAGGGATGGATTGGTTAAACCAATACCAAGCCCAGATTGATTGTGACCAGAGAACGACCAGGATTAAGAAACCAGATGAATCTAGTTTGATAATTCAAGGAGATAGTAAGTCTACTAAGATTGAAATTGTTTCAATAGCAAAAGCTAAGAAAGAATTGATTAAGGGAGACGGTATATTCTTACTCCATGCTTTAAACATGAAAATCAAAGGACAGATTGCGGATATCCTCGTAGTCTGTGATCACCCGGATGTCTTTTCGGAAGAATTACCCGGTCTTCCACCTGATCGTCAGATCGAATTCCGAATCAAACTCATTCTGTAAGGCCCCAACCCCGGGAGGCCTCACTCGTTGGATTTACTCATTCACAAACAGTTCTTAAACATGAATATCAAATAACGCAGCGGAAAATTTCATTCAACATAACTAAAAACTTGTTCATACATGCGGAAGCGTACATTGTCAAATACATAAACTTAACATAAACAACTCATAACGGGATGCCAGTCTTCATGATCGACCGGGTAACTCTTCTCGCTTGCCAAGCATCACCGTCCATCGTCCATACCTACCTTAACCTGAATGTGCATACTAAAAAGTCAGCTACGCTGGTGAGTTCTAGCATTTCATAAAAACTTTAACATCAACATTTGCCAAAAACATATCATTCATTCATTTAGTAAAACCTTTCACAAAAGCATGTAATAATAACATCTTTAAAAAGGTTTCGTACCCATATCATCATCAACATCATAATCATAAACACCGTTAAACGGATCGTTCATTAAAACTTTTAACATTCATTTAAGTCATACATTATTATCTAAATTCTGTATCGTTACGCGTCTTTGTGTCCCCGAAGGGACCCTTGATGTTGTGGGCAACCGTTATGTATCGCCGTCATTGCCACAACCATTCAATACGTGGGGTCAACCGTTACGTATCGCCGTCATTGCCCAACACGCATCTTTCCTTTGGAAATTAACCGTTACGTATCGCCGTCATTAATTTCCCATTACCATTCACTTAGGATGATCGTCATCACCCGAGTAACCGTCGTTACTCCCTTACCAGTTGTACAACATCAAAACCATTGACATGCCACAGAGGCACTGCCCCTGTTGTTCTTGTGGCAACTATGGCTCGCTGTCCATAATCTACCACAAGGCTGGGAATCTCATTCCCAGACTTCATTCGTCAATTCCATTCATTCGACATATTAGATTTGTAATGACTTCTTTAAAACCTTTACCTCTTTCTCTTCTCATTAAACATTTCCTCATTTAGACCGTTCATAAAGCATTCGTAACTCTTTTTGGCAAAAACACTTCAAAACCTTTCCTTTCGTAAACATCGTTTCGTTAAACATCATTTCGTTAAACAGCATTTTGTTAAACATTATTTCGTTAAACATCATTTCGTTAAACATCATTTCGTTAAACATCATTTCATAAAACATCATTTCGTAAGTATGCACACCAGCCCAAAAACATTAACCAAACATTTAAAAGAGGGCTCTAGAACTCACCTAATACGCTAATATGGGTTGTCCTAAACGAAGGTCCAACAACGTCACTTCCGATCTGAATTGATTAGTTAAATACACATCAGACCAATCCCGACTCTAACGGTTCAACCATTCTAACATACTGACTTTACTTAATCAGTTCTGATGTCTGCGCACTTAGCAAGTGCGCAGACCCTGCTGCCTGCGCACTTAGCAAGTGCGCAGACCATGCTTCCTGCGCACTTAGCAAGTGCGCAGGTCCTTCCTCCTGCGCGCACTTAGCAAGTGCGCAGGTTCCTCCTCCTACGCACTTAGCAAGTGCGCAGGACCTGCTCCGTGCGCACTTAGCAAGTGCGCACGACCTGTACTTCGCGAAAAACCCTAACTTTCGCATTCGGGTCTGATCGTGTCAAGATCCCGAACCTGTTGCATTCAAAACGTTCGTTTTCCATTAAGGAACTCAAATCCATGATTATCTTTCAGTTTCATCCGTTCAAACCTTACCTTTTCACCCAAAACCCGAAAAACCCAAAAAGAACTAAAACTCAGATTTAGGTCGGATCGTTACCTGAATCGAGCTTCTGATCCGGAGGTTCTTCTCACGAGTTATGGAGTAACACTTTGTTGAAGTCTCGGGTCGATCCGCCAACTTTCTCTCTCTATGGTTTCTCTCTCTAAAAGTTGCAAATGAGAGAAAGAGGGGTGGCATAGGCTATTTATAGCCCGCTGACCCATCCGACCCGACCCGTCATGCCTCGTTCGTTTATTCCGTTATTATAACTGTCGTTTTATTTTTGGGATGTTACACATTCCTACAGCTAAACCTGTTGTAAAATCCCCTTATCGTCAGCCCCTTCTGAATTGAAAGAACTTATGAAACAAATTCAAGAACTCTTAGTACTATTTGTAAAGAAGAAATATGGAAGCATGAGGATGTGCATTGACTATCGGGAATTGAACAAACTGACTATAAAGAACAGATATCCATTCCGTAGAATAGGTGATCTGTTCGATCAATTACAAGGAGCCAAGTACTTTTCAAGGGTAGATCTTAGATCAGGATATCATCAGTTAAAGGTACAAGAAGAGGACGTACCTAAGACTGCTTTTAGAACCCGATATGTTCACTATGAATTCCTGGTCTTGTCATTTGGTCTAACAAATGCCCATACAGCATTTATGGATCTAATGAACAGGGTTTATAAACCATTCCTTGACAAGTTTGTCATTGTTTTCATCGATGATATTCTTATCTATTCCCGAAACCAGAAAGAACATGCTGAGCATCTTAAAATCATTTTGGAAACCCTGAGAAAAGAAAGATTGTACGCTAAGTTTTCAAAATGTGAATTTTGGAAACGAGAAGTACAATTTCTTGGGCACGTGGTGAACGAATATGGAATACAAGTAGACCCAAGTAAGATTGAAGCTGTTATGAAATGGGAAGCCCCAAAGACTCCGACAGAGATTAGAAGCTTTCTTGGACTAGCCAGCTACTACAGAAGATTCATTAAGGACTTCTCCAAGATAGCTACACCTTTGATTGCTCTAACTCAGAAGGAAACAAAGTTTGAATGGAGCACCAAACAGGAAGAAGCTTTCAACATTCTCAAAGATAAGCTTAGTCATGCAACAATCTTAGCACTACCTGAAGAGAATGATGATTTTGTCATCTATTGTGATGCTTCCCGAACTGGTCTAGGTTGTGTGTTGATGTAGCGAGACAAGGTTATTTCCTACGCATCACACCAACTTAAAGTTCATGAGAAGAACTATACTACGCACGATCTTGAATTGGGTGCTATAGTGTTTGCTCTAAAGATTTGGAGACACTATTTATATGGTACCAAATGCGTAATATATTCAGACAATAAAAGCCTCCAACATATTTTTGATCAAAAGGATTTAAATATGAGGCAAAGGAGGTGGATGGAACTTATCAACGATTATGACTGTGAAATCAAATACCATCCAGGAAAGGCAAACATAGTAGCAGATGCTTTAAGTCAGAAAGAAAGAAGTCAACCGATTAAAGTAAAAGCACTCCGATTAGATCTGAAGTTAGAGTTAATGGAGCAGATTAAGGAAATCCAACCAAAAGCATTAGAAGAAGAAAACATCAAGAAAGAACGTATGATTGGGAAACAGAAATTACTATCCTGAGGAGAGGACGGAATCATGAGATTCGAACAAAGAATCTGGATTCCTAAGTTTGGAGACATCTAAGAGAAAATATTAGATAAAGCACACAAATCAAGATATTCCATGCATCCTGGTGCAAATAAGATGTACAAAGATTTGAAAACTCATTATTGGTGGCCTAAAATGAAGAGATCAATAGCCCAGTACATAGATAAATGCTTAACTTGCCTCCAAGTTAAGATTGAGCATCAGAAACCAGCAGGGCAACTACAACAAATAGAATTACCTGTATGGAAATGGGATCGAATTATAATAGTAAATGAATGTTTGGTTTACAAGTAGATCACCATTATGTTTACGTACACACACACACACACACATATATATATATACATGGCATTGCTAATATGAGAATGTAAACTTGGTAACCCTTTAGTAATAATATTGTTGTATGTATTTAGGTCCAGTAATTCATAGTACCAATGATGCTAGAGAAAAAATGTTTACCATATATGATAGTAAACAAATTAACAATGATAATGTTTCTAAAATTTTAATAAACAAAACTGGAACAATGTATTTAATATTGATCACCATGATTAGTCATCAACATATGATGTAACTCCCAACCTTGATGGATCTTCGTATAAACACACAAACGAATGCACACACACGATATCAAAATCTCACAATCAATAGGTGGAAACTGGTGATTGTGGTGATTCAAGAACACAGAAATTCAATGTAATATATTTGTATTGATCAAAGGAATTACAGAGAAAACACAAAAAAACCGCTAACGCAATAAACGGATTTTCCTCACGTCTAACACTCTCAGAAACAGTTTCTTGTGGCTGAACCTAATTTAGGTTACATAAAAAAGTATTTATACTTAGCCTAATAACACTAAACCCAAAATACATGTTATCGGCCCATAGCCGGCCCAAGACCCAAACTCGTGAACCCCTGTTCACGGTTACAAACCCGAATACCCATCTATTCGGTAACACCAATAATTATACTTATTTGATAACAAATATAGACCCAACAATCTCCCCCTAGGCTGATGCTATCAAATGGTCTTCATAACTCGAATGCAACACTGTGATCACCACTTCCAGCATACAACATTGTCATCAGAATCTATGGTTGTTGTTGTGGTGTAGATAAGATTCAGCATCTCTGAACTCTCAAACTTGGGTCTCTCTTTCTTCTCTTTGGGTCTCTCTTTATTCTCTTGGAGTTAAATCCACATGTGGATCCTAATCAGCATTTGCTTGATCATCTTGCTAAAGAGGATGTGAGAGGAGGATTCTTAGTAGCTCTTTTCTTTTTCTTTCTTTTTCTTTCAAGCAGATTCACAGGTACTTCTTCATGTGTACTTTCATTGTCGGAAGATGAAAACACGTCTGGATCTTCTGACTCAAGTACATTCAAGCTTGTCAGCAGTTGACACTTCTTCATTCTTCTTCAACCATGGTTCTTGATTTGAAACAAATTCTGCAAGTTCTCAAAAAATTTGTAAGCATACATTTATATGCAACAGGGAATCCAGTATTCACATGAATACCTAGTACATCCATGTACTATCAAACCTTTAAAATTTCAACTCTTTTGATAATAAGTCTTTAAATCCAAGAATGGTCAATTTTTAATAAAGATAAAACCAAAATAAAATAAAATATAAAAGCTAAAAACTAAACTACACTGAATTAAAAATAAAGATAAAATTTGAAATAAAATGTTTTTGGAATTTTATTTAACAAATTGCAACACAAATTTAAACTAACAGAAATTAACACAGACATGTAACAACCAGCCTTTAGGAAGTTTGCAATGGGATCATATCGTTCTACAGGCAGACCAAGGAACATTTTTCAGCATGTATTTTTACTCAGACAGGTCTAGTGGATTGCTAATATTCAGATCCTTTTAAGCTCATGCTTTAGCTTCAAACCTAAGTTTTACACTGTGATTTAATTTATCATGTTTTGGGTGGAGTTAGCTACGACTTAATGGGTCCTACACTCATATCTTAGAAACCTGTATCTTTAGGAATTTGGAATTATGTGAATTATTGATGAACTTTAATGGACCCCACATCTTATCAGGTAAACCTTCTCTTCCTCATGATCTTTTGAGCACCTACCTTATAACTAAATGAGCATAACTAGCACAGGTTTATGCAACTTTTCAGGGAATCTCTGACAACAATTGATAAAGACATAGCACTACGGGCTTACATGTTCAGAATCATCAGAAGCTCAGGGTCATAACACTACGGACTTACATGCCTTGACAAAAGATCCTTTCCCGGTCATATATTCCCAAAAGAAAAAAATATTTACAAGTATATTTATATGTATGTGTTTAGACATATCTTTTTTGTATTTTTCTTATAGCACGACATTGATATTGCATGTCTTTTTGCTCAGTATTTTGCTTTGCACTATCATTGAGTGTCTTTTCACCTATTGCATGTCAATGCATGTCTTTTAACTAAATAGATATGTAATATTTACAGACTTGTATCAAGTCAAGCTCGCAACCCCTTTGTGAAGGGTCCCGGTTAGTGCAATCCTAATAGAGCAAGGGTTATCCACAGTTCATCAACCTTTATGTTTAAGTTCTCGATTATTAACAGGAATAGCAAATTACACTAATCTATGAGATATTCCCCACTAAGGCCATAATATTACTTTGTTTAAGTGTATCACATGCAGAGCCTATCAACATATCCAACATTGATCCTAGCCTTTTCAATTTAATGCCATACATGTGTTAATCCTAGCCTTAAGAAACGAACATTCATACCACTTCCAATTTAATTGCAAAACTCCCGACTCAAACACAAACAATATTTTTGTAATTTTCTGTTAAATAACCTCAAAAGCAAACTCTTTTTGAATTTTTCTTGACTCTAGGAAATTTAAGACAAACTCTTTTTGTATTTTCTTGACACTAATAAACTTTAAAAACAATCATCTTTTTATATTTTTCTCATATTTTTCTTGACTCTAGAAATTTAAAAACACTCTTTTTGTATTTTTCTCATATCTTCCCCTAAATTTGTGCATTAAAATTAAAAATAATGTACAAATTTAAACTATAATGAAAAATATTTTTGTAACCATTTTTAAATTTCAAAAAACTCATTATATTCAAAGCATAATGTATCAAAGTTAATTGTACCTTTATTGCTGATCTTACCTCCCTTTTCTCCTACAAAGAAAACATACCCTCCGTTAAAGTATTAACGTATGAAGCAGAGAGATGTCATCCGTCATGTGCCTGGAACAACCCTTATCAACACACCACTCTGGTTGTTGACAATCCTCCTTAGTTGTCCCTGCATGAAAGAGAAGATTAGTTAGACGTAGGTACCCAAGCCATAGTTGACCTGGGCATTCCTGAAGCATCAATGTAAGATACTTCCTGCAAACACATCATTTTTAGAATCAAGGACAGGTGTTGCGACAACATTTTCCTTAGCCTTCCAGACAGGCTTTGATTGAACAAACGGTTTTGTTTCTTTTGAAACTGAGACTTTAGGTTTCACCATTTGCTTATTTTGTTTAACTTTTTGTCATTCAAAACAAGCCTTTCTGTTTCTCTTTGCAACATTCCAGTCACCATCAGAGAGCTTTACTCTGGGAGTCTGACTCTTCATTGCCTTTGGCTGGTTAGCCTTCATTGGCCTAGAGTAAGTTCTATCCCTTGGTGTAGTCCTCTGATTTTTCATGTAATAAGGCTCATAAGGACGATGCATGCAATTTCTTGCGATGTGACCGACTTTGCCACATGTGTAGCATGTTTGCTTCCTAGCATAAGCAACATATCCCGATATGTTTGACCATGATGACGAAGACGATGATGAAGATGATGATTGTGAGTGATAACATTGATCACATCTTCTCTTTGAGCAGCTTGCATACTTCATGTTTTTCTGAGCATGGTCTTGTTCAAACCTCTTATGATGATGATCATATTTTGTATAAAACTCAGCTTTGGTGAAGTGCTTAGGTGAAGCACTTGAGGTTTGAACACTGACCCTTGGTTTTTCATCCTGCTTGGTTTTCTCGTTCAACTTGGATAGGTCCCTGTTGGAATACTTAGCAACATTGTTAGTGATAGGTTTAACAAATCTGGTTTTTCCATCACTATATGCTAATAATTTTGAATTTTTAGAAACATTTTTCCAAGCCTGCACATAATGTTTGTTGCTCTTGGAAGTAGTGCCCTTAGAAGTATCAGTTTTATTTCTACAACCAGAATTAACATTAGTTTTATTCTTGCAGAAAGAAGTCTCTTCATACTCCTCATTTTCACTATTACATTCCTAAATCTCTACTTTTTCTGCACATGAAGTAGAAGCATCAGAATTGTTCACACATTTAATCTCAGAATCTTAGGATGAAGACTTAGATTTTGAAGTGTCTGACAGATTGCCAGAAGAGAGCACCACATACTTTGCTACTTGTTTTTCAACAGATGGAGGAACAGTGGTGAAATTTCCATTAAAAGGAGGAGGCATGTTGTTATACCCAATCCCTTTTGACCCATTCTCAGGTTTATGAAGTTGGGTTTCAAGCATATCAACTACTTTACTAGATTGACCAAAAAATTTTACTTCAAACTTTGCTTCAGCAAAAATTGATTTGGCTTGTTCTAATTCAGCAGTTAACCTTTTAATCTCTTCTTTAGCATCCGTATACACAACATTTCTGACTTAGTTGTTCTTTTAAAAGTGAAATAGCTTTCTTACTTACTTCTATTACATCTTTGTAAGCCTTTTCAGTTTTAAAAAATTTAGATTTTTGATACTTCAAATTTTCAATTTCAAACCTCAAATCAGCATTTTCCTTTTTAAATATCTCCACCTTATCAATACACAACTTTGAACAGGGACTAGATGTTACCTCAGGTGGAATTGAACCTAAAGATGATGAAGTTGTTCCTGCTGCTCCAAATGTAGAAAACATTCTGAATTTGAGAACCTTGCTAGATACTGAAAACTTTTCCCTCTAGACTTTTCACCAAAAACTCAATATTGTCAACTTCTCAAAAGTGAATCCTAATAGTTGTGTAACCGTCCTCTCAAAATCGTGAACAAGAAAATTTTTGATATTTTCCCGCCAAAATTTTCACAAAAAATATCCGATATTTTCAACTTTTCAAAAACAACTCCGATTAGAAGTATAAACGATCTCTCAAAATTTTGACCAAGAAATATTTTCCAGCCAAAAAACTCTTTTTTTTATAAATATAACCCGTGAACTATGAATGAGCCGTGTACTATGGTCTGGCCGTGAACTTGAGCAATAACCGTAAACTCAACTCAGCCGTGAACTATGGATTCCCAAAATGCTGACCAGTGAACTAACCTAAAACCGTGAACACCAAGTAACCCGTGAACTGCTACGAATAACCAGTGAACAAGTGTTTCCTGTGATGTTGAGCCCGTGAACTCTGGAACCGTAAACTCACCCAAGAACTACCCCGTGAACGTAAGTCAAAATATTACCCGAGAACCTTATCCCGTGAAGCTGTTCTTGTGAAGAAAAATCCGTGAACCCAACAGTGAACTTAACCCGTGAAGTTGTGATTTGGTTTCCAAATTTAATCTCGAGATTTAAGGGATTTCAAAATTTAAAGTTTTAGAAATCAGTTGTGACTTTCCTTTCCCGTGAATGCACACCCGTGAATTGATCTTGTTTCTATAATGAATCCCCAGATTTATGGGATTCAACTTTCGAATTCAAAATCAAACCCAAAGAACATGAAGAAGGTTTTTATGACTATTCCATAAACGATTTTTCTCACAACAGCAAAAAAACCAATGATTTCACAGTACAACTTTGAATCTCAAGCAAAAAACTATCAAAGTTTTCTCGATAAACTTTGATTTTTGACATGAAATAAATACTAATCTGTCACACAGCAACTTGTTAGCAATAATAACCAATCAAAATATTTAAAAGTACCTCAAATCCTTTGTCTTGAATCGTTGATATCCAAAACCGAGCCTTGAATGACTTCAATGGCTCTGATACCAATTGTAAGTCCCAACCTTGATGGATCTTCGTATAAACACACAAACGAATGCACACACATGATATCAAACTCTCACAATTACTAGGCGGAAACTGGTGATTGCAGTGATTCAAGAACACAGAAATTCAATGTAATATATTTGTATTTATCAAAGGAATTACAGAGAAAACACAAAAAAACCGCTAACGCAATAGATGTGACAATCCGGACTTTTTAGTCTAACTCCGTTATTTAAATCCAGTTAAAGTTAACCTATCTAACTCTAATTCAAACCTCAGGGACTATTTCTGCCTTTATACAAATCTCATTGACTAATTCTGTCAATATTCTAAACATAAACTCCAAGGACTAGTTGTGTAATACCCCTAAACTATTCTGTTGACTTTACAAAGTCAAAATCATATTCCTGTTGACTTATGTTAGTCAAACTAACCAAGCTCTAACCCAAATCCTAACTACAAGGACCATTCCTACCAATTTTTAAACTCAGATTCATGAAACTGCAGGGACTGATCTTGTCATTACTAAATTATTGATTCTGTTTGACTTTCAGAAGTCAAACTCACAGGATTATCCAAATTCAAACTTTATAATCGAATTTCGTTTGAATCCATAACTGAAATAGGTGTTAATGACATTCACGACATCATTGATGTCACACCCCCAATTTCAACTAACGGAGTTTTACCATTTGGAAAGTGACAAACCAGGATCTCAGTCATTAGTTACATTGAACGACACTATATGGAACATAAATGTAATATCATAAAAGTTCAGAGTTAAATGAGGAAGCGTATAAAGAAAGTAAATGCGCAAAACAACGCGCCCAAGTCCAACAATAACGGAAACATAATAAATGATCAGTAGATTGATAATTATTGAATACATCATGTTGACACCATGCATGTCCTAACATGCACCTGTGCCTTATCTTAAGCGACCTGAGAAAAACATGTAAGAAAATATCAACACGAGGTTGGTGAGTTCACAGGTTTCAATTTATAGAAGCGTTTAACATATTAATGTACATTCAATATATAGATCAATAGGTAGCTAACCCATAAACATGTTAACTAATGCGCTCGCAACCGACAACTGACTGTTTATATGCCTCCCACCATCATGGTGCATGTTTAGGTCAATATTGCACCCGTTCGACCTCCAATCGAGTTAGCGCGACTAACGCGGGTGGGTTTGTCAAACCCAGTACTACTCAAATTACCTCGCTATGTTCATATTAACGGTCCGATGTGAGGACTTAAAGGATAATGTATACGCATAGTCATATAAGTGATATCATATATGAATTACAAGAATCAAAAAAGTATTTACGACATGTTTTCTCCCCCAGTTTAAAACAGTAAAAAGGGGCCGTGAAAACTCACTTGCGTTGCGTAGTATATAGTATCACACAAATGAAAGATTTGGAATCTCAAGCATTAGCCTGCACGGCTTACGTATGCCCTAAAATTATAAACACATAGATTAGGGATATATGGGGTTTTGTGACGACGACACGGAAGATCGAACATCTTAACGCATTCTAGGGATTTAAGAGTAGACGAACGTGTCTACGAGAATATAGATTTCTCAATATAATAATTAAGATTAATGCGTTACGCGTCGAATGTCTCTAATACGAATAATATTAAATAAACAAATAAATTTGTACGTTTATGCCTATAATAATGGCTAAAGAAAATAATATAACTTAATATATTATTTTTAAGTTTAGAGAATTTCACATTTAATAAATATCTTGGCAAAAATAATAAATACATTATTTTTATTCAAGTATATAATCCTGGGTAACTAATATAAATAATTATATTATTTATTAGTTTGAGAACGATACACGAGGTTTATAAACGAGACGAAATAATATAAAAATATATATTATTTTATGATATGAGTCACGGGTTGAAAATAATGTAAACATATTATTTTATTCGAAGTCGCAGATTGAAAATAATATGAATATATTATTTTTAAAAGTGTAATAATATTAATTATGAGTTATAAAATCAAACCCGAACCTACGGGTTGTTTCCGAGGCTAAAACACATTAATATATTATTATAATAATAGTGGAATGATTTTTATATTAAAACTATTAATTAAAAATGGTTTTAAAAAGAATTGGGTGTGGAGAGGCTCGAACCCGGGTCTCTCCCACACAAGCACATGAACTTAACCAGTCCCGCCCGCTAGGGATTCGCAACAAAACCCATACCGAAATGGTTTTAACATAGTGGTTCCCTGTGTTCTCCCCCCATCGCAATCCGATTGAACACCCCTCCAAAAACCTCTGATTTTGATTTTGATTGAACCAGATAACATGGGGGTTTTATTTATCTTTGGATTTCGAACCTGGGTGTAAGTCTAATTGCAAAAACATCAAGCGTAGAACCGTTAATTTCTCATATGAAAAGCCGAAAACCCTAGATTTGAAGCTAGATTAAATTCTGTTGAATTCGATAATAAGAACAGTTGGATTCATAGGGCTTTTAACAAGTGAATGATTGCGATTCTAACCGTACAAGTTAATTGAATTGAGGTTGTGTCTAGACTGTAGTTCGATTAACCCGTATTCGTGATGAACCCTAGAATTAGTTCATCACCAATTCGTTGTTATAAGCCACCAAAAGGTTAGGGCTTATGATCTATAGATGAAAACGAAAATAATGGTGTATCCAATTACCTGAAACGATATCAGAAAGGTAGAGATCGACTAAATATCAGTTGCGGCTCCAAATGCTACCCTCAGGCGTCTACGGATGTGTCTTCGGTCAAATTGGATGGTGTAACAGGTTCAGAGGAGTTCGAGTAAGGTGTGCAGGTGATTAATTTGTGAGCTCGATGATTGAAATGGTCGAATTTGATGAACATGAGATGATAGTCGACGGTTATGACTTGAATAGCCAATAATGAGATTAATTGCGTGTAATGGTAATGTTTAATAGCTCAATGATGAACGTTTATGATGCTAAAGTGTAATTCAGTTATAAGTTTGGACGAATTATTAATATAGTTCGCAAATTTGGAACAAAGTTATGCTGAGTTTGACTTTTAAAAGTCAACAGGAACAAATCCATTGTATTTTGACTTTAGAGAGGTCAACAGGACAAGATTTCTAAATTTTGACTTTGTGAAGTCATCAGAATGAGTTTAGAGTAATTACATAACTAGTTCCTGTAGTTTTAGGTTTGAATATTGACACAAACAGTCCCTGGGGTTTGAAATGAGTTAAATAGGTTAATATTTAACGGAATTTACTAACGGAATTAATCATAAAAATCAGGGTTGTCACATCATCCCTAGTTGAAAGAATTTTCGTCCTGAAAATTAAAATTAATAAAAAAAAATTTCGAGTGTCACATCATCCCCTAGTTGAAAGAATTTTCATCTCGAAAATTTGAATAGTACCTTAGGAGTTTGACGTGGAGTGCTTGAACAGGTGAGGATGCTTACGCATCATCTGATCCTCGTGCTCCCATGTGAATTCTGGTCCGCGTTTCGAGTTCCAACATAGGTTAGCTACCTATAGATACATATTGAATGATCAATAATCTGGTAAACGTTTATTTATATATTGAAACCTGTGAAGTCACCAACCTCGTGTTGACATATTTTCTTACATGTTTTTCTTAGGTCGCTAAGATAAGGCACAGGTGCACATTAGAACATGCATGGGATCCTTCTATTGATTGTTGTTTTATTAAATTATTTGGACTATTTTGAATTGTGTTTGGTTTGGACTTTTGGACTTTTTGGGCGCGTGTGTTTTGCACATTTACTTTTCTTTACGCTTCCTCATTAAACTCTGAATAATTTGATATTTTCATCTGAGTCCCATGTAGAGTCGTTCAATGTAACTAATGACTGAGATCCTGGTTTGTCACTTCCCAAACGGTAAAACTCCGTTAGTTAAAATTTGGAGGTGTGACAGATTGGTATCAGAGCTATTGGTTATAGAGAACTAGGATTGCATACTAGACTATAACCTCACACATTAGTTACATGTCATAAACCTTGGATGTTTGGGCACTTATATGTTATATTACAGGAACATGTCGTCAACTCCACCACCATCACCTAAGGCACCTACCGTATCGTCCCCGGAGCCTAAAAGGCGCCAGACTAGTTCTAATGATAACTCGGTGGAACAGGGTGAACCTAGTAATGCACGAGCAAGGAACACGACACTTAACAAGGCGAGACACTTGGGCGTATGAAACCTCTATCTAGAAGCTCTTGAAATTGCTCCATTAACTCTTTCCTTTTCGGCGGTGCCAACCTATAAGGTGCTTTGGCCACCGGCTTTGCACCCGGGATTAAGCCAATCCTAAACTCCAGTTCCCTTTCCTGTGGTACCCCCGGTAACTCATCCGGAAACACATCCACAAATTGGTTTACAACCGGAACATCGCGAATTTCTTTCACCCTTTTTACCACATCCGCAACACAAGCCATGTATGCCTTGCACCCACGCACCATGTACTTTATTGCCTTAACATAAGAACACATCTTTACATTACATTTCTTTTCACCTTCTATGTAAACGGACTCACCCGATGGGGAATCGAGTTGTACCGCCTTAGGTCCACATAGAATATTCGCTTTGTTCTTAGACAACCAATCCATTCCCACTATCACATCAAAGTCTCCCATGGACATAGGAATTAAGTCAGTAAGGAACGTTTCACCCCCCGCCCTTAACTTGCAATTCCTATAAACATCAAATACTAGGAAACTCTTATCATTTTCCGCCTCGATTTCTAAGGGTTCATCTAACTTGCTACTTAGAAATTAAGAATGCTTAACAAATTTCAAAGACACAAATGAACGACTAGCCCCCGAATAAAAAAGAACTAGTGTAGGTAAAGATTTAATCTTGAATGTACCTGACACCACCTCCGAGTTGGTCTTTGCTTCTTCAGCTGAGATGTGGAAGGCTCTACCTTTTGGTCTTGGTATATCTACCTTCTTCTCACTTCCACATTGCTACAAATCGAGACAATCCACCCAATTATGCCCGGGCTTGTAACAGTTATAGCATATCCGAATCTGGCTTGTACACTGACTAGCCATATGCCCCGGCTTCCCACATTTATAACAATTTAAAGTCTCTTTCCTGCATTCCCCGAAATGTTCTTTCCCACAAACTTTACAACCACGGGGAGAGAACTTGCTAAAAGGCTTCTCAGTAGGGCTCCCGCCCTTTATCTTCTTCACTACTTGCTCCACAATCTCCCTTTTCCTCTTCTCTCCCCGAGCCTCTTGCCTCGTCAACTCCACCTCTCTTTCCCGACACCTATTTATCAAATCCACAAATGTGGTGAAAGGGCATGGAGATATGCTATCTCTGAACTCCACTGTCAGCATAGCATAGAACCTGTCAATCTTTGCCTTCTCAGTCGACACCACGTCCGGACAGTACTTGGCGCGATCAAAGAAAGACTCAGCCAATTCATATATTGACTCATTCGTTTGCCTCATGAGGAGAAACTCCTCAATCATCCTGTCCACTAGTGCTTGAGGGCAATGATATTTCAGAAAGGCCGTCTTAAACTCCTCCCAAGTCATGGAGTTCACACCCAAATCACCCCTCTCCTTTTGGAGATTCAACAACCACTCTTTCGCCCTCCCAGTTAGAAGAGGCACACTAAACATAACCCTATCCTCGGGTTTACACTTTGTCATCTCAAAATTAGACTCCATATCCACCACCCACCTATGGCTAAGGATCGGGTCCACTTGCCCATCATACTCCTTGGGCTTTATCACCATAAACTCCTTTAAAGTACACCCTTGTGGAACCCTTTCATTTTCTTTCAAAACATCTTCGAGGGTAAGCTTAATAGCCCCTCTCATTTCTTCCATTAACAAGGTTGTGGCTTGCTCGAAGGCCTTAGCCACTTCCTCTCTTATCATATCTTGGATTCTTGGATCCAATGGTTCATTACTTGCATCTTCTGCCATCTCTAAACTGAGAAAATGAACCACAAACACCTTAATACCCTTTCACTTTTAATACCCTAGGTATCCATTACACATTCACTTTTATATGTATTAAGTATATATATACCTACCTATATACATACACACATATATAACCACCTTCACCTAATCTTTGCACATGTTTATTGTTATATGGTTATCATAAAGTCCCTTGCACATTTCGTCTTATTAAACATATTGGCCAGACAAGTTTAATAATACGCCATGTCCAATTGTAATTACCATCTCCATATAACAAGTCACAAAACAAGTTTCGGTACACATAACACCTTAACAACATTCATCATACATATATACATACACCGTATATATATATATTATCACTTTATCAAATCATTACTAACCTTTCATTTCCGCAAGCTCTGAGTCTTAGTCAAGTCCTTCATAGATTCTCGTATCATTTTCCCCCATATCAAGAGCATCCGGTTTAAGTTTGGTGCCACCACACCAAATCTCTCAAACCATTGCTCTGATACCAAGTTGTAACACCCATAATTGGAACACCCATAATTGGAACACCAATTATTAAAACATTTAAACACACGTGGAAGCATTTATCCCAAGATTTTGTTTTACACCTTCGCGTACCGCGAAGAACTTTGGAACTCCCTTCGTGTATCGCGAGGGATTCCCAACTACATTGTCCGCAGAAAGGGTTCTTCGTGTACCGTGAAGACCCTCCCGCCCATCCTTGTGTACCGCGAGAGACCAAACTTTAGCCTGTCTGTAGGAGGATCTCTCGCTTGGCGCGAGAGACTTCCTCCCCATTCTCGCGCACCGCGAGAAACCTGAGTAAACAGAAAGTTTACTTAGTTTGCCCAGTTCCATACTTAGTCAAATTTTCCCATTTTTCACAAAACATCAAGTTTTGTACAAATCTACATATCAAACTAAGGATTTTCTTTTAAACCCCCAAAATACCAATTCGTGTACGAGAATCCTTCAACGCCTCGGACTTGACATTGACCTACATCGAAGCTTTGCCTAAAAAACCACATGAACATTTCACCATTAGTAATGAAGATAAACGTAACAAACAAGTATTTATTACTTGTTTCCACCCATTCACCCATTTGACCCGTTTGACCCGTTTACACCCATTTGGTCATTTAAGGTTCATAACACTTTCATTTCCATTACAAGTTTCATTTCTTTTATTTAACATTCATAACCACCATTTCATATCTATTATGGCTCTTAGGCCATAACCTCATATCCATTATGATACTTAGATCATAACCTCTTATCCATTATGGTATTTTAACCATAACCTCATATCCATTATGATTCATAGATCATAACCTCATATCCATTATGATTCTTAGATCATAACCTCATTCATGCATATCCATTATAGTTTTTGCACTATAACCACATTCATTCATTTCACATTTCCATTATTGTAATTCAACTATAACTACATTCATTTACATAACCATTATAGTATTGCCACTATAACCACATACATTTCAATTACACATATCCATTATAGCAATATTGTCACACCCCTAAATTTCAACTAACGGAGTTTTACCGTTTTGGGAAGTGACTAACCAGGATCTCAGTCATTAGTTACATCAAACGACACTATATGGGACTTACAATCATAACATAAATGTTCAGAGTTAATGCGGAAGCGTAAACGTTAATATGAAATCAAAAGTAATTACACGCAACAAGCGTCAATCAGTATAGGTAAGTAATCTGTTTAAAATGTTTGAAATGAATGATATGACAGTAGGACTCCATGCATGTCCTAAGTGTGCAACCTGTGCCAAAGCGACATGAAAAACATGTAAGAAAAAGTGTCAACATGAGGTTGGTGAGTTCACAGGTTTCAAGTTTGTAATAAGATAGTGTTTGCTAGATTATGTACATTCAATATGCATATCTATATGTAGCTAGTCTATGTTCATGTCTGACTGTTTGTGTAATTGCGTCCTGCCAGGTCTATCAACTCTAGCAAATGTGAGTAGGCTAACATTTCACCCGTTCGATATCCAATCGAGTTAGCGCGACTAACGCGGGTGGGATTTGTCAAACTCAGTAGTACTACTAAACATTACCTCGCTAAGATCCATATTAACGGTCCGATATAAGATGAGGACTTTCTGTGATAGTGTGTTACGCTTAGCCTCAACAGTGATATCATATAAAGTACCATAATCAAATAGTTGCGTCATGTTTTCTCCCCCAACGGGAAAAACATGTAAAATAATATTTGCTTGCGTACCTGTTTCTCCCCCACGGGGAAAACAAGTAAAAGTATGATAGTTGGTGTTCATGTTTGTTTCTTCCTCAACAGGAAAACAAGTAAAATACGTTTGTGTGTAAGCATGTTTCTCCCCCAATAGTAAAACAAGTAAAAAAAGGGGTCGTGAAACTCACCTAAGTCTGAGCAGAGCGTAGTAATTAGTACCATACAAGGATGCAACACTAACCGCAAATGGATTGCACGCGGACAATCTATGAATGCCCTAGAATAAGATGTGACAGTTAGGAACACGTAAGAGTTTGTGACAACGACACGGAATGATCGAACGTCCTAAAATATACTTAGGATCAATGGTTAGACGAACTTGTCTACATGAATAAGGATTTCTTAATATAATAATCAAAATATACGCGTTTCGTGTCGAATGTTTCTAATTACAAATAAAAATATTTAATAAAATATATTCGTGCGTTTGAGTCGTTCAATAATGACCTAAGAAAATAGTATACTTTATTATATTATTTTAAGTTCGGAGAAAAAGCACAATAATCAATTACGTGGTAAAAATAATAAATATATTATTTTTATTCGAGGGTAATAATATAAATAATTATATTACTATTTAGTTTGGAATGTTACACGAGATCAATAAACTAGGTGAAATAACATTTAAGTGTATTATTTTAGTTTGGGGTCACGGGTTGAAAATAATATAAATATAATATTTTATACGGAGCCATGTCTTGAAAATAATATAAATATATTATTTTACAAATGGAAATAATAATGATTATAAGTTATAAAACCAAACCCAAGCCTACGGGTGATTTCCGAGTTCAACACATTTTATTATATCATTATAATAATAATGGAAAAGACTTTTTATATTAATTACTCCCATTAAAGCTTCAAAAAAATAACACAGGAGACCGGTTTCGAACCCGGGTCTCCTGTGTGTAGGTCAAACGCCTTAACCACCTGCTCTGGGATACAACTTGTGAACAAAACCCAAGACATATGATTTTAACATTCAAAGACACCATGATTTTTCCCCAAGTTGCGATCCGAATAAAAACTCCATCGATTCACACTGAAATCGATCGTAACAGGTTCAACAGCATAGGGGTTTCGGTTGTTGAGGTTTTTCGAATCCGAGGGTGGAGTTAATTGCAAAAACAACGAGTTTAAGTTCGTTAATTTTCGTTTTGAAAACCCGAACCCTAATTTCAAGAACACGGTTTAATTTGATCGAATTTGATAATGTTTTCAGTCTTGAATTCCTTTCGGTGTTATAGTTAGCTTTAGTTTATGGATTCTCAAAAGATCACTATATCGTAAATATGACGGTTGTCACTTAAATCGTTAAACCCTATTGCCTGGGCGATTTTGTCTTCCGAGTAGTAGTTTGAACAACCTGACAACCACTATATTTAACTTGACGTGTTTCCTGGTTCGGGACACCACCTCATAAAATTTAAGATTAGTGATAATATATGTGTAAGTGCAAAGGATGAAGCAACTCCTGGGTCGGGAGATTGACTCCTTTAACAATATTGGAAAGTATGCCATCATAACAACCAACTCAATGTTTGAATTAAAATATCAAAATTATGTCTTTAGATAAGGGACTTTATACACTATGTAGGTCCTGTATTTTAGACAAAATCACTTAAACTGATCGATTACACACACACACGCGCGGAATCTGTGTGTATGGTGGTGAAACAGAGGTGAGAAACAGAAATGGTGATGATAAACCGGCTAACCACACTAGAATCAACACAAAATGATATGAAATTGTAAGAACAAAAGTTGAATAAACTTCAAATGTGTATTGATTTAGAAAAATTGTGAAAAATAGAATGCACGGGTTACAACCGCTATCCATACCCTAAACATTCTCAAACTAGGCTATTTATAGTGAGTAGACAGGCATCGAAACTATGCTAACCGAAACTACTAGTTTCGGTTGAGCATTTATGTCACACTCCCAGATTTATTTACTTATTAAATAAATACAGGTTGCAACGATTGGTTCATTACATGATAGCGGAAGCTGTAATAGTGATTTCTAAGACTTGATTACATATACAATTACTAAATCTAAGTAATACTATGATCTAAGTTCTTCTAGATCAACGATAGACTTGAGACTTGATATTCTACGTCCTTCCAGCCTTTAGGAATTGATCCAACATAGCTAGCCTATTCCAACCGCGCCATGGCTAAAGGTTACCTGAGAAACATACTTGAAAGTGTCAACACAAAGGTTGGTGAGTTCACAGAGTTAGTTATATTAGTGCTTATAGTTTTTCCCGAAAACATGTACATGACTTTACCGTCATAAAACTAAGTAGTTTTCCTTTGAAAGCATTACCATGACTTAACCGTCATAAAATATGTAGTTTTTCTTTGAAAACATTACCATGACTTAACCGTCATAAATCCAATGTTAAAACATGATCATTTTAACCTGATCAGAACCCTTTGTTTAAATTCAATTGTTCGTAAATAGTTCCAGTTGCATGTGATAATCAGAATAAAAATTGTTGACCCATTTGTAAACTAGCTAGGAATACAAATAATATGTTCCTACATGAGCCGTAACCAAACCATGACAATTGTACACGCCCCTAATTTCGTTATCCGGTTCTATGCGGCCATAAATCCTCCAGATTGTGGTTAGCGCGACTAACCATGACCGGGAGACGTCACTCTCCATAGTACTATTCATAGGACCCTAGGCTACAGTTAATGGTTACTAAATTGTTCCAGGGGACTTTAGCGGCCTCAAATCGTTTAACTCATGTAAACATAAAAAGTCGAGTCTTATTCTCTTGTTATCACATAAAAATAGTTGTAAGTACGTTCTTCCCCCAAATCGTTGAGTGTTGTTCATCCGAACAATCGTTGTGTGTTGTTCATCCGAACAATCGTTGAGTGTACTTGTGTCCAGCTGTTTAGTTGAGCAAGTTCTCTCCCCGTTTGTTTAAAAACAATTTAAAAACAAGTAGTAAAAGTGGGGCCGTGAGACTCACAAGAAGTTAAACCAGAATGTTCGTATTGTCAAATGTATAAGCAATGTAATTCATGTTTTCAAAACATAACAAGTAAGTATGTTTCTCCCCCGATGTTTACAAAACAGAAAAGAGTTAAAAGGGGGCCGTGAACTCACCTTGAGTTTGTGTATGCTTGCAATGATAATGGTTCTAGTCAAACTTGACTATTCGTACCCTAATTAAAAAAAAGGGTAATTCGTGTTATGACCGAATGTCTCATATGCAAATTGTTCACCGACTTAGCAAATCTGATTACTTTTGTTTAAATATCTTTTTAGTTTTTCAACACTTGTTTCGTTATAAAATAGTTCTAGTTACTACCCTATGGGACTGATGAACAGGTATCGAAACTTTCTTAGTTTCGATTGAACAGAACAGATGTCGAAACTTCCTAGTTTCGATTGAGCAAAACAGGTATCGAAACTACCTAGTTTCGATCAAACAGGTATCGAAACTCCTAGTTTCGATTGAGTAATAGGTATTGAAACTACCTAGTTTCGATCAAACATGTATCGAAACTCCTAGTTTCGATTGAGTAATAGGTATCGAAACTACCTAGTTTCGATCAAACAGGTATCGAAACTCCTAGTTTCGATTGAGTAATAGGTATCGAAACTACCTAGTTTCGATCAAACAGGTATCGAAACTCCTAGTTTCGATTGAGTAAACAGGTATCGAAACTATAGTTTCGATTACTGCAATTCTGATTGACAGAATCAGTCCTGCATATTTTTATGTTTCAAACTTGAATTCGACACACTTTTCTGGTTATTTTTCTTATGTTCGAGTAAACTGTATGTTTAGCTACGGTTTTTAAAGAAAATAATATGGATGGTATCGAGTTTTTACCTTTGGACAGAGATGACGATTTTTGAGAAAAACAGAGAAGATAGTCTTGAATTCTCTTGGTTAGAAATCCTTGAAAGCTCCTTATAATACCGAAATATGGTGGATTTTGCCTTAAAACTTGACTTCGACTTGAAGAATATTGGGGAGATTGCCGTAAAAATGATGAAAGGGGTTCGTGAGAATGGTGATTGAGGTGGTATGGTTTATATCTGAGTTTTGAAGTCATGAGGTATGAGTTTAAAGATAAAGAATTTGAATGAGAGGAAAACAGTAGTGTGAATGGGGGGTCTTCTCTGGCTTCGGCCGAGAAAGTCAAGGGGGTGGGTTGGGTTAAATTAATCAAATAATTAGATTTAAGTGTAAATTTAACCACTAGTGTTCGTATTTAGTCGGGTTATCCTGGTACGTGAACCGGTAACTCCTGGAATTACCAACTATGAAATGAGACCATGTACGGTTTTTGTTAGACCTTAATGTCCTTGTTTGTGAAATTAAGTAAATCACAAAAACAATTTATAATGTAAACTTGTTTATAACATGTACGGATATTGACCTGAAATGCCGGGTGTCACAATTTACAAGTGAAAGGACCTCCTGACAAAACTCCCTATCTATCGAAACTACTAGTTTCGATTGAACAAACCTCAATCAAAACTAGGTAGTTTCGATGGCCCAGACTTAGACTATTTATTATCATTCTCTTGCTTTGATTCCTCTCCACAAGGGTAGTAATAATGCATAAAATCAAGTCTTTAGAATACCGAGTCACCGCATATTAAAAAGCATGGATTTTTACATCTGCTTTTGCAATTCACAACTTCTAGCACCCTTTCAAATAACTAACACACCGACTCTACATAGACATAGAAGTGTGAATGCCCGAATCCACGAAGCATGAAGTTGGTAAATTGTTCGGACGGTTGTGCGGATCCACTTTCAATGTTAAAAGATCATATTTTGAAGTCACTCACACACACCATTGTTGAATCCATAAACACATTAACTATATTATTAAAAGTTCACCTTACCAAAGTGATTCAAAAATTTAGCCAAGGACGGCCATGCAATCAACAAAGATTAAACTTGTATAAACACACTTAAGCATTATTACAAGATTTCAAGTTTGTTAATTGTATCTACAATCTTTGAAGATTGAAACTAAACTACTAAAATAATAGAGAATTCTTCTAACAACTCTACCAAGCTCTCCCAAATGAATGCAAGAACACTTCTATTTATAGGATGATCAGAGGCTCGAGCACGAGCCATGCTTGATGAGGTAAGGCCCCGTGTGTACTTGGTTTATGCTCCACCAAATTGATTAAAGAACTTGTGAATAAGTTGGTACAACACAGGGGCTTGTTGAGCTGTGGCACGGGGCGTGCTCGACCCTTGGCACGGGGTCGTGTTGACTTGGACACGGGGGAGTGGGTCCTATATGTTTTCTCCTCTCTTGAATTAGGGCATGGGGGCGTGCCTGATGAGGTACAGTCGATGCTTGATCTCCTGACTTGATCATTTTTTCTTGATTTTGAATGGTGCTTGCTCCTTTGATCAAATGTTGGGTTTTAGGACCCGAAAACTCAATATGAACAAATTAAGGCCGTAATTCATAAGATTGTTAAGAAAACATAAGAAAAATAAATGATATTTGATGTGAAAAACATATATAATTTGGTGCACATCATATATGCTTATGTATATGTAAACATGTTTACATATATGTAAACGTTTGTCCACATAAATAATAAAATAGGGAAAGAGTATCGAGTCACATATACGTAGCCCAGAGAAAAAAACACAGGTTTACATATTTACATATGGATCAACAAAACATAAAATATGGGAAGAAACTAGTTACGTATACGTAGCATACGACTTTATCTTCTTGCGATTGAAACATCATCTTCTTCGATTAGGCTCCAGCCGAAATCATCTTCAATAGGTTCAAGTTTATTCTGTGTTTAAACACAATTACATCCCAAATTCCATTACAAAAATATATCAGGCATCAAATTTATTCCATGTTTAAACACAAAAATTAACATTCATCAGAGAGAGCACCTGATATTCTTGACGCCATATTAGCAAACCAAAAGTGGGTGTTTGATGATGCCACTAAAACTATTCAAAATAGAGAAGTTAACCTTGAAAATGAAATGGGTTGAAAAACAAAACAGAAGATGTAGGAAGATGATTACCTGGGTATAAAGAAGGTGGAGCTTTTGCTTTCCTCCATTCGGAACGAAAAAGCCCATGAATTGAATATAAACAGATAAATCAATTTGTAAATGGTATCAAATGAGAAAATAAGCAGACCTATCTCCGAGTGTGTGTGTATATTTTTGTGATGAAAGAGATGAACACTGAACTCCTACTTTATGCTTTTATGGTGGAGTTTTTTTGTGGTTTCTCTAGGCCGGTGCCGGTAAGTGTTTTTTGTGGTCGCCAATTAGTTCATCCTGGTGACTTTGAGATGACAAAATAATGAAACGATGGTGGAGATTTAGGGACTGATATTGTCAATCACTTAGAGAGAGAGGGGATATAATCAATTATTTAGAGAGTGATTTAAGGAATTCAAAATAGAAATAGATAAATACTAAATTTAAAGTTGTGTTAAAATTATAGAATTAACCTTCTATTTAAAAATAAAAATTAAATAGAAAAAAATCTGATTGGTTGAAAGTGGTTCTTGGCGATCCACTAAGGAGGTGGTAGCGGTACGCTACTAGCCTCTTAGCGATCCTCTATGAGCTCAATGAATGAGCAACGAGAGATCTTTTATCACATCAACACACCTTCCATACGCACACTTAAGCTCTTAGATTTAAATACCTAACTCGGTACATGTCTGCAAGTGTGAATCGTTCACTCTTCGTCCGCAATACTTCAAAGATAGTCTAGAGGTAAAGTTCTGCCCACTGTTTACCATTAGGGTACTTACCACTAGATAGGTATGTTTACCTAAGTAGTGGTAATATGGATTAGGACCTCGAGTCAAGTGATTGTGCTATTACCTATAGCCAAGTAAAGGTACCACAGTATAGATATTACTAAAGGTGAGTTCTATGAGGCCCTTGTTTTAAACTATTTTAAAATGCTTTGGGCTGATATGTATGTTGAAAGGTTTTATGTGAGTTCTATGATACACACTTTTAAACTGTTTTAAATGCTTTGGGTTGGTGTACATGATGAAATATTTTCATGAATACCATGAGGCCCTAGTTTTAAATACTTTGTAAAATATTTTGGGTCGGTATGCATGTTGAATTGTTTGTAAACATTGCTTTGTATCCGGAAGAAAGATTGTAAGAACGATTGTTTAAATTAATTTTTAAACAAAGGAAAGGTTTTAAAAAGAGAAATGATTTTGACACATAAAATGTTTTGAAAGGGATTTTGGCATGAATCGCCACGACAGAGGTTTAGAATGAATTTTGGCATGATTTGACATAGTAGAGGTCAGAAAGAATGTTTTGGCCACTAGGGCCTAGAAAGAACAATTTTTGCCATGTTGGTATATAACTGTAGGTCCTGATTCGATGCGTGACGGATCTCTAGACTCGCGGTACGACATGGTGATAACGTGCGGAATCCATGATCAACGTGCAACGTGTAACTCAATCAACAACACGATGTAAATAAATGTTTTGTATTACTATAATCCTTGATTACAACAGTTCTCTCCAAAAACACACACTTACACCTTTTTCTTCTCTTGTGTTCTCTAGTATTCTATGTAATATGAACTTGTAACTCCTATTTATAGGAACACACAGCACCTTAAGCGAACTTAACAAGTTCGCCTCAAAGATGCTTAAGTTCGCCTCTCTATAACTCAGCACCTTAGGCGAACTTAACAAGTTCGCTTCTAAAGATGCAGTTCGCCTCTCTACGAACTTATACAGAATTTTATCAACAGTTACAAAACATGTCCTAACAGACTCCCCCTTTAACTATTTCTAACAATTCTATCAATTACGAGTCAAACACTCTAAGACTAAGACATAATATCTTCAAGCTCGTTGTCACCAGAATATGCTCCAACACCTTCTTTTTGATAAATAGAACTCGAGCTCCCCATGGTGATGAGCTAGGTCAGATGAAACCTTTATCCTACAATTCCTACAGTTGAGTGGATAGATCTTGCAATTCACTAGGTGATAATCTGTAAGGTGCCCGAGCGATCGGTGCCGCTTAGATCGATTTGGAATTTAACTTGACGGTGTGATGGCAGACTAGGCAAATCTTCGGGAAACACTTCTAGAAAATCATGAACGATGGGAATATCACCAATTTTCTTCTTTTCTGATGGTTGTTCAGCAACGAGTGCAAGAATAGCAGTGTGACCTTTACGCAGGCACTTCTGTGCTTTCATGAATGATATGATGCCTACGACTGCACCACTCTTTTCGCCTTGAACGGAAAGGATTTCTCCACTAGGGAGAGGAATGCGAATAATTTTCTCACAACAGACAACGTCAGCTTGGTTTTTAGATAACCAATCCATGCCAACAATTACATCAAAACTACCAAGTGTGACCGGCATAAGGTCGGTGTCAAGTTTATGACCAGCCAACTCAAGCTTACAACCCTTAAGAATGTGGGTTGCTTCAATTATTTGGCCATCAGCTATTCCTATTATATACTTAGCTTCTAACATAGTTGGAGTTCCTTATATCATATCACTAAGCTTCTTAGTTATAAAACTCCTATCAGCACTAGTATCAAATAGGACAGAAGCAAAGTAATTGTTTAAGAGAAACTTACCGGTGACCACAATATGATCATATCGAGCTTCTCCAGATCCTAGTACGAAGGCTCGTACTTTCGCACCATTTCCCACATTATTGGCATTATTGCCACCGTTGTTGTTGCCTTGATTGCTGTTGTTACCATTGTTGCCCTGATTATTGCCGTTACCGTTACCATTTCCATTACTATTTCCACCCTTCTTCGACTGAGGACAATCCCTCTGAATATGTCCCTCCTTACCACACTAAAAACGTCCTCTTGTGGACCCTTGCGGTCGGAAAGGTTGCTTGTTTTGAAGATCAACTCTATAGTCTTTTGCAGCGTGGCCCATCTTGCCACATCGTTGACAACGGTTACAAGCACCGACATGGTGGTAATTGCACTTGTTGCACTTGGGGGCTCTTCCCGCATAACCACCTTGTTCTTGACCTGAAGAGGTCGTCTGGTTGAAGTTCTTAGCAGGCTTAAACTTTCGCTGATGTTGCTGTTGCTGAGGTTGAGTAAACTGGGATCCCTTGGAGTTGGAGTGAGAGTTGGAGTTGTGATCAAACTTACGCTTCATCAGTGAATTTAGAGACCGAACCTCTCAGTGGTAGAGTCCCTTAAGTTACCGCCTGGTCAGTTAACTTGTGGGTAAGTCTGATAGTCTAATGGATGGTAGTGGGGTTGGACGAAGTAATCATACTCTGAATCTGAGGCACTAAGCCTCCAATGTACAACTCAATCCTCTTGTAATCAGGAGTCACCATATGTGGGCACATGGTAGCAAGCTTATGGGATCGAGTGGTATTTAGCTCAATTTCTGAACCTTCCATCTTCATGTTCCAGAATTCTCCTTCTAACTTTTGAATTTCATCCCGAGGACAGTACTCTTCCTTCATCATCGTCTTAAACTCCTCCCACGGCAGTGCATTGGCCATAGCCAAACCCAACATCTGTACATGTGCATTCCACCAAGTGAGAGCCGGGCCCTCCAAAGTTCTAGAAGCAAATTTGACCTTATTGGCCAATGGGAAGTTGCACATAGCGAATACTGATTCTACTTTTTCAAACCACCGGAGTAGTCCGACAGCTCCTTCGGCTCCACTAAAGGTGTGGGGCTTGCAGTCCATAAATGGTTTGAATGTGTATGCTGGTTGCTAATTCTGCTGGCCTAGAGTTAGAAACATAATATAGGTTCGAGGTTATAAGGCTTAGGAAACGCTCTTTGAGAGATGAATTGACCTCACTAGTCAATGGTTATAGCATTTACCTGCAGCATTCTGTGCTGCTAGAGTCTCAGCCACACTATCGTTGATTAGTTCCGCCAGCTCCGCTGCTGTCATGTTGATGGTACCTCGGCCACCAGCACGTCCTCCACGTCCTCTTCCAGACATGATTCTTCACATTCATAAATACAAAACAATGAGAAATATATCGCATATTAAACATTATTTATGTATAAGTAAGGAAATACAACATCTAACATTTTGAAAATTAAATAAATTGTAAAGCTACAAAATAAATAACTCAAAACATTAAACTTCTCATGATTTTATTGAATGGGAACTACCTTACCCATCTAGGTTTGAAAAGAGAAATAACATAAACGAAACATGAATGAAAAGGAAAGATAGAATAGAAAGATCATCAAACATCCTCGTCATCAGAAGAAACGTATGATTGTGCATCGTCGATCTCCACCGGTTCCTCCTCGGGTGGCTCCTCCTCTAAGGGCTCATCCTCGAAGGGTTCCTCCTTGTCGTCCGAAAGTGGAATGTCCTCTGGAAATAGGGCTGCTTGTAGTTGGGCTTCTAAGTGGGTCACTCTCTCCCGAAGTCCTTCAGCAGCATGGTCTGCTACTTGTAGTTGGGCTTCCAGATGAGTCACTCTCTCCAGAATCCCTCCTACATCATGGTCCGAGGTGTCCACCCTCGTCTCCAAATGTGCGACCCGATCCACCAAATGGTTATGGACCTGATCTGTCACTGCTAGCTCATCGGTCAAAAGCTCTAACCCTACCTTATTCTCCTCTATTTGTGACTCTCGCTGCAGAATGTCGGGTATCTCATCAGTGGCTTCCTTAATCTCTTTTAACTCCTTAGTTAGGATAAACACAAAAGCTGAAAAAGCTTGTTCCATGGTGCATGACAAGCTTGGCAAAGTAGAGGATGAGGAAGTTGAACAAAAATAGGGCGATATATCATTTCCCATCTCGATCCATCTTTGGATCATCTTCGGATATGCATTCCAATTAAGTGTCGTGTTCCTTGCTTGTGCATTACTTGGTTCACCCTGTTCTACTGAGTTATCACTAGAACTAGTCCGGCGCCTTTTGGGCTCCGGGGATGATAAGGTAGCTGCCTTAGGTGATGGTGGTGGAGTTGATGACATGATCCTGTAACGTAATACATAAGGGCCAAAAATCCAAATGTATAAGACATGTAACTAATGCGTGAGGTTATAGTCTAGTATGCAATCCTAGTTCTCCATAACCAATGGCTCTGATACCAATCGGTCACACCCCCATATTCAACTAACGGAGTTTTACTGTTTGGGAAGTGACAAACCAGGATCTTAGTCATTAGTTACATTGAACAACACTATATGGGACTAAAATGAAAATATATCATAAATGATCAAAGTAAGTGCGGAAGAGTAAAACGAAAGTAAATGCGCAAAAAAAACGTGCCCAAGAAAAGTCCCAAAGTGTTCAGTCCAAACAAAGTCCAAAATAAAGTACAAAGCAAATCAACAATAATAATTTAATCATAAGACTCCATGCATGCCCTATGTGTGCACCTGTGCCTTATCTTAAGCGACCAGAGAAAACATGTAAGAAAAGATGTCAACAAGAGGTTGGTGAGTTCACAGGTTTCAGTTTGTAAGAAAGTTCAATAGGTTAATGTACATTCGATATATAAATCAATAGGTAGCTAACCTATAAGCATGTTAACTAATGCGCTCGCAATCGAAAGCTGACTGTTTATGTTTTTGCCTCCCACCAGGCCTATCAACCATGGTGCATGTTTAGGTCAATATTGCACCCGTTCGACCTCCAATCGAGTTAGCGCGACTAACGCGGGTGAGGTTTGTCAAACCCAGTAGTACTACTCAAATTACCTTGCTATGTTCATATTAATGGTCCGATGTGAGGACTTAAAGATAGATGTGTACGCATAGTCAAACAAGTGATAACATATATGAATTACATAACCAAAAGTGTTTACGTCACGGTTTCTCCCCTAGTTTAAAACAGTAAAAAAGGGGCCGTGAAAACTCACCTGAACGGCATAGGTAGGTTCAAACTAGAATAAGATTGGAACCATGAGTGTTAGCCTACAACGGAATACGTATGCCCTAGAATTATACACGTAACAATTAGGGACTCAATGGGATTTGTGACGACACACGGAAGATTAGAACGTTTTTAAGCATTCTACGGATTAACGGTTAAACGAACGAGTTTACGGGAATACAGATTTTTAAATTCAGATGAATACGTTTCCAGATGAATGACAAATAATATATAATAATTATTGTTTTGAAATATAAATATTAATCAAAACATTCTGACAAAAGGGTTTCTCACACACGACAGCGCCTAAGACAAGGCACGACCGTGCCTAAGATAAGGCACCGCCGTGCCTAAGACAAGGCACGACCGTGTTAAGGTCACGGGCGCGACCGTGCTGGTCAGGGGCGCGACCGTGTTGATCAAAACAGAAGACACAACAAAGCTGATCACTAGGCACGACCGTGTCAGAGCCAGGCATGACCGTGTCTAGGGTTCTGAGGCACGACCAGGTCTAGCCAAGAGGCACGACCGGGTCAGAGTGTGAGGCACGACCATGCTAAAACTCATCACGACCGTGTCTCCTGGATTTACAGTTACAGAGTTTAACAAAATAACCCAATAAAACTAAATCCGTTTGGTTTCGATCGTGATTGACCAAAAAGACATAGGGTTTTTACAAAACAGAACTTCGCGAATCTAACAGTATAGCTTAATTTGATTGAGAAGGTGATTAAAATTGAAACTCCCAACTTATCATATGAATAAACCCTAGTTTATGGATCATGATAATTTCGATGTTATATGATTAAATTAGCATAGGGTTATCATCAAACAGGACATTACGAAGCTAGTGATGTAAATCAATTGAATGTAAACATAGTCTATGGTGATGATCGACTAAACCATAATCGTATGAACCCTAGAATCGGGTTCTTGTAAAATTCGATGTTGTAAGCCCTAATTGGCATAGGGCTTTCCATCTAGAAGTAAAAGCGAAAGTGAGGGTGATTTTAATTACCAAAAAAAGATAAGAATTGGCCGAGATCGACTAGAATGTAATTCCGGCTGCGCGAGCTTGTTCTCCGGCGACTCCGGCTTCAACTACAGAGAAATTGATGGGTGGGAATGCTCTAGAGGTGTGCGATTTAGATGTGTGAAAACTCAAATTGTAAAAATGATACGCGAATCCTCTTAATTTGATGAAGGGGTCGGCGGTTACGAGATATATGATCATAATTAGGTTTAATTCAAAGTAATAACGAGGTTTAAAGTCTTAATGATGCTCATTAAAGATAGGAATGTGCAGAACGGTTATGAAATCGAACGAATTTGCGATTAAAGACTGCGTTTACGTTTCAACCGACAAGAGGCGCAACCGTGCCAATAAGAGGTGCGACCGTGCTAAGGAACTTGGTGCTACCATGCCAAAACAAGGCGCGACCGTGCCTACTAAGGTTTCTGGTTATTTACAAAACCAGCCCTTTCAACTTCAGCTTTGACAGAAATGGTCCCTTGGTTTTAGAATTGGGTTAACTTGGTTAGGATTTAACTGAATAATTAACGGAATTACTAACGGGGTTAACTTGAAAAGTCGGATTGTCACACAGATGATCCCCCGAGTGTTGCCACTGGGAATGATGATGCAATGCAAATGATGTCTCCCTCGTCAAAAGAGGGTGATATGGATGGTGTTAACATGCCTACAATGAAATGTATATATGGGTGCTATGTGTATCAGGTATGAGTGTTTGTGTCGTGTAACTAATGCATGTGTGCGGTTATAGTCTAGTATGCAATCCTAGTTCTCTATAACGTGGCTCTTATACCAATCTGTCACACCCCCAAATTCCACTAACGGAGTTTTACCGTTTGGTGTGTAATAAACCAGGATCTCAGTCATTAGTTACATCAAACGACACTATATGGGACATAAATGAAATATCATAAAAGTTCAGAGTTAATGCGGAAGCGTTTAAATAAGAAAATAAATGCGCAAAACAACCGCTCCCAAGTTTAGGTTAATAAAACAAGTAAATTGTTTTAAATGTTTGCATAAGGATGAAACGATAGTAGGACTCTATGCATGTCCTAAGTGTGCAACCTGTGCCTTAGCGACTTGAGAAACATGTAAGAAAAAGTGTCAACACGAGGTTGGTGAGTTCACAGATTTGCAAGTGAATAAACTGTTTGAGTGTTTGAGGATCCACATACGTAGGTCACACCTATTGCTAGCTAGACAATGTACAAGTTACTCTAAGCGTTCGCAACCGAAGCTGACTGTTTGTGTTCGGGATGCCTTCCGCCATTTCTAACATCAACAATGGCAAGTGTTTAAGACAATTTACACCCGTTCGACCTCCAATAAAGTTAGCGCGACTAACCCGGGTGGGGTTTGTCAAACCCAGTAGTACTACTCAAAATTTCCTCGCTATACTCCATATATTAACGGTCCGAGTGTATAAGGACTTTGCATGTTATGTTTGCACTTAGGTAAACAAGTGGTAATAAAATACTATGTGATCCATGTCCATTCATGTGTGTGTCTCTCCCCGGCGGGAAGACAAGTAAACGGATGTATGTTCTCAACAGGAAAACAAGTAAACTGATGTTTGTGTTTATGCATGTTTCTCCCCGAATAGGAAAACAAGTAAAAAGGGGCCGTGTAACTCACCTGAGTCTGAGTAGAGCATAGTAATTAGCACCACACAAGGATGCAACACTAACCACGAATGGATTGCATGCGAACAATCTGTGAATGCCCTAGAATAAGATGTGACAGTTAGGAACACGTAAGAGTTTGTGACAACGACATGGAAAGATCGAACGTCCTAAAATATACTTAGGATCAACGGTTAGACAAACGTGTCATCGGGAATAAGGGTTTCTTAATATAATTGTTAAGATGAATATGTTTCATGTCGAACGTTTCTAATTACGACTAATAATATATAAATATTTATTCATGCGTTTGCACCATTTAAATAATGGTTATGAAAATAATATAATTTAATATATTATTTTTAGGTTTAGGGAAATACCACCATAATAAATCTTGTGGCTAAATCTGTAGGTCCACTTGACTCATCTCAGATCGATCTCGTGACAGGACGTCTCGTTAACACGGAGTGCGAAATCCTACCGTATTAACGTTCGTCTACTAATTGACAACAGAAACAACATGTAAATAAACTTTCTCTTTGTATATCACCAAAACATAGAGTTTACAGAATACAATCAATCAAGTCTTTCTACTTTTTCTATGTTTTAGAACAGATTCTGTAAACTCCTATATAGACACAAACTCTGCAATTGGCGAACTTAACAAGTTCGCCTCACATGAGACTAGGCGAACTTAACAAGTTCGCCTCTAATAATTAAGTTCGCCTCTAACAGAAACTTGTTCTATCACTTAGACAAAATCTGTACAATTACATAAAAACATAAAGACAATAAGACCTAAACTATTACAAAGATTTTGTCATACATTCTATGTCCTAACAAAAATAATAAATATATTATTTTTATTTGAGAACATAAACGTGGGTAGATAATATAAATAATTATATTATTTATAACTTTGAAGTGCGACCCAAATATTATTAACGTGGCGAAAATAATATATAAATTTATTATTTTTTAGTCGGAGTCAAGGGTTGAAAATAATATAAATATATTATTTTAAATATGTGAAATAATACTAAAAAGTGGGTTATAAAACTAGACCCGAGTCTGCGGGTGTTTTTCGGAGGCAAAACGTATAAATATGTTACTATAATAATAATGAAAAAGATTTTATATTAAAATAATGCTTAATAACTTGATCTTAAAAGAAAACAGGGTGGAGGGACTCGAACCCGGGTCTCCTCCCCCATAGTCAAAGAACTTAACCACTGCTGTCACACCCCGACCGATGGCGGAATCATCGAGGCGGACAATGTGATGATTGTTCAAAAGCACATGATAACTAAAGGTTGCATAATTCATTCATTTAATTTAAAGACAACAAGTTCCAAATACAATACATTTCAAATAACCTAGTCTAGTTCAAAACATTAATTTATTTAACTAGGTCCATAGTTCCTAAGTGGAGAGACCTTCGGCAAGTAGTCACATATCCAAACCTGAAACATTATTTAAATCAAGTGTCAACTAAAAAGTTGGTGAGTACATAGGTTTAGTAAATCTAGTAAATAGTAGTGTAAATCGTTTTGCAACTCATTGTTTATCTTGTTAAACATAGCATAGGATGTAACATTTATTTAATCACAATTCAAACCAAGTTTGACGCGCTTGAACAGAGCACAACAGCTAAGTCCGGTATGCTTGAATATAGTTACCCACTATATCCGGTATGATTGAATATAACACGCGGTTATATCCGAGTATGCAGTAATAAACACCCTAACCGGGTGGGCTGGTCAGGCACAATAGATCTATCAATATTACAGTTGGTTGTCTTGTGTTTAAATGTATGTACATCCAAAGAATAAGCATATAGTCTCATGTATAACACGTATAAACAATGTGAGTAGCATGTATAATGTTTCACCCCAAAATGTATGAAAATGTAAAATAGGGGCTATGTAACTCACCTTGCAAGCGGGTATTTTCCACGCGCGTAGGTGATAAGTATGCGGAAGCCTAAGCACGTTGATACCCTATGTAGACAAATGGGTATTATTGTATGCGTATAGGTGTGTATTTGTATTTAAATGTATATAGGCTCTAATATAATTTTCTTTAATATTTATTTGTATAAAGTATAGAAATAGAATGATAATGGGTTTTTTTGTAAAACTTTAACTTATAAGGATATATATATATATATTGTTTTAAACAAGTATTATTATATTCAATGTATTTATATAATAATAACAAAAGAAAAGTCTTTATTTATTTAAACAAGTTCATAAAATAAAAAAAAATATAATGCTAGGTTCATATAAAAATAATGAGACATTTTATATATTATATGTATTTTAATAAGTTTATAAAATGTTACAAGATTTATAAAAAGATATAGAACATTTTATATTTAAAAATGTAATTAAGTGAGTTTATAAAGATATTTCAAGATTTATATAAATATGGACATTTTATATCTAAAAATGTAATTAAGTAAGTTTATAAAAATATTACAAGATTTATAAAAATATAGGATATTTTATGTCTAAAAATGTAATTAATTAAGTTTATATAAATATTGTAAGATTTATAAAAGTATGTGATATTTTATATATATTATAATGTATTTTAATAAGTTTATATATATATAAAATAAATGGGATGGTTTATAAAAATATAGTTTAAATTGATTTTAAAATAAACGAACGAGTAAACCGACTCGTTTTAGTATTTATTGCATAAAAAGAGTATTATGATAATTAAATAAAATAAATAAATGAAAACAGAATTAAAAATAAATAAAAAAAATTTGGCCGTAGGCTAACCGGGATCGAACCCGCGACCTTTGACACAAACCCACACACGCATAACCAGCCGGGCCACAGCCCATCGCTGGTTATGTGTGTGTTAATTAATTGATATACACGACTTAGAAATTGGTCGCTGGTCCTCGGCAATCCGGCAATCGCGTCCGAGGACTCGAGTTTGCTCGGCAATCCTCGTGCGAATGCCGCGATTTTGAGTTGGATTGATTACCAGGGAGTAATAGAAGGCAGTGGACTTGTTTTGAGACTCGAACCAAGTCGAAACGGGTCTGGTTGGCACGGTCTTTGAACTCGAATATGTCACAAGTGGAATTCGATTTCTGTGTGGAATTGGCTCCTGAAATCCTGGTCGTAGCTTCACTCAGGGTCGACGAAGGTGTTGGAGTCCTCAATTTGGAGTGTGAGTGTGTGGAAGGAGGGTAACCAGTTCGTGCAGGGCCGACCATGGCCATTTATAGTCGGGCTTGATCCTGATAATGAGACAAGCAATTGAGCATGCCTGAACATTCGTCTGGACGAGACGAAGCTAACCAGACCATCGACAGGCGTGGAGGTGGCCTGTCGGGCCTGAATTCGGGCGTGGGTTCTCGGCCACCAACAGGATCAGACAATCCGTGTGATGGGGAGACCAATTGGTCGAGGGGTCTAGTTCGCGTGGGGGAGACGAAGTCGGGGAAACTTTTGTCGGGTGTGGAGGTGCAGGGGACAGGCTTGTCGAGCGGGTCGCCGGAAATTCGCTTGGACCGCCGGACAAGGGGAAAGGGGCGACCGGAATTGCGAATTCGACTTTGGCAGATTTAGTCCCTGGAGTTTGGTTTGTTACAGAATAGCCCTTAAATTAAATACCGGATGAATCCCTGTGGTTTCATTTGACCAGAAACAGCCCCTCAACGATTTTAGTTTAAAAACCTTCTAGTTTAGTTAATTACAAAATGAACCCTGCACTTTTATTTAAATAAATCAATTCAATTTCTTTTAAATTAAATAAACTTAAAAATATTTTTATAAACTTATTTTATTATTATTTAAATAATAATTTTAATAAAAGTTACTAACCTTATTAAAATATGTTATTTTATTAAATATGTAACTTTTTTAAATATAGATTTTTATATAAAATTTTATATAAGTTTAAAACTTATAAAATTTTAATTATATTTATAAAATAAAATATATATATATATTTTGTACAAAATTAAATAAAAACATTTGCATTTCATTAAATGGAACGATGATTACATAATTTGTATTACAAAAGCGTAATAAAATTCGGAATGTCACAGTCTCCCCATGTTAAAGGAATTTCGCCCCGAAATTCAACTAATGGAGGCTATGAAAAGAGATGCGGATACTTGGTCTTCATGTGGTTTTCACGTTCCCAAGTGAACTCGGGTCCACGTTTAGACTCCCAACGGACCTTGACAATGGGGATGCGCCTACGCTTGAGTTTCTTGACTTCTCGGTCCATGATTTCCACGGGTTTCTCAACAAAGTGCATCCTCTCGTCAATACGCACTTCATCAAGAGGGATGTGGAGATTCTCGTCGGCTAGACACTTTTTCAAATTAGATACATGGAAAGTCGGATGAACGTTGATGAGTTCTGAAGGAAGATCGAGTTTGTAGGCCACTTTTCCTACCCTTTCGAGTATCTTGAAGGGACCCACATATCGAGGTGCAAGTTTTCCTTTCTTTCCAAATCGGACTACGCCCTTCCAAGGTGATACCTTTAGGAGAACCATATCCCCAACTTGAAATTCCAAGGGTTTCCGTCTTTTATCGGCATAGCTCTTTTGCCGACTCCTTGCCACTCGAATGTTGTCACGAATAAGAAAAATTTTATCGGTGGTTTCTTGGATAAGCTCGGGACCGGTGATTTGTGCTTCACCAATTTCGTTCCAACAAATCGGTGAACGACATTTTCGTCCATAAAGAGCTTCAAACGGTGCCATGTTAATACTTGTGTGATAGCTGTTGTTGTAGGAAAATTCGATCAGTGGTAGGTGAGAATTCCAATTGCCACCAAAGTCAACAACACAAGCTCTAAGCATATCCTCGAGAGTTTGGATTGTTCGTTCGGTTTGCCCATCAGTTTGAG
This sequence comes from Smallanthus sonchifolius, assembly GCA_023525975.1. Classification (NCBI taxonomy): domain Eukaryota; kingdom Viridiplantae; phylum Streptophyta; class Magnoliopsida; order Asterales; family Asteraceae; genus Smallanthus; species Smallanthus sonchifolius. Next base: position 34,177,204 of record CM042042.1, read on the forward strand.
GATGGTAAGCCGTACTTAGATCCAAACGAGTACCAAGTGCTGATTGCAATGATTGCCAAAATCGGGAAGTAAAACGCGAATCACGATCGGAGATGATGTTCAAAGGGATCCCGTGACGACTTACGATTTCATCAATGTAGATCCGAGCCAATTTCTCGACTCGATAGTCCTCACGAATAGGCAAGAAATGAGCAGACTTTGTAAGTCGGTCGATAATAACCCAAATACTATCGTGTCCACTAGAAGTGCGTGGAAGTTTGGTGATAAAGTCCATAGCAAGGTTCTCCCACTTCCACACGGGAATTTCAGGTTGTTCTAGGAGTCCGGAAGGCTTTTGGTGTTCGGCCTTCACTTTAGAACAAGTTAGGCATTTTGCCACGAAAAGGGCAATATCCTTTTTCATGCCGGGCCACCAATATTGCTGACGGAGACCCATGTACATCTTATCAGCTCCGGGATGCACCGAATATCGAGTTTTGTGGGACTCGTTCATCAAAAATATACGGAGATCGTCGCGATCGGGAACCCAGATACGGTCCAAGTAGTACAATAGACCGTTGGCTTTGGTTTCTAACAAGAGTTCTACACCACATGCCATTTCTTGATACATGTTTCCCTCGGTAACCGAGGTGTGTTGTGCTTTGAGAATACGGGCTTGGATATCGTTATGAATATAAGCACTATGAAGCATGATATGTTCTTTACGACTCAAGGCGTCGGCTACAACGTTTGCTTTGCCGGGGTGGTAGCGGATCTCGCAGTCGTAGTCGTTTAGAAGTTCAACCCATCGTCGTTGCCTCATATTAAGCTCTTTTTGATTGAAAATATGTTGGAGACTTTTGTGGTCGGTGAAAACCACGCATTTGGTACCATAAAGATAGTGTCTCCAAATTTTCAAGGCGAAAACGACAGCACCAAGCTCGAGATCATGGGTCGTATAGTTCTTCTCATGGATTTTGAGTTGACGTGATGCGTATGCAATCACTTGGCCACGTTGCATTAGAACACAACCAAGACCTTGGTTGGATGCATCACAATAAACGACAAAGTCGTCATTACCACTAGGAAGAGTTAGTATAGGAGCATTGCAGAGCTTGTGCTTGAGAGTTTGAAAAGCTTCCTCTTGCTTGGGTCCCCACTCGTAAGATTTACCTTTATGAGTCAAGGCAGTGAGTGGAACCGCAATCTTGGAGAAATTTGAGATGAAGCGACGGTAGTAACCTGCTAGTCCAAGGAAGGAACGAATCTCGGTAGGAGTCTTAGGAGTACTCCAATTCTTTACCGCTTCGATTTTTGCCGGGTCCACATGAATTCCCTTATCGTTGACTATGTGTCCCAAAAATTGAACTTCCTTTAGCCAGAATTCACACTTAGAGAACTTGGCGTATAGTTGTTCTTTCTTCAAGAGTTCCAGGATCAAACGAAGATGTTGTTCATGCTCTGCTTTCGTTTTAGAATAGATGAGAATGTCGTCAATGAAAACGATCACGAATTTGTCCAAATAAGGTTTGCACACACGGTTCATGAGGTCCATGAAGACCGCAGGTGCATTAGTCAAACCGAATGGCATGACCATGAACTCGTAGTGACCATATCTAGTTCGAAAGGCCGTCTTTGGAATGTCTTCATCGAGAACACGAAGTTGATGGTATCCGGAACGAAGGTCAATCTTGGAGAAACATGTTGAACCTTGAAGTTGATCGAAAAGATCGTCAATACGGGGTAAAGGATAACGGTTCTTTATTGTAAGCTTGTTGAGTTCACGATAATCAATGCACATTCGAAACGATCCATCCTTTTTCTTTACGAACAGCACGGGAGCACCCCAAGGTGAATGGCTCGGGCGGATGAATCCTTTGGATGAGAGTTCTTGTAATTGACTTGCGAGTTCTTGCATTTCGGAAGGTGCAAGACGATAGGGGGCCTTTGCCACGGGAGTTGCTCCGGGCACAAGGTCGATACGAAACTCCACTTGTCTAGTGGGAGGAAGACCAGGTAAATCCTCGGGGAATACCTCGGGAAAATCTCGGATGATTGGAATGTCTTGCAATTTCTTACCCTTGTCTTTCGTGTCAACTATGTGGGCCAAGAATGCAACGTACTTTTTCCGCAAGTACTTTTGTGCCAATGTGCAAGACATGATTTGAAGACCACGACACGGTTTTTCACCGAAAATAACTAACGTGTCACCCGAAGGGAGAGGTATACGAATGCATTTTTCATAGCAAATAACCTCGGCATGGTGCTTGGATAACCAGTCCATGCCAATTATAATATCAAAGCTTCCCAATTGCATTGGAAGGAGATCAACAGAGAATTCATGATTATTAAGCTCGAGATCGCAGTTGCGGATAACAGAGTTTATAGCAATAGATTTCCCGTTTGCTATCTCCACGGAATAAGGATTGTCAAGTTTCGTTCTTTGTTTAGCAAGTTGAGATTCAAAGGTAAGAGACACGAAACTCCTATCGGCACCGGTATCAAATAAAATGGATGCATAATGATTGTTTACGAGAAATGTACCGTTTATCACGTCGTTGTTTGCTTGTGCCTCATTAGCGTTTATGTTAAACGCTCGTCCTTGGGGACCACCTTGACGATGAAGTTTTGGGCATCGGTCACGGAAGTGGTCTGGGTCTCCACACTCGTAACATGCCCTACCATTGGGAAGTGCCGGATAGTTGGGACGGATGGCTGAAGCAGCTTGATGGACGGGAGGACGGGTACGGCAAGTAGTGACCACGTGTCCATATTTTCCGCAGCTCGAACACAATCGGCATGGTAAGTTGGCAGGATGATGGTACTTGCAGGTCTGGCATTGGGGATTCGGGCCCTGATAAATTTTCGGGTTTTGACCCAAAGGGGCCACTTGATTAGTAGGTACAGCGGGAATTACGGCTGCAAAGTTTCGACCCTTTCGTTTCTTGTTGCGGTTAGAAGACTCGGGTTTTATATCTTTGACAGCTGCAAGAGTGGAGACAACCTTCTTGGAACCCTTTCTTGTTAAGGTTCCGGCTTTGACATGGTTGTCGGATAGTGTAGCAGATAGACGGATAGCAGCTTCAAGAGTAGGAGGATTGCTTCCTAGCACAGCATCTTGAATTTGCATAGGCAGGCCGCCTATGTACTTTTCAATTCCCCGAGCAAGGGGAGTGATCATGTGAGGCACTAAAAGACTTAGTTCTTGGAACCGGGTGGTGTAAGCCAGATTATCCCCGCTGTCTTGGGCAAGATCCCAAAATTCAGCCTCGAGCTTCCTCATTTCATTCCGAGGACAGAATTCATCAGTCATGGCCTTTTTCAGATCATCCCATGATAAGGATGTAGCAACCTCAGCACCACGAGTGCGTTTCTCACTGTTCCACCAGGTGAGGGCTCTCTTTTGAAGTACACTTGTGGCATAGCGAACCCGAAGATTATCGGGACAGTCACTGTTTAGGAACGTGCTTTCCATGCTTTCAAACCATTGAAGTAGGCCGGTAGCACCTTCAGTTCCGAAGAATTTAGTAGGATTGCACGAGTTAAAGTGCTTAAACGTGCAATGAGGCGGGTTGGTACCACCGTTCCCTTGGATGTTGTGAGACCCGTCACTGTTGTTATTTGCTTGAGTCATTTGCCCTACTAGCTGGGCAAGAAGGGTAGCAAGATCCGGGTTGGAAGTGCTAGAGTTTGCACGTCGAGGAGGCATTCTAACATCATAAGAAAAGACAAGGATATTTTAGATAAGACGGATAAATACGAGTTATAGCGGGAAATAATGTAAGCAGAAATATGAGATTTATCATGACGCGTGCTAGTGCGTGTGTATTTATTCTAAGTTGATAGGGGAAACTAAGTCATCCTTTCCGGGTAGGACATGATGTTATAGATCATTATTTGCATAATAGAAATTTGCCGGGACTTGCATGCACCACAAATTGTTATTACGTGTGCACCCGTAATAATGATTTGTTTTGCATGTTCGTCTAGTTTTTCCTATTTTGCTATAATGTCCCCAGATTTTGAGTTTAAGTTCGGATCGTATCCTTGCGAATACATTGACTTATCAACGTTAAATAATTCCTCAAAACTTTCAAAGAGACATGCTTTAGCCTATAGGTAAACACTCACGTCAGGAATTCCCAGGAAAGCATACGGGTCCGTTTATTTGGATTTATACGAAATGCTTTCCTAGACAGAAAACCCAATGTACAAGTGTCACCCTTCCAGATTGCACGTGTCCTTTACTGGTTTCAAGAAATTAAGTCGTTGACGAGATTTTAAGATTTTAGTAGAATTGAGAGTTTATGTGTATAAAATGTGTAGAAATGTTGCAATTTATATGGATGAGGAGAGAGTATGGACAAGGATTTGTAGTGTATTTGTTTGCATAAGTGTGTTGATCAAATGTGTATGTAAAGTATGTATCATGTATCAAAGTCTTGTATGTATGTGTATAAGTCTCATGTACCAAACTTGGGAAAATTCAAATAATACCTAACTACAAATAATTCACATAGCAATTAATCATTTAGCACATAACACATAAAAGGGAGTCCTAGGGTTATAGTCTAGGTCATTGTGTCTAATAACCTAATTCCCTATAACCATGTCTCTGATACCAATCTGTCACACCCCGACCGATGGCGGAATCATCGAGGCGGACAATGTGATGATTGTTCAAAAGCACATGATAACTAAAGGTTGCATAATTCATTCATTTAATTTAAAGACAACAAGTTCCAAATACAATACATTTCAAATAACCTAGTCTAGTTCAAAACATTAATTTATTTAACTAGGTCCATAGTTCCTAAGTGGAGAGACCTTCGGCAAGTAGTCACATATCCAAACCTGAAACATTATTTAAATCAAGTGTCAACTAAAAAGTTGGTGAGTACATAGGTTTAGTAAATCTAGTAAATAGTAGTGTAAATCGTTTTGCAACTCATTGTTTATCTTGTTAAACATAGCATAGGATGTAACATTTATTTAATCACAATTCAAACCGAGTTTGACGCGCTTGAACAGAGCACAACAGCTAAGTCCGGTATGCTTGAATATAGTTACCCACTATATCCGGTATGATTGAATATAACACGCGGTTATATCCGAGTATGCAGTAATAAACACCCTAACCGGGTGGGCTGGTCAGGCACAATAGATCTATCAATATTACAGTTGGTTGTCTTGTGTTTAAATGTATGTACATCCAAAGAATAAGCATATAGTCTCATGTATAACACGTATAAACAATGTGAGTAGCATGTATAATGTTTCACCCCAAAATGTATGAAAATGTAAAATAGGGGCTATGTAACTCACCTTGCAAGCGGGTATTTTCCACGCGCGTAGGTGATAAGTATGCGGAAGCCTAAGCACGTTGATACCCTATGTAGACAAATGGGTATTATTGTATGCGTATAGGTGTGTATTTGTATTTAAATGTATATAGGCTCTAATATAATTTTCTTTAATATTTATTTGTATAAAGTATAGAAATAGAATGATAATGGGTTTTTTTGTAAAACTTTAACTTATAAGGATATATATATATATATTGTTTTAAACAAGTATTATTATATTCAATGTATTTATATAATAATAACAAAAGAAAAGTCTTTATTTATTTAAACAAGTTCATAAAATAAAAAAAAATATAATGCTAGGTTCATATAAAAATAATGAGACATTTTATATATTATATGTATTTTAATAAGTTTATAAAATGTTACAAGATTTATAAAAAGATATAGAACATTTTATATTTAAAAATGTAATTAAGTGAGTTTATAAAGATATTTCAAGATTTATATAAATATGGACATTTTATATCTAAAAATGTAATTAAGTAAGTTTATAAAAATATTACAAGATTTATAAAAATATAGGATATTTTATGTCTAAAAATGTAATTAATTAAGTTTATATAAATATTGTAAGATTTATAAAAGTATGTGATATTTTATATATATTATAATGTATTTTAATAAGTTTATATATATATAAAATAAATGGGATGGTTTATAAAAATATAGTTTAAATTGATTTTAAAATAAACGAACGAGTAAACCGACTCGTTTTAGTATTTATTGCATAAAAAGAGTATTATGATAATTAAATAAAATAAATAAATGAAAACAGAATTAAAAATAAATAAAAAAAATTTGGCCGTAGGCTAACCGGGATCGAACCCGCGACCTTTGACACAAACCCACACACGCATAACCAGCCGGGCCACAGCCCATCGCTGGTTATGTGTGTGTTAATTAATTGATATACACGACTTAGAAATTGGTCGCTGGTCCTCGGCAATCCGGCAATCGCGTCCGAGGACTCGAGTTTGCTCGGCAATCCTCGTGCGAATGCCGCGATTTTGAGTTGGATTGATTACCAGGGAGTAATAGAAGGCAGTGGACTTGTTTTGAGACTCGAACCAAGTCGAAACGGGTCTGGTTGGCACGGTCTTTGAACTCGAATATGTCACAAGTGGAATTCGATTTCTGTGTGGAATTGGCTCCTGAAATCCTGGTCGTAGCTTCACTCAGGGTCGACGAAGGTGTTGGAGTCCTCAATTTGGAGTGTGAGTGTGTGGAAGGAGGGTAACCAGTTCGTGCAGGGCCGACCATGGCCATTTATAGTCGGGCTTGATCCTGATAATGAGACAAGCAATTGAGCATGCCTGAACATTCGTCTGGACGAGACGAAGCTAACCAGACCATCGACAGGCGTGGAGGTGGCCTGTCGGGCCTGAATTCGGGCGTGGGTTCTCGGCCACCAACAGGATCAGACAATCCGTGTGATGGGGAGACCAATTGGTCGAGGGGTCTAGTTCGCGTGGGGGAGACGAAGTCGGGGAAACTTTTGTCGGGTGTGGAGGTGCAGGGGACAGGCTTGTCGAGCGGGTCGCCGGAAATTCGCTTGGACCGCCGGACAAGGGGAAAGGGGCGACCGGAATTGCGAATTCGACTTTGGCAGATTTAGTCCCTGGAGTTTGGTTTGTTACAGAATAGCCCTTAAATTAAATACCGGATGAATCCCTGTGGTTTCATTTGACCAGAAACAGCCCCTCAACGATTTTAGTTTAAAAACCTTCTAGTTTAGTTAATTACAAAATGAACCCTGCACTTTTATTTAAATAAATCAATTCAATTTCTTTTAAATTAAATAAACTTAAAAATATTTTTATAAACTTATTTTATTATTATTTAAATAATAATTTTAATAAAAGTTACTAACCTTATTAAAATATGTTATTTTATTAAATATGTAACTTTTTTAAATATAGATTTTTATATAAAATTTTATATAAGTTTAAAACTTATAAAATTTTAATTATATTTATAAAATAAAATATATATATATATTTTGTACAAAATTAAATAAAAACATTTGCATTTCATTAAATGGAACGATGATTACATAATTTGTATTACAAAAGCGTAATAAAATTCGGAATGTCACAACTGCGCCCGCTAGGGTCTCGCGACACAAACCCTGACTAAAACGGTTTTAATCATTAACACCATAGTGTTCTTCCCCCATGCGAGCCGAACCCCAAACCCAATCCCAAATCAATCACATATGATCGCAATTGACCATAACCCCATAGGGGTTTTGTTAATTGGTGTATTGCGAGCCTGACCATGAGTTTAATTGCAAAATCATCAAGTCCAAAGTTGTTAAATTTAGTTTTGAAAACCGAAACCCTAGGTTATGAACACAAAATCAATTTAACCAAATTCTATAAGATTACTTGTTGGAATCATAGGGCTTTTGTTAAACAGTGGATTACGAATCTAACCATATAAATTAATTTGATTGGGATCAGGTCTAGAGTGTAGTTCGTCTAAACCGAATTTATGATGAACCCTTGAATTGGTTCATCACCAATTCGACGTTATATTACCGAATTATCATAGGGCTTTTGATTCTAGGATAACAACGAAACTGAGAAGGTGTTTGATTACCAGAATGGATGTAGACTTGATGGAGATCATAGGTGTGTCTTGAATATCAATTTGGTGAATGAATTGAGATCATAAGACTACTAAATGCAAGTTGATTGTTTAGGTGATAAAGGTGTTGACGTAGCTAGCTTTGAAGACCAAGTGTAATCATCTCTTGCTAAAGGTAAGTGCTTTGCACTAACTTAGTAGTAGATATGTCGGTAGTTACATCCAAATAGAACTGTGTGGTTAAAATCTATTTATGTGTGGTGTGATGATATAATTTGACTTATCTGATTAATAGTCAAACTAAATGTGTTAATTGGTGTAGTTGACTTATGGGTTGAAAGGTTGAATCGGGGGTTAGAGGTTTGGTTAACGTTGTGATAACCAAACTAAGTTAGAGTGTTGATCTTTAGATCATAGGTGTGTCTTGAATCCCAATTTGGTGAAAGAATTGAGATAATAAGATTACTAAATGCAATTTGATTGTTTAGGTGGCTTTAAAGTGTAGGATCGTGAGATTACAAGGTGATTCTATTCTAGTTGATATTGGCGGAAACAATAGCAACCAACAAAGTAAACAAGTAAACAACAAGAATACTTATAAATGCACTGTTGTATTAGACTTCTGAGATTACAAGATTACAAGTAAAACTCTATCAAGACACTATCAAAAAGCACTATGAAGGCACACATACAATGAAGTGTTTACACAGTATTTATACTAACTTAGAATCAAGACAAACCCTTGATTCTAAGGATCAGATCGAACACACACCGTTGATCTTGTTTATTAATCTAAATTACACGTAAAAGGCTAATCTAGTTAACTTTACTGAAACGTCTTCTTAGGCATCATTGTTTGCATGCTTGGAGAAGAGCTCATTGTCCTTTATTGGTTGCACCAGTGAGGTTCCTTCTGCTTGGAGTGTGGCAGTTGCTTTTGCAGAAAGGTGTCAGAGGCGCTTCGCATGGATAGTCAGCTGCAACGTTTGGTCTTCAGAGAATAAAGCTATCAGCAGCAGAGATGAGGACCAGCAGCAAGATTGATCTATCCGCAGCTGCTGAGGATATGCCTATCAGCAGCAACATGTGTTGAATGCTGCTGATAAGCCTATCCGCAGCTACTTTGGTCTTCAGCAGCAGACAAAGTATCAGCAGCTGTTTTGGTCAGCAGCAATCTTGTGTTGTTCGCAGCAGTTGTACTTAGAACAATTTTGTAGCAATCAGTCTTTGGTTCTACAAACTCCCCCTAGACTGATGCTACCAAAATTCTTCTAGTCCCTCTGTTGCTGAAGCTTTTTCATGTGGTCGACTATCCTTGCTACTTCATACCCTCGAGGATCCTTGCTGGGGTTGTCAAGAGGAAGTTCAGACAGAGTCTTGATGTCCTTACTTGGCATTTTGAAGATTGCCTTGTTTGAACATCTCATCTGGTGACATTTGTGATGGTGAACTCATTTTTCTCAGCATTGTAGGACCATCGTGCAAATGGATAGTAGGATTGTAGAGGTTTAACTTCTAAAACTGCATCTTTGCTGGGGTTGAAGTGATGTTTGATCACCAGCACAAGATGTTTCCCGCCATCATTTTCAGGTATGAATTCTTCACCCAGGTCCATGATTCTCTTGAGATCTGAATCTGGAAGTTGTAGAACCCCATCAACAGACTTGTAAATCGACCTTCTTCGTTCAGTTCTCCCCCTGAATACTTCAAACCACTGATCTTGGGTACTGTAAAACCATTGGACTATTTCTCTGGAGTCTTCAGGTTTGGATATGGGTTTGGATTTCTTCAGGAGTGGCTGTTGATGAGAAGGAGCTGGGTGGGATGTTTTGGACTTTTTGGGTTGAGGAGAGGAAGGCTTGGGGATGTTTGTGGATGGTGTTTGGAAAGTGGAAGTAGTTTCTGGTGCAGAGGTTCTTTGTTTCTTGACTGGTCTCTTTCCCAGTCTTTCTTCCTCTTCCTTTTTCACTTTTGTAAGGGCTTGTAGGTTCATGAAGGACATGGGACCTAACCTTTTCCACTTTCTCCCCTTACCTTAAGGAAGTCAATCATCACCTTCCTTTCTTCATGGGTCCTTTGATTAAGGGCAATGGCTTTCTTTGACTTTTGTCGAGCTTTCTCTTTCTCTTCATCTTTCTTCTTCTTTGCCAATTCCCCCTGCTGACCCATGAAGGCTCTGTAGATCTCTTTGTTTGAAAGTTTTTCAAGGTAGTCTGCATCCTCACCTTGAGAGATCAGAGCTTCAGTCCACTCCTCCCTTAATTCTTTTGCTAATTTAGAATCAGTGATTCTAAACTTAGCATCTTCCTTCCTCTTCTTTTCATTCTCCTCTTATACTTCTTTTGCAAACTGTTCCTGCAGCTGTCTGGCAAGTTGTTCATCTTCCTCAACTTGAGACCCTGCATGGATTTTAACTTTCATCTCATCCAGCTGTTTGGCATACAGCTGGATTGTCTGTTGTCTTAGGAGTATGGCTTCCTTTCTTTCTTGATGCCTTTGTTTATGAGCCATCTCTTCAGCCATCTCTTCTTCTTCTCTTTTCCTTCTTCTTTCTTCTTTCTCCTTCTTTTCTTTTCGCAACCTCTCTTCATCCTCTTCTGTCATAATTCCCTTCCCTTTATTAACATTGGATGCCTCTGCTTTGGCTTCATTGATCACAGAAACAGCTGATTGTTGTGCTGTTGGGATCTCTGCCTCGGCTTCATTGGCAAGTTGAGAAATTGACAAGGGACGGTCACTGTCTTCATTAAGTTGGTACTCAGGACCTTCTATTTCTCTCAGTTGATCCCTAAGTGAAGATCTTGTGCCAAATGCTACAGATGTGGCTTCAACTTGTGGAGTATCTGAGTTGGAGTCAGTATCAGAAGTTGACACAGACTCTTCCTGAGGAATCAGTCCTTCTTTTTCAAGATGGGCTTTGATGGTGACCATCATTGCCTGGCTCTCTAATGAGTTAATGTTGCAGATGTTGGCTCTGAGCTGAAAGATCTTGAATAGGAAGTCTGAGGGCAGCTGGAGGATGTTCCTGGTGTTAATGGTGAGAGAGGTGCCGTTGCTTAGAAGGAAGGTATGGTCAAGAGACTTAGTGCTTGTCCATCCAAGCACCTCTAATGTGACACCCGACATTTCAGGTCAATATCCGTACATGTATTAAACAAGTTTACATTATAATTATTTTTGTGATTTACTTAATTTCATAAACAAGGACATTAAGGTCTAACAAAGACCGCACATTGTCTCATTTTATATTTTTGGTAATTCTGGAAGAGTTACCGGTTCACATACCAGTATAAACCGACTAATACGAACGTGAGTGGTTAAATTAAATAACCAGAAAAATATATATATTACACAAATTTTACAATCCAAGATTTCAATATTTTTCATCAACGAGACATAAAAGTGTTAAATTTATAATACCGTGAGAAACCTAAACCGAATTAAAATTTCCTTTGTAAAACTATAATTGATATTAATACCCTTAATAAACTTCCACTTAAATCCTATTATACAATTAACCCAACCCACCTTTTTTGACTTTCTCGGCCGAAGCCAGAGAAGACCACCCCCCCATTCTCACGTCCCATTTTACCATACTTCCTAATTGACTATTTTAAAACCCATACCACCTCAATCATCTTTATCACAATTCCTTTTCATATTTCTCATTTCTTATGACAAATTTTCCCCATTTCTCTCCAAATCGAAGTCAAGTTCTAAGGCAAAACCTACCATAATTCGGTGTTTTAAGAAGAATTTCAAGTGTTTCTAAAGGAAATTTAACAGAAGAATCAAGATCATTCTCTGTTTTCTCTCATCATCTTCATCTCTGTTTTAAGGTAAAAACTCAATACTATCTACATTATTTTCTTTGAAACAGTAGCTAAACATACAAAGTATTCAAATGCAAGTAAGATAACAAGAAAAGTGTGTCAAATTCAAGATTTAAAACATAAAAATATGTAGGACTGATTCTGTCAAACAGAAGTCCAGTAATCGAAACTATAGTTTCGATACCTAGTACTCAATCGAAACTGGGAGTTTCGATACCAGTTAACTTAACCGAAACTAGGTAGTTTCGATACTCAACTACTCAATCGAAACTAGGTAGTTTCGATACGCAACTACTCAATCGAAACTAGGTAGTTTCGATACCCAATTACTCAATCGAAACTAGGAAGTTTCGATACTCAATTTCCCAATCGAAACTAGGAAGTTTCGACTTCTGTTCTGTTCTGTTCAATCGAAACTATGTAGTTTCGATACCTGGTCATCAGTCCCATTTAGCAGTAACTAAGATCTATTTTATAACGAAACAAGTGTTGAACAACTAAGAGTATATTTTAAACAAAAGCAACCAGATTTACAAAGTCGGTGAACAATTTGCAATATGAGACGTTCGGTCTTAACACAATTTACCCTTTGGTATCTAGGGTATGAATAGTCAAGTTTGACTACAACAAGTATCATTACAAGTATACACAAACTCAAGGTGAGTTTCACGGCCCCTTTTTACTGTTTTCTATATTTGGGGGAAAAACATACTTACAACTATTTTATGGGATAACAAGAGAATAAGGCACGACTTTTATGTTTACATGAGATGAGAACAACAAGTTGAGGCCGCTAAAGTCCCCTGGAACAATGTAGTAACCATTAACTGTAGCCTAGGGTCCTATGAATAGTACTATGGAGAGTGACGTCTCCCGGTCATGGTTAGTCGCGCTAACCACAATCTGGAGGATTTATGGCCGCATAGAACCGGATAACGAAATTAGGGGCGTGTACAATTGTCATGGTTTGGTTACGCCTCATGTATGAACATATTATTTGTATTCCTAGCTAGTTTACAAATGGGTCAACAATTCTTATTCTGTTTATCACATGTACCTGAAACTATTTACGAACTATTGAATTTTACAAAGAACTATTTGATTAAACCTGTGAACTCACCAACCTCGTGTTGACAATTTTAAGTATGTTTTTCAGGAAATTGACGCGATCGCAAGGGTAGCAATGTAGATTACATGCATGCACGATGGATACAACTTTTGGGGGATTTCTCTTGTATAACTCATTGTAATAGAGTCATATTTGCGAAATCTTCACTTTTTGTAAACTCAATTTACATTTTTGAAATGTAAAACTTTAAACTTGTTTATGTATCCATTTATCATGTATGTGTTTGCGGTAATCATATGCTTTGGAAATCATGAACGTCGCGCCTCGCGTTTCCGCCTTGGCGGGGTGTGACAGAATTGGTATCAGAGCCATTGATTATAGCGAACTAGGAGTCTACAATGGAACCTAGTCTATAATCTAAATGACTCACTAAAACGTTTTCATTTCATAAGCATTGCATAACCAATCAACATGTCATATGGATATTGTAGTCACAAGCATGTCGTCACATTCACACTCTGACCCCGTCTCTGACACTGAATCAAACGAGGAACTTTCCGCCACATGTCCCAAAAATTGAATACAAGTTCGCAGTTCCACACCACCTAATGTCGCCTTAGGAGAACCGCCTATCGTCTATCGAAAGAAAAGCGGAGGACCAGCTAAAGTGCAAAGTGCTAGGAAGAAGGTTCGACTTCCACTCAAAAGGACTCTAGCAGCCCGTGACCCGGAAGACTTGGAGACCGGTGAAGAACCACCTAAGCAACGACCATGCTACCACCCTACTGTGGGAACTATCCGTTGGATGCCTCGTACTCTGGCACGATGGAGGGAGATGGAGAGCATCCCATCTACCTTTGAGCTCGGAGAGTCTTCCAACTCCCCAACACCCCTACCCCACACTGGGGAAGCCATGGAGCTTACAGTGCCTACATTAGTAGCACGAGTTCGTACGCACGAAGAGCGTCTTGATGATCTCCTAGATGATATTCGGGCACATGGGGATACAGCCATGCGCTTACGTCAAGGACTCGGATCTCGAGTTCAGACTCTGGAGGACAGCACCCGAGACATACAGGGTGCCACTGACTATCTAGAGTTGAGAGCCGACATGGACTGGCAGTTCACTGTCACGGTCCGAGACATGGTGGAGGCGCTGGAAGAAAGGACTTTGGCTGCAGAATTTGTGGCGAGAGCTAGTTTTGTTATGGCGGGACTTGCCATGATGATTGGGTTGTACTCCCACTTCTTCTTTTAAACCTATTATGGGCGGGTTGTGCCCATAGTACATTATGTAGTTTAAAACTTCAGTACTGATGTGGTCATGTGAACCCATCCCTTTTGTATCCTTGTCTTTTGGAACAATGTACTATGTATGTTTTAACTATGTATGTGATGGTTTATGTTGTAATGGTGGTTGATTACGATTGATGTTGTTGTATCCTTATGTCATGATCTATCATTATTATTATATAATGTTGTTTCTTTTTAATTGATATGTTAGAAAGAACGTCATGGCACCTAAGCGTAGGACAACCCGTAACACTACTGGTGACAACAACGAGGCGATTTCCCCAAATGTGGAACAACTCATAGCACAGCGAGTAGCTGCTGCCATGGAGCAGTATGAGGCAAATCGAAATAGTGGAGGAGGAAACGGAAGTGGTATCGGCGGAGGAGGTGCAGGAGGTAGCGGTACAGCCGGAGGTTCCGGAGGTAATAGAATGAATAAGCCATAACAAATAGTCATGATCCAAATTAATGATGTTATGACTTGTAAATATACAGATGCTCCAAATAGGAAGTGCACCTACAAGGCCTTTCTATCTTGCAAACCCCGTAACTTCAATGGCACCGAGGGTGCAGTTGGGCTAATGAGATGGATAGAGAAGATGGAATCGGTGATTGATATTAGTGAATGCACCGCTGACTGCATAGTGAAGTATTCTACATGCTCACTCACTGATAAAGCTTTAACTTGGTGGAATTCACAAGTAAATACTTTGGGAAGGCAGACATCATATGAGTTGTCATGGGAAGACCTAAAAGCCATGATGATCGAGGAGTATTATCCTCGAAATGAGTTGCAAAAGCTCGAATCTGAAATGTGGAATTTACAGATGATAGGAGATGATGTTGCTGGCTACACTGACCGATTCAATGAGTTAGCAATCTTGGTTCCACACATGGCTACCCCAGAATACAAGAAGGTTGAAAGATATTTGTGGGGTCTCGCACCTCAAATCCGAAGTCTGGTGACTTCATCGAACCCTATGGATGCCAAGAGCGCTATAACTCTAGCATTCAAGCTAAGGGATAATGCTGTGCGTGATGGTTTGTTTGGAAAGAAGGAGACCGAGGAAGGAAAATCTGGAGAAAAGAGGAAATGGTTTGGAAAACCAAGTAATCAAAACAAGAATTAGGCTTACAAGAGACCTGAAACTATGAAAGCATATGCTGCCAACATTGAAGGACAAAATGGATATCTTGGAACACGACCGAAGTGTGACAAATGTGGATATCATCACAGTGAAAAGTGTATCCAATGTGGAAAATGTAAAAAGTATGGGCATATGGCCCATAACTGTTGGAGCAATACAAATCCTAATAAGATTAATCAAGTAGCAGGAAAGGTAAAACCAGGAACAGGAAGGATGAATCAGGGATGCTTTGAGTGTGGAGATCCAAAGCACTTTAGAAAAGACTGTCCAAAGTTGAAGAACCGAAACGACAATCAGACCCGTGGAAGAGCATTTGTGATGGGGGCTGGTGACGCGCGACAAGATCCGAACATTGTCACTGGTACGTTCCCGATAAATAATCACTATGCCTCTATACTTTTCGATACGGGTGCTGATATGAGTTTTGTGTCAAATGACTTTAAGTCCCTACTCGGTATTAAGCCCAGCAAACTAGATCAAAATTTTACAATTGAATTAGCAAACGGGAAATTAATTAAAACTGGAGAAGTCATTCAGGGTTGTACCTTATGTTTTAAGAACCACACATTTAGTATAGACCTGTTACCCGTTGACTTGGGAAGTTTTGATGTTGTTATTGGTATGGATTGGTTGACGAAGAATCGCGCCGAGATAGTTTGTTTTGAGAAGATTGTCCAAGTCCCACTCCCAAACGGAGAAATTCTTTCGATTCAAGGTGAGAAGAGTGGAGTAACGTTAAGGATGATAAACTACATGAAAGCTCGTAAGTACCTACGTAAAGGATATTACGTATTCCTGGCCCACGTCGTCGAGAAGAAACCCGGGGAACGTCGACTTGAGGATATACCCATCGTTAAGGATTATCCTGAAGTTTTTTCTGAAGACTTACATGGATTACCACCACCGAGGCAAGTCGAATTCCGAATCGACTTAGTACCAGGAGCCGCACCGGTTGCGCGATCGCCGTATCGATTAGCACCTTCTGAAATGCAAGAATTATCAAATCAACTCCAGGAGTTGCTTGATAAAGGTTTCATAAGACCGAGTTTCTCACCTTGGGGAGCTCCGGTCCTATTCGTAAAGAAAAAGGATGGAACCTTTAGGATGTGTATTGATTACCGAGAATTAAACAAGCTTACAATCAAAAACCGATACCCACTTCCTCGAATAGATGATCTGTTCGATCAACTACAAGGTTCTAGCTTCTACTCTAAGATCGATCTACGTTCGGGGTATCATCAACTAAGAATCCAAGAAGAAGACGTACCAAAGACAGCATTTAGGACTCGTTATGGCCACTACGAATTCCTAGTTATGCCGTTTGGTTTGACGAACGCACCAGCTGTTTTTATGGATCTCATGAACCGAGTGTGCAAGCCATACTTGGATAAACTCGTGATAGTATTTATTGATGATATATTAATATATTCACGAACCAAGGAGGATCATGAACATCACTTGAAATTAATCTTAGAACTACTCAGAAACGAGAAACTTTACGCTAAATTCTCTAAGTGTGAGTTTTGGATCCGAGAAGTGCATTTTCTTGGACATGTCATCAACAAGGAAGGAATTCACGTTGATCCATCAAAAATTGAAGCAATCAAAAACTAGGAAGCACCAAAGACTTCGACAGAAGTGCGTCAATTTTTGGGCTTGGTCGGCTATTACAGGCGATTCATCGAGAATTTTTCAAAATTAGCCCTGCCCTTAACCACATTAACCCAGAAAGAAAAGAAGTATGATTGGAGTGACAAGCAAAAGTCAGCTTTCCAATTACTGAAGAAGAAGCTGTGTAGTGCACCGATCTTATCTCTTCCTGAGGGAATCGATAATTTTGTCGTATACTGCGATGCATCACACCAAGGACTTGGTTGTGTGTTAATGCAAAGAGACAAAGTCATCGCATATGCCTCATGACAACTAAAAGTGCACGAAAAGAATTATACGACCCACGACTTGGAGTTGGGCGCGGTTGTGTTTGCACTCAAGATTTGGAGACATTATCTTTACGGTACAAGATGCACTATCTTTACTGATCACAAGAGTCTTCAACATATCTTCGATCAGAAAGAACTCAATATGAGGCAACGTCGTTGGGTAGAACTACTAAACGACTATGATTGTGATATCAAGTACCATCCCAGAAAAGCCAATGTCGTAGCAGACGCCTTAAGTCGCAAAGAACGAGTTAAAACTCTTCGTGTTCGTGCCCTTGAATTAACAATTCATACGAGTCTTACTACTCAAATCCGAATAGCACAACAAGAGGCACTTAAAGAAAAGAACATCCAAAACGAAGCACTACGTGGAATGATCAAACAATTGGAGACAAAGTCAGATGACACTTTATACTTCATGAATAGAATTTGGGTGCCATGTTTTGGTAACTTACGGGAGTTAGTTTTGGACGAAGCCCACAAGTCCAGGTACTCCATTCACCCAGGTTCAGATAAGATGTATAAGGATCTAAAAGAATTATATAGGTGGCCCAATATGAAAGGAGATATTGCCACATATGTCAGTAAATGCTTAACGTGTTCAAAAGTAAAAGCCGAACATCAGAAACCGTCTGGCTTGTTACAACAACCTGAAATTCCCCAATGGAAATGGGAACAAATTTCTATGGATTTTTTCACGAAATTACCCAAGACATCCAGTGGTTATGATACCATATGGGTAATTGTCGATTGTTTAACAAAATCAGCTCATTTTCTACCTATCAAAGAGATGGATAAGACCGAGAAACTTGCAAAGCTTTATATCAAGGAAATTATGGCTAGGCATGGAGTGCCAATTTCTATTATCTCTGATAGAGACAGCAGATTCGTGTCTACAATCTGGAAATCATTACAAGAAGCCATGGGCACGCGTCTTGACATGAGCACGACATATCACCCACAAACGGATGGTCAAAGCAAAAGGACCATTCAAACTTTAGAGGATATGCTCCGTGCGTGTGTAATTGATTTCGGAGGTAATTGGGATACTCATTTACCGTTGGCAGAGTTTTCCTATAATAACAGCTACCACACGAGCATTAAGGCAGCTCCGTTTGAAGCTTTATATGGTCGTAAATGCCGCTCACCGTTATGTTGGACGGAAGTTGGTGAAAAACATTTGACAGGCCCTGAGATTGTCCAGGAAACCACTGATAAGATCTTCAAAATTAAGGACCGTCTGAAAGCGGCCCGAGACAGACAGAAGAGCTATGCTGATAACAGACGGAAACCATTAGAATTTAAAATTGGCGACCGAGTAATGTTAAAAGTCTCACCATGGAAAGGCGTTGCGAGGTTTGGTAACCGTGGTAAACTCAACCTAGATACGTTGGACCGTTGGAAATACTGGCTAGGGTTGGCCCTGTAGCTTACAAGCTCAAGTTGCCACAAGAACTAAGCAATGTACATGATACGTTTCATGTGTCAAATCTCAAGAAGTGTTTATCAGATGAGACGTTAATTATACCGCCTGACGAGATTCACATAGACGACATGTTGCATTTCATCGAGGAACCGATTCAGATTTCAGATTTGAAAATTCAAAGGCTGAGACGCAGTCGAATCAAACTGGTTAAGGTACGTTGGAACTCAAAACATGGTCCTGAGTATACATGGGAACGAGAAGATCAAATGAAGACGAAATACCCCTCCTTGTTTAAGGATACACCAGTTCAAGACGACACGAATTGAATTTCGGGACGAAATTCTTTTAACATGGGAGAATGTGACACCCGACATTTCAGGTCAATATCCGTACATGTATTAAACAAGTTTACATTATAATTATTTTTGTGATTTACTTAATTTCACAAACAAGGACATTAAGGTCTAACAAAGACCGCACATTGTCTCATTTTATATTTTTGGTAATTCTGGAAGAGTTACCGGTTCACATACCTGTATAAACCGACTAATACGAACGTGAGTGGTTAAATTAAATAACCAGAAAAATATATATATTACACAAATTTTACAATCCAAGATTTCAATATTTTTCATCAACGAGACATAAAAGTGTTAAATTTATAATACCGTGAGAAACCTAAACCGAATTAAAATTTCCTTTGTAAAACTATATTTGATATTAATACCCTTAATAAACTTACACTTAAATCCTATTATACAATTAACCCAACCCACCTTTTTTGACTTTCTCGGCCGAAGCCAGAGAAGACCACCCCCCATTCTCACGTCCCATTTTACCATACTTCCTAATTGACTATTTTAAAACCCATACCACCTCAATCATCTTTATCACAATTCCTTTTCATATTTCTCATTTCTTACGACAAATTTTCCCCATTTCTCTCCAAATCGAAGTCAAGTTCTAAGGCAAAACCTACCATAATTCGGTGTTTTAAGAAGAATTTCAAGTGTTTCTAAAGGAAATTTAACAGAAGAATCAAGATCATTCTATGTTTTCTCTCATCATCTTCATCTCTGTTTTAAGGTAAAAACTCAATACTATCTACATTATTTTCTTCAAAAACCGTAGCTAAACATACAAAGTATTCAAATGCAAGTAAGATAACAAGAAAAGTGTGTCAAATTCAAGATTTAAAACATAAAAATATGTAGGACTGATTATGTCAAACAGAAGTCCAGTAATCGAAACTATAGTTTCGATACCTAGTACTCAATCGAAACTTGGAGTTTCGATAGCAGTTAACTTAACCGAAACTAGGTAGTTTCGATACTCAACTACTCAATCGAAACTAGGTAGTTTCGATACTCAACTACTCAATCGAAACTAGGTAGTTTCGATACCCAACTACTCAATCGAAACTAGGAAGTTTCGATACTCAATTGCCCAATCGAAACTAGGAAGTTTCGACTTCTGTTCTGTTCAATCGAAACTATGTAGTTTCGATACCTGGTCATCAGTCCCATTTAGCAGTAACTAAGATCTGTTTTATAACGAAACAAGTGTTGAACAACTAAGAGTATATTTTAAACAAAAGCAACCAGATTTACAAAGTCGGTGAACAATTTGCAATATGAGACGTTCGGTCTTAACAAAATTTACCCTTTGGTATCTAGGGTATGAATAGTCAAGTTTGACTACAACAAGTATCATTACAAGTATACACAAACTCAAGGTGAGTTTCACGGCCCCTTTTTACTGTTTTCTATATTTGGGGGAAAAACATACTTACAACTATTTTATGGGATAACAAGAGAATAAGACACGACTTTTATGTTTACATGAGATGAGAACAACAAGTTGAGGCTGCTAAAGTCCCCTGGAACAATGTAGTAACCGTTAACTGTAGCCTAGGGTCCTATGAATAGTACTATGGAGAGTGACGTCTCCCGGTCATGGTTAGTCGCGCTAACCACAATCTGGAGGATTTATGGCCGCATAGAACCGGATAACGAAATTAGGGGCGTGTACAATTGTCATGGTTTGGTTACGCCTCATGTATGAACATATTATTTGTATTCCTAGCTAGTTTACAAATGGGTCAACAATTCTTATTCTGTTTATCACATGCACCTGAAACTATTTACGAACAATTGAATTTTACAAAGAACTATTTGATTAAACCTGTGAACTCACCAACCTCGTGTTGACAATTTTAAGTATGTTTTTCAGGAAATTAACGCGATCACATGGTTAGCAATGTAGAATACATGCATGCACGATGGATACAACTTTTGAGGGATTATTGTAATAGAGTCATATTTGCGAAATCTTCACTTTTTGTAAACTCAATTTACATTTTTGAAATGTAAAACTTTAAACTTGTTTATGTATCCATTTATCATGTATGTGTTTGTGGTAATCATATGCTTTGGAAATCATGAACGTCGCGCCTCGCGTTTCCGCCTTGGCGGGGTGTGACATCTAAGTCTTTGACGATGAGGCAGTACAGAAATCTTCTTAGGCAGCAAATTTCTTCTTTAGTGAGAAGACTGCTCCTTATAATGTCAAGTATTCTAGGAGACAGTCTTCTTGCTGCTGCTGCCGAAGATTCAGGATAAGCTACCCGTTTTGCTTTTTGAATTAGTCTTTCGAAGTGGGGTAGATTATCCTCCATCAAGTCATGGAACCTGCCAATGGCAAGTTCTGCTGAGAGATCTGATGAAGTGTTGATGCAGTTAGTTAAATGCAGTTGTAGGACTTGGAGGGCATTGAGAGAGTTCCAGTTTAGCTCTTTTACACCACTAAACTCCCATCCAATCCAAAATCTCTCAGCTGATCCATCATACCCCCAAGCTAGAATGGAGTCAAATTCTAGCTTATGTGTAGTTTGAAAGAGTTGGGGGGTAGTGGATTGACTTATGATGGCTGCTGCTTCAGGAAAGATGCTGAATGGTGTTTTTGTTTGTTCTGTGTCTTCAGTACCATTCAGCATTTCATCGACAGCCCTGACGACCAACTTCCAGTCTTCAGATGTCTCTTCTTCTTTGTTATCTGAGACTGGCAAGTCATGAATTTGTACAAAAGCCGGCTTGAATAGTGAGCTTTGAAGTACATCCTGCTCTTGAATCCAGTCGTCAAGACTATCTGTATCTTCTTCCATAGAGACTATCTCCCCCTTTTTGGTTGCATCAGTAGACAGGTAAGCATCAGTTTGGGTGCCTACTGATACAAGATAGGGAGTGGCTAAAGTTGGGCATTGATGGGCTTCATGCATAGAGACTTGGTGTCTTAGTTTGGACACTTCAGCCTCTAGCATAGCCACCCTGGCCGTCAATTCCAAGTTATGAAGTTTCAGTCTGTCCTCATCCACAATTGTGGAATCCTTGGACCCAGATGGGGCCGTAGGCCGAGCCTCAGCATCCCCATCATCGTGGTTTCTTGGCGCCTGGGATTCCTCTCAGTGAGGGGAGTTTCCAAGGAAACACCCTCACCATGAGTTGCCATGGTTGAGGTCTTAAAGATGTTGTCACTGTCCTCCTGGTCATTTGATGGACCAGCAGTAGTGACAGCCTTATCCACATCCACTCTTTCATTACTCATAAAGTGGACCTTCAAGGGTGAAGAACTTGGGTTGGGTGTTTCGGAAGCAAGACCAATCAGTACCTCCTTGATAGTGGTAGTTGGAGAAGGTACATCACTTTGGTCAGGTTCCTCAACACTTAAGTCCAAAGAAGATAGGAATGGCTCAAAGGGCTGTTCTATGGATCCGGGAAGTGATCCTAATCCTAATAGAGAGACTTCCGAAGGAGTCTCCCTAACAGTGTGGCTTTCCCTTATGATATTCTCACTAGAATGTTGTGATAATGAGTGAGGGATGTTGGCTTGGGTTTGGGACTTGGAGGCAAGAGAAGAAGGAGTTCTCTTGCCCCTCTTCCTTGTATATTTGGCTGCAACCGGGGCCCTGTGTTCCGGTTGAGTAATCAAACTGTGGGTGAGTAAAGTATGTGCCAGTACATCCTCAGTAGAATGCACAGGGGTTCGATCAAGGGAAACAGCAGTTTGAGTTTGTGGCAGTGAGGTGGAGGGTGTGGGATCAGTATCAGCTGGGTTTGCTGAACTGTCACCCTGGGAACTTTGCGTGTTCAACATTGTATACAACAATGGAACATCGGCCCCTGAGAACTTTGATGAAACTGTTCTCATGCTTTGAAAAATGTTGTTCTTATGTCCAAGCATCATGTAGATTCTTGCAGGTTTTGAAAGATCTTGGTGCTCAATGTTGAACACTTCCTGCAAGAATCTTGGGTACATGAAGAACTGTGATTTCACCCCTTCTTGAAGGTTGTATCTCAAACCTTCAAGAATGAGGTGGGAAAAATTGAAACCCGCCCCAGTTATCATACCGTGAATTGTCGACGCAAGTCCGGAGCTAAGTTGGTTCCAGCCACTCCTCTTTTGGGATATGCATTGGAGAAGAGTGTGGCAGAGATACTTCCATTTAGGACCCATGAGTGCCTTCTCTATTGTATACTCTATTTGATTCCCAGTGTACCCTATGGATACAAAGGTCCTCATGTATACGTCTCTTGGGTAAGAGATGGCGTCCCCTTTATCCTGAAGCTTGAGGTGTTGGCGGAGCTTTGCTTCAGTGATAATCATCTCCTTGCCGTCTAATGTGCCTCTGATTTGGGGAGTGCCTTGGTCAGTAGAATACACGGCTGAGCTCCAAAAATATTCCATGTGAGAAGTATAGATGGTTGGGTTGACTGTTAGGGCATGGTGGATTTTGGACCGACAAAGGAAGTCAATCATATCATCGAAACCTTTGGATTTCTTGCCCTTTATTAGGTATGCAGTGAGGTTGTGATATGGGGAAAACTTGTCGTTGAGGTTGTTTATGTCTGCGCCTGCCATTGTTATGGATTTGGAGGGAAGAGAGAGGGGTGTTTGAATGGTGGTTAATTAT
Source organism: Smallanthus sonchifolius (assembly GCA_023525975.1). Lineage (NCBI taxonomy): Eukaryota > Viridiplantae > Streptophyta > Magnoliopsida > Asterales > Asteraceae > Smallanthus > Smallanthus sonchifolius. The sequence goes on from CM042042.1 coordinate 34,200,819, forward strand.
TTAGGGCTTTGAATGCTGTGGGGACGGGAGAGAAAGTGATGGGAGATAGGTTTGAAATTGAATATGAAGAGGTTGTGGGAACGTTTGAGATTGTGATATAACGGCAGACGAAGAAAAAGCAACTTTACTTGTACAGTACAACCTGTTTCACTTTTCATTGTTACAGCTGTAAAGCACTCGAGCAGTCATGATAAAGACTGAGAGTAGTTTTTACCTCGGGTAAAAGTTAATGTAGACTTGTTTTACCCATCAGCAGCAAACTTGGTTGCTGCCGATGGTGATCTATCCGCTGCAAACTTGGTTGCTGCGGATAGTGAAGTCTTTCAGCAGCAGATTTGGGTGCTGCTGACTGTTGTATTCATTCCGCAGCAAAAAGGTTGCTGCTGACCGCCTTAAAGCTGTCCGCAGGAAACTTGTTCCTGCTGATAACTTAAAGCGATCAGTGGCAAAGGCTTTGCTGCTGAAGAGTAAATCTGTCAGCAGTGAAAAAAAAAGTGCTGCTGACTATAACCTTTTATTAAGAACAAAAACATAGACATATTTACAAGGAAAGATAAAAATTTGAGACATGTCTTATTCAAAGTTCATTATGCCAATTGATTCAACTAGATATCGAAATCTTGCTTCATCAAAAGGTTTAGTGAACAAATCAGCATATTGCTCATTTGTGTGAACCTTGGATAGGACAATTCTCTTTTTCTCAGCTTGATCCCTGATAAAGTGATACCTGATGTCGATGTGCTTAGTCTTGGAATGCTGCACTGGATTATTCGTGATAGAGATAGCACTCATGTTGTCAATGTGAATTGGAGTCTGCATGAAGGTCATTCCATAGTCAAGCATTTGATTTTGGATCCAGATGACCTGTGCACAGCAGCTTGAAGCTGCAATGTATTCTGCTTCAGCTATTGAAGTAGAGACACATGTTTGCTTTTTGCATTGCCATGAGATGAGCCTTCCTCCAAGAAATTGACATCCCCCAGATGTGGACTTTTTGTCCAAGTTACAACCCCCATAGTCACTGTTAGTGTAGGCATAAAGATTGACATTTCCATTCTTTGGATACCATAGCCCAAGTTTTGGGGCTCCATTTAGGTATCGAAGGATCCTTTTGACAGCTTGAAGATGAGACACTTTTGGAGCTGCTTGAAATCTTGCGCAGAGACAAACTGCAAACATGATATCTGGTCTTGAGGCAGTGAGATACATGAGAGACCCTATCATTGCTCGGTACTGATGTTGATCAGTGTCTTGTCCTTCTTTATCCGGAGATAATTGATGGTGCACTTGCATAGGAGTTCTTGCAGCAGAGCATTCAGCCATTTTGAACCTCTCCAAGATGATTTTGACATACTTGGATTGACTTATGAAGATTTCATTTGGTACCTGTTTGACTTGAAGTCCTAAAAAGAAATTTAGTTCACCCATTGAACTCATTTCAAATTTGGAATGCATCAGAACTTCAAAGTCTTTGCAGAGCTTCTTTCTTGTAGATCCAAAGATAATGTCATCAACATAAATCTGGACCAACAAAATTTCTCCCTCTTCATCTTAGATGAAAAGTGTTTGATCAATGGCCCCCCTTCTGAAGTTGTTGCTAAGTAGATATCCAGATAAAGTTTCATACCAGGCTCTTGGGGCTTGGTGTAAGCCATAGAGAGCTTTGTCCAGTTTTAAGACCTTATTTGGATGTACAGGATCCACAAAGCCTGGAGGCTGTTTGACATAGTGTAACAACCCAAAATGTCGAGAAATAAAGTTAACGAGTTCAAGCGGGCCGAAGTCGGGCCGGGTCAGTCGCGAACCGGGCTTGGGGAGGTCTCCCCTATAAATAGCCAAGGTCACCACATGTTTCTCTCATTTGCAATTCTAGAGAGAGAAAAACCGTAGAGAGAGAAAGTGTCGGAATCACACAAGATTACACCCGCTCGTGTCTCTTGCACTCGTGAGAAGAACCTCCAGATCAGAAGCTCGATTCAGGTAACGATCCGACCTAAATCTGAGTTTTTGTTCGTTTTTGGGATTTTCGGGTTTTGGCTAAAAAGGCAACGATTTTGCGGATGGAACTTAAAAATGAGCTTAGGTATAGCATCTAGAATGAAAACCAAACGTTTTGATCTAAGAAAAGTTGAGAAACTAACTCAATCAGACTCACATGCAAAAGCTTTGGATTTTTGGGAAGAAAATCTGTGCAGGTCCATCGAAACTACAAGTTTCGATACGTGCAGGTCCATCGAAACTACAAGTTTCGATACGTGCAGGTCCATCGAAACTACAAGTTTCGATACGTGCAGGTCCATCGAAACTACAAGTTTCGATACGTGCAGGTCCATCGAAACTACCTAGTTTCGATATGTGCAGACTCCATCGAAACTACCTAGTTTCGATATGTGCAGACATCAGAACTGATTAAGTGAAGTCAGTATGTTTAGAAGGGTTAAACCGTTAGAGTCGGTATTGGTCTGATGTGTATCTAACTAATCAATTCAGATCGGAAGTGAAGTTGTTGGACCTTTGTTTAGGACAACCGAGACTAGCTTATAAGGTGAGTTCTAGAAGCCCTCTTTTAAATGTTTTAATAATGTTTTTGGGCTGGTGTGCACACGTGATGATTTTATAAAACGATGTTATGAAACGATGTTTACAAAGGATGTATGTAACGTTTTATAAAATGATGTTTATGAAGGATGTTTTAGAAGGAAGGTTTATGAAGGAAGTGTTTATGAAATATTTTGCCAAAAGAAGTTTACGAAGTGTTTTAACGAAGAGAATGTTTTTAATAAAACGTACGAATGCTTTAACTGAAGTTTTTGAAGTAAAAGAAGCGAAGGTTTACGAAAGTCACAAACGAACGAATCTGCCAATATTCCTTAGGGAATGAAGGTTAAGGGATGGGAAGGATGTTATGGGCCTTTACCTTTTAGGGGCCTCTGTGGCTGGCCAACTGTTGTACAACTGGGGCGATGACGGTCGTCAAGGGGATTATCATGATCCTTGAAGTTGGTATGATTTACCTTACGGGGTAGTCGTGCTTGAAGTTTGGTACTTGCGTCCGACGGGGCGTAGTGCTTGAAGTTTGGTACGCGCTATCCTTTGGGACGCCGTGCTTGAAGGGTTGGATGACCTAAGTATCGGGCCCTAGGAGTTCCTCACCCGAAGGACAGTACGGTGATGATGGGCCTAGTGGTGGTGATCCTTAAGTTATTCAACCAGTATGTAACGTTTGGATTTGACGGTTACGAGAAGGCGCAGATTCTATATGTTCGTTGACTTATGAAGTGTTATGTTTGTTATTGCAGTATTTTACGTACGCTTTTTATTAAATGAAGTACGAAGTGATGTTTTTGGCAATTTATTTGAAGTTAAGGTTTTATGTTAAAACTAGAACTCACCAGCGTAGCTGACGTTTTTAAGTGTGCACATTCAGGTTAAGGTAGGTTATGAGGATGGACGGTGATGCTTGGCAAGCGAGAAGAGTTACCCGGCTGATCATGAAGACTGGCATCCCGTTACGTTTAGTTATGATGTAAATATTTTTTAAACTATGTTTACGCTTCCGCATGTATGAACAAGTTTTAATTATGATGAATGAATGAAGTTTTCCGCTGCGTTATTTGATATTCATGTTTAAGAACTGTCTGTGAATGAGTAAATCCAACAAGTGGGGCCTCCCAGGTTTGGGGCCTTACAAGTTGGTATCAGAGCAATAGTTTGAGAGATTCGGACACTCCCAGTGTCTGAACTTAAACTTTGAATGGGACCGAAAGCGGATTGCAGTACGGGTAACTCGAGCCAAAGCATCAGGTATGAAGGTAGTATATGTATTTACGTATATAGTATGCCTTAGAAAGGGGTAAGTAAGGACTTGTGTTCTGATGAAAGCACAAAGGTGGTCAAATAGAAATCGAAAGGTAGTGTAATGGTTAATTACAGATGGCCAGTGTATATTAACATCTTACAGTACTTATTGAATTTTATTTGTTAACTAGCGTGATGACATTGGATTTCTTGTCTTATAGAACGTAATGGGAAGGAGAGGAAACGGAAGGCGTGGTGGCTGTACCGGTGGTCGTACCGGCGGTCGAAATGGTGGGCGTGGCAGGATCCCTGCGCGCCAAGAGTATAGTGAAGAAGGAAGTGTTCACACTGAACCGACGGTTAGTGTGCATGGAGCCGAGCAGACACAGGTTGAAGAACAACCCTTCACCTTTGAACCAGAAGTGAGAGCAGCTATAGCTCGAGAGTTTACGGAGTTGATGAAGACTTCTCTGCCAGGTCTGTTGGCAGAAGCATTGAAGCAGGTCAATGCGGTGGGTGGGTCTAGCGCAGCAGTTGGTGCTCAGAACAATGAGACCGACAATGCACCGCCTGCTCGCGGATGCGACTATAAGTCCTTTAAGGCATGTGACCCACCGGTCCTGACTGGGAAGAAGGACGCGGTGGCTACTTTTGATTGGGTAATACGTATGGAAGCCGCCATTCGTCTGAGCGAGTGTCGAACGGATCAAGTTGTAAAATTTGCTGCTAACTCCTTGAGGGAGGAAGCATCCCATTAGTGGGAAGGTATACGTCAGGCAAAAGGGAGCGAGATTGTGGATGCGATGGTGTGGGCTGACTTGAAAACTTTGGTGATAAAGAATTTCTGCCCAAGGAACGAGATTGAGAAGGTAGAGAGGGAATTTCTGGGTTTGAAGGCCGGGAGCATGACGCACCGGCAGTACACAACCCGATTTAATGAACTGGCACGTCTGGTGCCACACCTTGTCACGACGGAAGAAAGAAAGATTGCCTGTTATATTCAAGGGTTGCCGGACCAGGTCCGCACCTATGTTAAGGCAAACGCCCCTACTACCTATGATTCGGCGGTAGAGCTAAGTGGCGTGGTATTCGATGATCTGGCGCTGAATGTTGTTGCCATTGAAGAGCCTAAAAAGAAGTTGAGTTTTCCCGCTAAACGATCGGGTGGGAAGTTGTTTGGGGCTCGGGACAAGCAGGCCAGGGTAGGCGAGATGACAGTCTGTGGGAAATGCGGGGTAAGACATGCGGGTGAATGTCGGTTAGGATCGAATCTGTGCTTTAAATGCGGCAAGACCGGACATTACTCCCGTGAATGCCCGCCAGGTTACAAATGCTACAATTGTGGGGAGAATGGTCATATGAGTCGGGAATGCACCAAGCCAAGGATGGGGGAAACCGGGAAGGGAAAGGGCCCGGAAAAGAAGGGAGAGGGATCTCGTGCAAAGACTCGTGCATACGCACTGACGCAGGAACAAGCCAGGGCGGATCCCGATGTGGCGTCAGGTACGTTCGTCCTTGACAACACTCTTGTTTCTGTGTTATTTGATTCGGGTGCCGGTAAGAGTTTTATATCTGCGTCTTTTTGTAAGAGAATGAAGTACGCTGCCAGTAAGTTAGAAAGGGCCTTTAGCGTAGAAACCGCAGAGGGTAGAACTGCGAGAGTGACCGATGTAGTTGACAACTCCACAATAAAAATAGAAGGACATAGGTTCCCTGTCAGATTGTTTGTTATGGTTTTGGGAGGGTTTGATGTCGTGTTGGGTATGGATTGGCTAACTGCCAATGAAGCGCAAATTATTTGTAAACGAAAGATAATCCAACTCAAGGCTTCGGATGGTAGCAAAGTCGAAGTCTTTGGAGATCGTGACGCCCCGATGCCAAATGTTATCTCAATGATTAAGGCAACGAATTATTTGAGGCGCGGATGCGAGGCTTATCTGGTATATGTAATTGATAAGTGTAGGGAAGTGAAGGAACTAGACGATGTACCCGTGGTACGCGAGTACCCGGAGGTGTTTCCAGAGGATTTGCCTGGGATACCACCCGATAGAGAAATTGAGTTTCGAATTGACTTAGTACCAGATGCCCAGCCCGTGGCTAAGGCTCCATATCGACTAGCACCAGTGGAGATGAAGGAACTTATGGTTCAACTAGACGAGTTACTTGAGAAAGGATTTATTCAACCGAGCATCTCGCCGTGGGGTGCTCCGGTGTTGTTCGTAAAGAAGAAAGATGGTTCGATGAGAATGTGTATCGATTACCGCGAGTTGAATAAACGAACGGTGAAGAACAAGTACCCTTTACCAAGGATCGATGACCTGTTTGACCAATTACAAGGTGCAAGTTGGTTCTCGAAAATCGACCTTCGTTCCGGGTACCATCAGTTGAAGGTGAGGGATGAAGACATACCGAAAACTGCATTTCGCACGCGTTATGGACATTTTGAGTTCCGCGTAATGACTTTCTGATTGACGAACGCCCCCGCAGCGTTCATGGATTTAATGAATAGGGTGTGTCGACCGATGCTGGATCGATCGGTAATCGTGTTCATCGATGATATCCTTATCTACTCCAAGAATGAGGGTGATCACGCGTGTCACTTGAAGGAAGTATTGGAAGTTCTGAAGAATGAGAAGTTGTATGCTAAGTTCTCCAAATGTGCGTTCTGGCTTAGGGAAGTCCAGTTCCTAGGTCACGTTATTGGCCCGAACGGCATTATGGTTGACCCAGCAAAGATAGTAACGGTAAGTGAATGGGACATTCCTAAGACGCTAACTGAAATCCGCAGTTTCTTAGGATTGGCAGGCTACTATCGGAGATTCATTCAGGATTTCTCGAAAATAGCTTCGCCATTAACAAAGTTGACTCGGAAGGAAGTAAAGTACGAATGGGGTTTGACCCAGGATGAGGCGTTTAAGGAATTGAAAGAGAAGCTAACACAAGCTCCAGTCTTGGCCCTTCCCGAGGGCAGTGAAGATTTGGTGGTATACTCTGACGCTTCGAGTCAGGGATTGGGGTGTGTGTTGATGCAGCGTGGTAGAGTGATTGCATATGCGTCGCGGCAGTTGAAAGTTCACGAAGTCAACTATCCGACTCACGATTTGGAACTTGCTGCTGTCGTATTTGCATTAAAAATCTGGAGGCACTACCTGTACGGGGTAAAGTTTACTGTTTACTCCGACCACAAAAGTTTGAAGTACTTCTTCGAACAAAAGGAGCTTAATATGAGGCAGAGGAGATGGTTGGAACTCCTGAAGGACTATGACTGTGAAATAATGTACCATCCTGGAAAGGCAAACGTGGTGGCTGACGCTCTAAGCCGAAAGGATGTGCCTACTCCTATTAGAGTGAAAGCTTGCCAGTTGGTGGTAACATCGGATGTGATGAGCGAGATCGAAAAAGCTCAAGATGAGGCACTTAAAGAAGAAAACATAAAGAAGGAAAGGATGGTTGGCCAACAGGACAAGTTGGAATATAACACCCTTGGTGTTAGAACACGTTATGGACGGGTATGGATACCTATGGGTGGCGAGCTTAGAACCAAAATCTTGGATGAGGCTCATAAGTCTCGTTACTCTATCCATCCCGGTACCAACAAAATGTACCAAGACCTGAAGAAGGACTACTGGTGGCCTGGAATGAAATGTGATGTAACGAAGTATGTAAGCAAGTGCTTGACTTGCTCGCAAGTAAAGGCTGAACACCAGAAACCGTATGGAAAGATTCAACCACTTGATATACCAGAATGGAAGTGGGAACACATTACCATGGACTTCATAACCAAGCTACCTCGCACAGCTAAAGGTCATGACACCATTTGGGTAATTGTGGACCGATTAACAAAGAGTGCTCATTTCCTACCTATTCGCGAGACGTTCTCGTCGGAAAGGTTAGCGGAAGTATTTATTAACGAAGTAGTAGCACGGCATGGGATGCCTTTGACGATAGTATCCGACCGGGACACACGATTCACATCGAGGTTCTGGAAAAGATTTCATGAAGCGATGGGCACGAGGCTTAATATCAGCACAGCATACCACCCGCAAACGGATGGTCAGTCCGAAAGGACCATTCAGACATTGGAAGATATGCTCCGTGCTTGTATTATCGACTCTGGTGGCAGTTGGGACAGTCATCTGCCGTTAGCCGAATTCTCCTACAACAATAGTCATCACACGACTATAGGCATGCCGCCTTACGAAATGTTGTATGGTAGAAGATGCAGGACCCCGGTTTGTTGGGGTGAGATCGGACAGAAGGAGTTAGGAAGTCTGGAAGTCATAAAAGAAACGTCGGAAAGGTTTGATCAAATCAAAGCTCGAATGAAGGCCGCGCAAGATCGCCAGAAATCCTATGCGGATAGACGACGAAGGCCTATCGAGTTTGATGTTGGGGACAGAGTAATGTTGAAAGTGTCGCCCTGGAAGGGAATCATACGATTCAGGAAGAGAGGAAAGTTAAGTCCGAGGTTTGTCGGACCGTTCAGGATAATGGCACGGGTTGGGGAAGTCGCTTATCGGTTGGAGTTGCCTGATGAGTTAAGTGGGATTCTTCCTACCTTCCATGTATCACACTTGCGAAAGTGTTTGGCGGATGAATCGGCTCACGTACCACTTACTGACATCGAGGTCGACAACAACCTTAATTACATCGAAGAACCCGTGGCTATCTTAGACCGAAAGGAGAAGCGTTTGCGTAATAAAGTTATTCCATTGGTTAAAGTCCAATGGAGGCACCGAAAGGGATCATAGGCTACATGGGAAACGGAGGCGGAAATGAGGGAGTCGTACCCTCAATTATTTGACTTGTGATAGGTTTCGGGGACGAAACCTATTATAAGGGGGGTAGACTTGTAACAACCCAAAATGTCGAGAAATAAAGTTAACGAGTTCAAGCGGGCCGAAGTCGGGCCGGGTCAGTCGCGAACCGGGCTTGGGGAGGTCTCCCCTATAAATAGCCAAGGTCACCACATGTTTCTCTCATTTGCAATTCTAGAGAGAGAAAAACCGTATAGAGAGAAAGTGTCGGAATCACACAAGATTACACCCGCTCGTGTCTCTTGCACTCGTGAGAAGAACCTCCAGATCAGAAGCTCGATTCAGGTAACGATCCGACCTAAATCTGAGTTTTTGTTCGTTTTTGGGATTTTCGGGTTTTGGCTAAAAAGGCAACGATTTTGCGGATGGAACTTAAAAATGAGCTTAGGTATAGCATCTAGAATGAAAACCGAACGTTTTGATCTAAGAAAAGTTGAGAAACTAACTCGATCAGACTCACATGCAAAAGCTTTGGATTTTTGGGAAGAAAATCTGTGCAGGTCCATCGAAACTACAAGTTTCGATACGTGCAGGTCCATCGAAACTACAAGTTTCGATACGTGCAGGTCCATCGAAACTACAAGTTTCGATACGTGCAGGTCCATCGAAACTACAAGTTTCGATACGTGCAGGTCCATCGAAACTACCTAGTTTCGATATGTGCAGACTCCATCGAAACTACCTAGTTTCGATATGTGCAGACATCAGAACTGATTAAGTGAAGTCAGTATGTTTAGAAGGGTTAAACCGTTAGAGTCGGTATTGGTCTGATGTGTATCTAACTAATCAATTCAGATCGGAAGTGAAGTTGTTGGACCTTTGTTTAGGACAACCGAGACTAGCTTATAAGGTGAGTTCTAGAAGCCCTCTTTTAAATGTTTTAATAATGTTTTTGGGCTGGTGTGCACACGTGATGATTTTATAAAACGATGTTATGAAACGATGTTTACGAAGGATGTATGTAACGTTTTATAAAATGATGTTTATGAAGGATGTTTTAGAAGGAAGGTTTATGAAGGAAGTGTTTATGAAATATTTTGCCAAAAGAAGTTTACGAAGTTTACGAAGTGTTTTAACGAAGAGAATGTTTTTAATAAAACGTACGAATGCTTTAACTGAAGTTTTTGAAGTAAAAGAAGCGAAGGTTTACGAAAGTCACAAACGAACGAATCTGCCAATATTCCTTAGGGAATGAAGGTTAAGGGATGGGAAGGATGTTATGGGCCTTTACCTTTTAGGGGCCTCTGTGGCTGGCCAACTGTTGTACAACTGGGGCGATGACGGTCGTCAAGGGGATTATCGTGATCCTTGAAGTTGGTACGATTTACCTTACGGGGTAGTCGTGCTTGAAGTTTGGTACTTGCGTCCGACGGGGCGTAGTGCTTGAAGTTTGGTACGCGCTATCCTTTGGGACGCCGTGCTTGAAGGGTTGGATGACCTAAGTATCGGGCCCTAGGAGTTCCTCACCCGAAGGATAGTACGGTGATGATGGGCCTAGTGGTGGTGATCCTTAAGTTATTCAACCAGTATGTAACGTTTGGATTTGACGGTTACGAGAAGGCGCAGATTCTATATGTTCGTTGACTTATGAAGTGTTATGTTTGTTATTGCATTATTTTACGTACGCTTTTTATTAAATGAAGTACGAAGTGATGTTTTTGGCAATTTATTTGAAGTTAAGGTTTTATGTTAAAACTAGAACTCACCAGCGTAGCTGACGTTTTTAAGTGTGCACATTCAGGTTAAGGTAGGTTATGAGGATGGACGGTGATGCTTGGCAAGCGAGAAGAGTTACCCGGCTGATCATGAAGACTGGCATCCCGTTACGTTTAGTTATGATGTAAATATTTTTTAAACTATGTTTACGCTTCCGCATGTATGAACAAGTTTTAATTATGATGAATGAATGAAGTTTTCCGCTGCGTTATTTGATATTCATGTTTAAGAACTATCTGTGAATGAGTAAATCCAACAAGTGGGGCCTCCCGGGTTTGGGGCCTTACACATAGACCTCTTCACCAATCTTGCCATACAAAAAGGCACTCTTCACATCCATTTGATAGATCATAAAGTTTTTGGATGCTGCATATGCCAGAAAGATTCTCATGGCTTCCAGACGGGCAACAGGAGCAAAGACTTCATCATAGTCAATTCCTTCTTCTTGAGTGTAACCTTGAGCTACCAGTCTGGCTTTGTTCTTGACCACGATGCCCCTTTCATCTTGCTTGTTTCTGAAGACCCATCTTGTTCCAATGGCTGTTTGACCAGGTGGAAGATCAACAAGCTTCCAAACATCTTGTCTTTTGAATTGCAGCAATTCTTCCTGCATTGCTTCAATCCAGCTGTTGTGCTTGAGAGCTTCATCAATCTTCTTGGGTTCCACCTGAGATAGAAAGCAAGAGAACAAACAAATGTTGGCTTCATGAGACTTACTTCTTGTCTAGATACCTGTGTGGACTTGGCCAATTATGTTTTTCCAGAGGATGCTCTTTGTTTATTCTCTGTGCTGGTATCACATCTAGCCGTATTCCCTCTTCAAGATTACTTTGGTTTAGATCAGGATTGTCTTCAGTTGTGAGGAGAGGAGCTTGGAGGTTCTGATCATTTTGTTCCACATTGTCAGCAGTATTAGCATCAGAGGCCTCTTCAGCATGGATTGAGGAGGCTTCATTAAAGATTTCTTGGTCAGATAGATTGCTGCTTATGGTGTTGGAAGTACCGGCTTCACTGTACTGGCTTCAATAGCTTCTGCCACTGATGGAGGATCAATGGATGGCCTTTTCATCCTGATGTAGGGACTGGGAAAATCCAGTCTGTAGTTAGAAGAGGAGGTTGAGGCAGAAGATGTTGATTTTGAAGAAGAAGACTCCATATTTGAGAATATGAGAGGCTCAAATATCTGGGTGAAGGAGTCTATATCAAAGAGCCAGTTAGGACCTTTGCCTTGTTCACAGACAACGTGTTCCCTGCATTCCACATTAGCAGATTCTTCCACAATCCGAGTCCTAGAATTGAACACTCGGTAGGCCTTTGATTGAGAGGAGTAACCCACAAAGTAACCTTCATCAGACTTTGCACCGAATTTAGGAAGAACTCCATGTGTGATGAGGATGGTACATGGACATCCAAAGGGCTTCAGGAAGCCAATGTAGGGAACCCTTTTGAGCCATAGTTCATAGGGTGTTTTCTGGAGAGGCTTAACAATAAGGACTCTATTCTGCACATAACAAGCTGTGCTTACTGTTTCCGCCCAGAAAGTAAGGGGCAGCTTTGAGTCAGCCAGCATAGATCTTGCTGATTCAATCAGAGTCCTATTTCTTCTTTCAGCAACCCCATTTTGTTGAGGGGTTCTTGGAGCACTGTATTACCTTTCAATGCCCTTGCTCTCACAGAAACTGTTCAAAGTGTGATTTTTGAACTCTGTTCCCTGATCACACCTTATGATCTTTACCTTCAGATTGCTTTGATTCTCTACCCTAAGAATATAGGATTTGAGAATCTCAGCAGTTTCATCTTTTATTCTTAGGAAGAATACCCATGAGAATCTGGAGAAGTTATCAGTTATCACCAGACAGTAGGACTTTTTGCCCATTGACATGACATTCGTAGGACCAAAGAGATCCATATGCAGTAGCTGGAGAGGGATGTCATTTGTGTTCAATGTCTTGGGCTTGTGGGAACTCTTGTGTTGTTTTCCCTTCAAGCAGGCAATGCAGTGATCGTCTAGCTGGAATTCTTTGTCAGGAAGCCCTCTGACAAGATTGTCCTTCACTAATTTATTGATTGTTTTGATGTTAACATGGCTTAACCTCCTGTGCCAGAGAGCGGATTCATCAACTGATGCCTTTGATAGAAAACATGAAACACTACCAGATGGAGTGACTTCATTCATGTCAAGCACATATAAATTGTCCTTTCTATGAGCAGTTAGGAGAATCTTCTCTGGAGGGGGTTTAGATAGGCCAGGAGCTAACACGAAATATTCTTTGTCAGTGAAGAGCATCCAATGCTTTTGATCACATACTTGGGAAACACTCATGAGATTGAAGTCAAGTTCTTTAACATAGTTGACTCTTTCAATACTCATCCTTTCATTGGACACAGTTCCTTGTCCAGTGATAGATCCACCCTTTGAGTCACTCCCAAAGGCAACATATCCTCCATTGAAATGTCTGAAGTTAGAGAGGATGGACCTGTTGCCTGTCATGTGCCTGGAACAGCCGCTATCTACCACCCAAGTATTGTGTTTATTGCCTAGCTGTCCCTGCACATGGAAGATATCTAATTAGTGGGAGGAACATTGTAGCATGCAGCATTGTAGAAAATCGTTGCTAATTTGCCATTGTCAGCATGCTTGCAGTCAATGGAACCAATAGTTATGCTTGGAGATTGTTTGGCCTTCCATTACTGTGTTGGTGGTTTTCTAGCTTTCTTTACATTGTCGGCAGAAGATGTTGTTGCTGACAATTCTGGCTTATCCGCAGCCGATTTTGCTGCTGAAGGCTTTGCTGGAGTTTTTGTTGCTGTTGAAGGCTTTGTTTTGGATTTTGCTTTGTCAGCAACAGATACTTTTGCTGCTGATGCCGTTGTTTTTTATTTTGCTTTGTCAGCAGCAGAGATTTTTGCTGCTGAAGGCTTTGCCTTTGGTTTCCTGGAGTTTACTCTATCAGCAGCGATTTTGTTTGCTGCTGATGGGTTGAACACAGATGAACGATTTGCAATCTGGTTAAAAGGGTTGAACTTGCATGTTGCCGCAAAGTGGTTTGATTCCCCACATATGATGCAAGTTTGTTGAGGTTTCTGCATCTCCACTCTTTGAGGGGATAGAGATTCTCTGAACTTTGTTGCCTTTGCATCATAGCTTCTCACCTGTTTGTTTCTGTTTGTTTTCTCAAAGGCATGCTGCTTGAGGTTTCTTTGCTGCTGCAGGTAGTAGAAGCAGGTGCTGGCAGTGTGGTTATATTTTCCACAGACAGAACATGATTTTGCCAGTTTATCCCTTGAAAGATATACATAATCCTTGCTTTTGAAAAGGTCTTTGAAGTTCCAAGGGTGAGCTTTGTTGTGCTCAAATGTAGCTTCTTCCAATGTCCTTTGAACATCTGGAATCCTCTCTCCAGGCGCATGACATATGTCGAACACCTTCCTTGGCTGGACTGAGGTTGAGGACTGACCCTTTTCAGTTTTTAGCTTCCTACCTTCTGGAGGATAGCTAATTTTGATTTGTTTGAATGGTATGGGAGCTGGAATAGTTGGAGTAACAACAGGACATTCAGTTTTGTTCAGAACATCTTCAGAGATAGGAGCAGATGGGACTGCACTAGTTTCACAGTGGTCTGAGCAGGTTGATTCAGGTTCTGAAGAGGTGGAGTAGTCTTCCACAAAACATGCATCCATTGAAGGATCAAGGTTTCGGTTTGCCGTGTCAAGATTTGCAGTATTGAAGCTTGGTTCGTGAATGGCAACATAGTCAGCAGGAGGAGGAACTGTCTTGTACTCGTCATTATGATATCCAAGTCCAGTTTTTACCCTTTCATAGACTTGAATATCTAACAATCTTTGTAACTTTTTAGATGAAAATTCATATTTTTCAACATGAACTTTCTGTTCAGCCAGTTCAGCTCTGGTAGCTTTAAGTTTTATTAATAGATCATCAATATGAGTTTCAAGATTGGTTTGTTCATGTTTTAATGAAGAAATCTCTTTCTTAAGGCAGTTAATCTTTTCTTTGTAACTGTCTTCGACCTTTTTGAATTCAGATTTCATTTGATGAAACTCTTTATTTTGATCTATTAGATTTTGGTTATGCTTTCTATAACCTAAAACTTTGTCAATGCAAGCTTGAGAGCAAAGATGTTCAAATACCTGAGGTGGTATCTCTGCATTGTCTGCCATAAGTGCTTGGTTGGAGGCAGGAACATCTTCATATTGAAAACTCCAGTCAAATTCTGTAGTTCCAACATTTGCACAGGCTGCAGTTTGTGCTGGAGGAGTTCCTTGCTGCTGCCTGGGCTGACCTTGGTAACCTTGTCTTTGATGGCTGGCACCCTGATTGGCTTTAGGTGCCTTGCACTCCCTAGCAAAGTGACCCATTTGGTTACAGTTGTAACATCGGATCTTGCTTTTATCAAGCCCAACTCTGGTGTTTGAGTTGTTGCTTGGAACTGATATCCCGGTTCTAGAATAAAACCTTTTTGCTCTGAGGGAGAGCATGGCATATGAGTGCTGAATATCCATTTCTTCAAGATCATCTGGATGAAAGCATTCCAGATCCTCCTTTATGAAGTGCATGCTGCTTGAGTTGTCAGAGACAAAAGCAGTAGAGGTTGGCTGTTGAGGAGGTGCCTCAAGAAGAAATGGTGATGAGTTGGATTGTGAAGCAGTTGGTGTTTGAGGATGAGTAACAATGGGAGGATAGTAGTTGCTTGCACTAGGACCGGAATGATCAGAGTGAAGCGCTGAGGTGGTGGTGGAGGAAGTGGTAGCTGATTGATAACTGGAGCTCCTTTCTTTAGCTTGAATCATTTCTAATTCATAGGTTTTGAGCATGCCAAAGAGCTCAGTCATCTGAAGAGTCTTCATATTCTCTATTCTTCTGATGGACACTGTATATAATGTCCAACAACTAGGAAGAGATCTTATGAACTTCTTGAGAATGTCTTCATTCTCCAACTTTACCTTGGAGCACTGCAGTTCTCCAACCAGGTACGTATATAAAACTGTTAGTGACTCACCTTCCTTCCAGACGAAGTTTTCATACTGTTGCTTGAGAATGTCACGTCTGTTCTCCTTGACCTCCTCAGATCCATCAAACATCTTTTCCAAGGCTCCCCATAATTCCTTTGCAGTTTTGTGAGCCTTGAAGTTGTGAAAAACTTCATTTGGAAGGCACATTTGGATAGCTCCTAATGCCTTGAAGTCCACCTCCATTTTCTTGATGTCTTCTTCAGAATACTTAGAGGGTTCCTTCGGAACTAGTGGTCCTTCGGAGTCAGCAGAGGCCACCATGGGAACATAAGGTCCATCCCTTATGGATTTCCACATTCCGTATTCATGGTAGCAGAAGAAGCTTTCCATACGGTTCTTCCACATATCATAGTCCTCCCCAGACACCAACCTCGGTGGTCGGTTGATACTGCCGATGTCTTCAGATCCATGACTTTGTGCCATTTTGTTTTGTGTGACTTGATCAAGAATAGAGTTTTGAATAGAATCAGAAAGTGATTAAACAAATGTTAGTTTGTTTAATCTTGAGCTAAAGCTCTGATACCACTTGTAGGATTGTGAGATTACAATGTGATTCTATTCTAGTTGATATTGGCGGAAACAATAGCAACCAACAAAGTAAACAAGTAAACAGCAAGAATACTGATAAATGCACTGTTGTATTAGACTTCTGAGATTACAAGATTACAAGTAAAACTCTATCAAGACACTATCAAAAAGCACTATGAAGGCACACATACAATGAAGTGTTTACACAGTATTTATACTAACTTAGAATCAAGACAAACCCTTGATTCTAAGGATCAGATCAAACACAGACCATTGATCTTGTTTATTAATCTAAATTACACGTAAAGGCTAATCTAGTTAACTTTACTGAAACGTCTTCTTAGGCATCATTGTTTGCATGCTTGGAGAAGAGCGTCATTTTCCTTTATTGGTTGCACCAGTGTGGTTCCTTCTACTTGGAGTGTGGCAGTTGCTTTTGCAGAAAGGTGTCAGAGGCGCTTCGCATGGATAGTCAGCTGCAACGTTTGGTCTTTTGAGAATAAAGCTATCAGCAGCAGAGATGAGGACCAGCAGCAAGATTGATCTATCCGCAGCTGCTGAGGATATGCCTATCAGCAGCAACATGTGTTGAATGCTGCTGATAAGCCTATCCGCAGCTACTTTGGTCTTCAGCAGCAGACAAAGTATCAGCAGCTGTTTTGGTCAGCAGCAATCTTGTGTTGTCCGCAGCAGTTGTACTTAGAACAATTTTGCAGCAATCAGTCTTTGGTTCTACATAAAGACATAGTGGAATCATGTCGAGCTAAAGGTAAGTGCTTTGCGCTTACTTAGTAACATATATGGCGCTAGTTACATCTAAAATGAATTGTGTGGTTAAAATCTATTTATGTGTGGTGTGATTTGATGATATAATTTGACTTATGTGGTTAATAGTCAAACTAAATGTGTTAATTGGTGTTGAATCGGGTGTTAGAGGTTTGGTTAACGTTGTGATAACCAAACTAAGTTAGGGTGTTGATCTTTAGATCATAGGTGTGTCTTGAATCCCAATTTGGTGAATGAATTGAGATCATAAGATTACTAAATGCAATTTGATTGTTTAGGTGGCTTTAAAGACATGATGTCGAGCTAAAGGTAAGTGATTTGCGCTTACTTAGTAATATATATGGCGCTAGTTACATCAAAATTGAATTGTATGGTTAAAATCTATTTATGTGTGGTGTGATGATATAATTTGACTTATGTAGTTAATAGTCAAAGTAAATGTGGTAAATTGGTGTAGTTGACTTATGGGTTGAAAGGTTGAATTTGGTGTTGGAGGTTTGGTTAAGGTTATGAAAACATTTCTAAAAATCGAATTTTTGTTGCACTAATTAGTTCCAAATGGTTTTAGGTTTTATAAAATAATTTTTATAAATTAATTTCGCAATTAGAAAAGCTTTTTAAAAAGATAGTACCCCACCCGGCTCGAACCCGGGTGGGTTCTGTGAATGCTTAAAGCTTTACCGCTGAACCACGGGAGCTACCCGCATACAGAGACTTTTTGCAAATGTTTTAATTTAATAATGGGAAGGGGCCGGATCTGGGTTAGAGGCTCACGTAAAAAGAAGCCGGCTGTGTGGGTTTCGAACCCACGCCATCTGGTCCGATGGTGCAATGACTTTGCCAGTCAGACCAGATGGTTTCGCTGACTGACTATGAAATTCTTTAAACTACATTCGTAAAATAAATCAGATCGAAATCCCCCAAATCGGATTCACAAGAACAGGTTCGCGTTTTTTAACAGAAATTAAACCCGATGCAGAATTTTGATACGAATTGATAAGGGGCTTTCGATCTACGATTAGAAACGAAACAAACGCGATAAACCATACCTGATTTGGTGGGTTAATGAGCGCTAACGGCTAGGACAAAGAACTTGCTATTCTTGAGGCTCGATCGGGGCACAGAAAGGTAATGTGGATCAAACAAGTGTTCAGAGAGTTTGTAGTGTACTGAGCGAAGGTGTGTGAGTGAATTTGGTCAATCAATTTCACCTTAAATGACCGATTTGATTCAATTTGGCATAGGACAACTGTCGGTACTAATCACGCGTGAAATCAAATGCTTGAGGATGAATTGGGTCACGAACGCGGTCTGAATACAAGAAAGGAGTGATTTGGCGTGATTTGCGAGATTGAACGCGTTTCAATTTCATGATTTGGTGTTGAATTGATTCGGCTTTGACTCCACGAAGACAAAATATTCAAATTCGAAATTGATTGCATAGCTGATTGGTTTGAAGTGTTGATTTGGTCAGTATGAGGTCGATTTATCGATCACACGTATATGGAAGGCTAATTACAATTGGTTTGGCTGATTTTGAACGTTGATTTGCACAAAAATGGTTTTGTTTGACTTTTAAAAGTCAAATCAATTCATGAGGTCAAACTTTAGGTTCAAGGATTCAAATTTAAGTGTAGGGTCCAAATTTGGGGGTTCAGAGATACTAAATGGGATTTAAATCAAGTTTAATGGATCCAAAAGGTTATATATAGAATTTATTTTATAAAATTTATAAAATCTAAATATTATATTTCAAATTCTAAATATCTTTATAAGTGAATAAATCTTCCTTTTTATAAATTTACAAGTTGTATAAACGGCTAATCTTGCGAAATCAAATATATGTATTTTCATATTTTTATAATCAAATACACACATTATGTATATCTATACAAGAGTGCGAGAAAATATGATTAATATTCATAATTTTTATCTATATTTTTTTTATTTAACTATTAAAGTATGTATATATATGCATAAATTTCTTTACGTGTGTTTATATATATAATAGGAAAGAATATGTAAATGCAAGTTGGAAATTTTTTTTTTGAGTTTGTACACGTTATTAAATAACGTGCTATATTGTGTTTGAATAAGCACGAGATTGAAAAATAGGGCCGTTATTAAAATAATACTAGAAAAATCATGGATGTTACAGTATCCCTAAGTTGTGGGAATTTCGTCCCGAAATTCAACTGGTCAGGCTACTGAATCAGCAAAGGGTATGAGGGTTTGGGTTCTAAACGAGCCTTGTCTGTCGATTTGAGGAGTACAATCGATAAAAGATTCAGGTTTGTCAGGCACGAATGATGTTAGTGGATTTAGTTTTTAAGAGAGTTACGGAGAGGTCTGTCGAAGAATCTAAAAGTGTAATGCGTTATTTGGAATGGATTTGAAGGGAACTAGACGATCAGGGTTTGTTTAAGATGTAATCTAATATGTTCAAAAAATTTTAGTGGATGAGAGATTTCACAAACATTGACCCTTTCAAACAACATAAATCTTCATGTGACACGAATAACGCTACTTCTGATAATATGGCAGGAACACTTATATATAGGAAGTACTAGCGGCGTATCCACCATGCCCTTGTTATATCACATTAGTCTCGTTATTCTATATCAAGATAGGTTTTATGTCATACCACATGACAGAATTTGCTATGTTTTCCATGTGCTGATTTTTATAATTACGTGTGCACCCGTAATTATCCAAATCATCGCATGGTCCGTATAGTTCATCCCATTGTAAGTGTGGGTCAAGGGGGTAACACAAAATCACTTAATTCGTAACTATTTCTTTCACGTATGTATTGCTAACAAATGACTATGTCCATAGATAGTAGAGTCAATAAGATACTAAAGAGTAATAACGTGGCATAATTTAGGGTTCTATAGTTTCCTCGTGTTTGAACAAGACTACGTCAAACCCCGAGTAGCTTTCATGTATAAGGTGAATAATCATGCTTTGAGTATGACGTACTTAAATTTCAACAATGTAAACAATCTAGTTTCGTGTATAATGTAAACACTCATGTTTCATGTATGATCTAGTGTTATGCATATTGTAAGCAAATAGGTTTCATGTATAGTGTGAACAATTTGGTATCATGTATAAGCAAATATGTATAATGTGATCACTCTAGTATTATGTATATTGTGAATGTTCATTGAGTCTTATACGTATCGAAAGCTATCGGATTTTGTAGGAGATCAAGTGTGTTACTCATCGTTCATGTACGATGTAGGTAGATGAGTTTTAACTTTTAAATCCGTCAGTGCTTATATGGACGGTTAATGGCGAAATGATTCACTTTCTGAAGTTGGCTAGCAAGCTCAAATTTATAGTGACAAACCGTAGTAGGTAAAAATAGTTCCAACAATAACATAAAGGATTACAATGAATAATTTATTTCAGACTAGATCCCTATTCGACTCTATCTTGCACTAGCTTCAATTGGTTTCATTTACTGCCTCGACATTGACTTGGGTTTCGTTAGCGTTTATGTTGAAAGCACGCCCACGAGCACCACCTTGGTTTGCATTGGCTATCCTTGGGCATTGGTTTTTGAAGTGGTTTGGATTACCACATTCATAACAAGCACGCCCATTAGTAATGGCCGGCACAACTTGATTGGCAACTTGCTGATTGGCTCGATTCCCTTGGTGGATTTGACTAACAGGTGGCCTAGATTGGCAAGTGTTTGCTACATGACCATACCTTCCACAATTTTCACATAGACGACATGGCATGTTTGGGAAATGGTGATAATTGCATGTGTTGCACAAAGGGTTGTTGCCCGCATATGGTTTCTTATTCTGGTTTTGGAGTAGGGGAGCTACTTGATTGATTGGTATAACAGGGGCAACGAAAGTGAAGTTATGTTTCTTATTGTAGTGAGGAGGTTTGAGTTTGTCTTCCTTAGAGGGTTCAGAAGAGGCCGTTGGGTCAGTGACTTTCTTTGCGCCTTTCCTTGTTAGTGTACCCGCCTTCACATGGTTATCGGTTAATGTGGCAGCTAATCGAATAGCATCTTCAAGAGTAGGTGGATTTCTTCATAGGACAGTATCTTGGATTTTCATGGGTTGACCACCAATGTACTTCTCAATACCCCGAGTCAGTGGAGTGACCATGTGGGGTACCAAAAGACTTAACTCATGGAAACGAGTTGTGTAGGCTAAACTTTCACCACTGTCTTGGGTAAGATCCCAAAACTCAGCCTCTAACTTCTTCATTTCATTACGAGGACAGAATTCCTCGGTCATGTGTCTCTTAACTTCATCCCATGGCAAGGCCATGGTCACATCCACACCCCGGTTCCTCCTCTCACCATTCCACCAAGTGAGCGCCCAATTTTGAAAAATGCTGGTGGCATAGAGAACCCGGAGATTGTAAGGGCAATCACTGTTGAGAAAAGTGCTTTCAAACCATTAAAGGAGGCCCGTAGCTCCTTCGGTACCATAGAACTTGACGGGGTTGCATGAGTTAAAGTGTTTGAAAGTACATGGGGGTGGGTTGGCACCACCACCACCACCATTATTAGCACTGCTGTTAGTGCCGCCATTGTTTTTATTGACCTGAGTGAGTTGGTTCACAAGTTGAGTGAGAAGAGCAGCAAGGTCATTGTTGTTGTTGTTGGTCTCGTTGGCGAGACATGGAGGAATGCTATAGGTTTTAAAAAAAGACAGGAGGAAAGATATAAGAGGTTATGCGGATTTCTTGGATATAAAACAAAGGATAATTTAAAACATAAGTATTCATAGTTTGGATTGCACTCAAACGGGGATGATACCATTTGAATGCTATGACACATTAAGGTTAATAAACTTATATGACTTTCAAGGAGACATGCTTTAGCCTATAAGTAAATACTCATCCCAGGAAAGCATACAGATCACTCGGTTGATTGGGATTTATATGAAATGTTTTCCTAGATAGAATACCCAGAATACAGGTGTCACCCTTCCAGATTGCATGTGTCCTCTACTAGTTAACGAAGTTTAAAACCATAACGAGGTGTAAAAAGAATTTTAACAGACTTATGACGTTCCTCATGCTATGATGGTAATGGCATAGAAGAAAGATTGACGCTTAGGATAAGGGTAAGGGTATTATTGTTTTTATATTTAGGTGAAACCTAATAAGTCATTAAATAATTTAACACCTAATATATTAAACATGTAGCATATATCATGTAGCATATCATAGATTCATAGAGCATGGCATAAATGTGTGTCTTAAGGTTATAGTCTAGGTCAAAAGTGTCTAATAACCTAATTCCGTATAACCAAGGCTCTGATACCAATCTGTCACACCCCAACCGATGGCGGAAACGTCGGGGCGGGACATGTAGACTATTCATAAGCTCATGGTTTAATAAAGTTGTAATAATTAAACAGTAAGTTTCATTTCATAACTTAAGTAATCAATTACATCATTTACAAGAATTAAAGAATACATGAATCTCCATATTAAAATTTAAGACTAGGTTCTCAACCCTAAGTGAAGTAGCTTGAATCTTAACTCAAACATCTGTACCTGAAACATGATAAAATGAGAGGGTCAACTATAAATAGTTGGTGAGCATACATAGGTTTTGACACGACAAGTAAAGTTCAAATGTTTTGTGTACAATTCATACGATGAATGGTTTATAAAGCATTTATGGAGAATCTAAGTTAAGCAAGTTGCACAAATGAAACTTTGTAATTGAAGGGAATAACAACACATGTTATCCTAATGTAGGGCATAACAACACATGTTATCCTGATGTAAATGTAGGGCATAACAACACATGTTATCCTAATGTAGGGCATAACAACACATGTTAGCCTGAAGTAATGTATTTGTGTTTGCACGTGTATATCATGTATGTATATGTAGCCTTAACAATTTGCATTCAAGCATAAAGCACAAATAAATACATATGACCATATTGTAGAATTATACGTGTGTAATTGCAAATAGTGTTTGAATGTGATCATGTTTCATGTAACATTTCTGATTTTTCGACCCTATTTTAATTTTATTTTAACTAATAAAATAACAACACGACATTAAAACATATACTTGTTCAAACCTACACCTCATTAATCGTTAGCCGATCGTATTCAATTCAAAGATTTAGAACTCATAATCATGTGGTAACACCTCCTAGAGTTAATCCAGTTAGTACTCCCGTTAGGTGTTCTGTTAAATCCTAACCAGGCTAATTCTGTCGTAGCTGAAGTTGCAAGGGCTGATTTTGTAAATAACCAGAAACCCTAGTAGGCACGGTCGCGCCACGTTTTGGCACGGTCGCGCCCGTCTGGCATGGTCGCGCCCGTCTGGCATGGTTGCGCCTAAGCTTGGCACGGTCGCGCCTCTTATAGGCACGGTCGCGCCTGTTATAGGCACGGTCGCGCCTCACATCAGTTGAAACGTAAATGCAGCCTTTAATCGCAAGACCATTCGATTTCGTAACCGTTTCTCGTATTAACAGACCCAATTAAGAGTTTAATCATTTTAATTATAACAAATAAACCCATTTTGGTCGATCCCTCTCCTAAACTATCTATATCCTCCATGTGACCATCGATTCTATCGTTTTTATTGCAATCCTCACAAACAAACACACAAACACATCATTCGATCCTCCCTAAAGCTTCAGAACACATTGAGTTAGCCGGAGTTGCAGCGGAGAACGCCGGAAACCAAACTCCACGTCGCCGGAACTCATTCTACCCGTACACCTTCGATTCGTCCTCCTTTCGGGTAATTGAAACCTTTCACACTTACGTTTTAGTCTATAGATCAAAAGCCCTAACCTAATTTTGGCTTACGATATCCAGTTTAACACGAACCTGAATCTAGGGTTCATTCTAAAATGGTTTAATCGAACCCTGCTTTGAACGCGTTTTAAATACAATTAAATTATTTCAATAGACTCATAATAACCTTATAGATGAAAGCCCTATAAATTCCAACATTAACAATATAAGATTTAGACAATTCGTTCTGTTTTGGAACAGACACGGTCGCACTAGTCTTCTAGCGCGGTCGTGCTTCATGAAGACACGGTCGCGCCTCTCCAAGCGCGGTCGTGCCTCACCCTCTGACCCGGTCATGCCTCTTGGTTATACCAGGTCGTGCTATCAGAACCCTAGACACGGTCGTGCCTGGCCCAGGCACGGTCGTACCTAGTGAGCAACCTTGTTGTGTCTTCTGTTTGATCATCACGGTCGCGCCCTGATTAGCACGGTCGCGCCCGTGGTCCTAGCACGATCGTGCCTTGTCCCAGGCACGGTCGTGTGTGTGAGAAAATCTTGGCAGAATACTAAAATTTATATTTTAAAACCAATAAACATTCCAAATGAATTTTCAAATAAATATAATTAATAAAGATTTATATTGACCTTATTTAAAAAGGATCAAATTCCTATTTCAAAAATTTATTCATTTAAATCTACAAAATTATATTTATACATATTTATAAAAATAGATTAACAAAAGTTATTTATTAATCTAAAACGTTCGGTACATCTTTATAACTAAATAACTAAGATACATATTTTTATAAATAAATAAATAAAGTAACGATTATTTATTTAATTTATATTTAAACAAAAATTGTCTATTTAGGTTATACTTAACTAAACCTATTACCTACATTATTTTTATAACTAAATAAATAAATAATAATTATTTAATTTATTTAGTTATTTAAACTCAAACCCTAATCAAAATGTTCTCAAAGTATTCATTCCAAATCTTTCATTTTATACAACACCATTCAAGTACAAACCACAAGCTTTATACATACAACCAATTCAATCCTAGACTTAAACATAGAATATTGAGCATACTATTAATCCTATATACATTCCATACTAGGTTAACGTTGTGCATTACAAGGATCTCATTTCTAACTAGTATTTCGTGTTAGCTACGCCTTCAAACCAAGTGAGTATACATAGCCCCTTTTACCCTTTTACATTTTTGGGGTGAAACATGAACACTATTCAAATTACATGTTTACATTTACACAAACAACACAAGTACAAATCCTATTTACATTCATGTGTGCAATTTGAGCTTTATGCCCGAGTGCTAGGTGTGCTAACTTTTGTGTGCAATTTATGTGCAATCATTAACTATTCAAGCCGACGGTTTTCAATGATAGATCTATTGAGTCTGACAAACCCACCCAGATTGGGGTGATTGATACCGACAACACAATTTTGCATGCTAGTTACAAAGGTTTGATTGTACTTGGTTACACAATAGATGCTCCTCATAAATGCCTTATTTACCATGTTATGTAAGGATTTGTTTTACAACTATATGTTATCTATATACAAACCTGTGTTATACTCACCAACTTTTTAGTTGACTTTATTTTATTCATGTTTCAGGTTCTAATGTGTGAGATTGATCAAGATGTGCTACACATAGGCTTGGACTTAGTTAATTTAAATAGAAGAACTCTATGTATTTCAATTTTGATCTATCTTGGATTTGGTTGTGTTTGGACTACTTGCTATGAAATTTGATGTTTAATATATTCAATCTAGTCAACCTTGTGCTTATGAACAGTCTACATGTCCCGCACCGACGTTTCCGCCATCAGTTGGGGTGTAACAGATTGGTATTAGAGCCTTGGTTATAGGGAACTAGGTTATTAGACACCCTTGACCTAGACTATAACTTTTGGACACCCATACAATGCCATGTTACTACATGTTACATTATTAGTTCTGGTGTAAATATTTTTACATGCTATCATAAGTATTTACACTACGTGATACAATGCATAATTACTTATGTGTCACACTACTCGATAACTTTTGTGCTTACACTCATTACCATCTACATGCTATATGATTATTTTTTTTGTGAATATTCTTACATGTTATACTATAAAATAACATAATATGATACAATACTTAATAATCTATGTGTCACATTACCTGCCAACTTTTCCTCTTATTCATTGTTACCTATTTAATTTATTTAAAAGTGCTATCCTAAGTTTCCACACACACTTAGTTTTTCATGCACCCCTAGACTCACATACATAATACCACACCTCTTGTGAACAACAAATTTTTAATGTCTATCAATAATAAACTAAGAGGTCCATCTATCCTCCAAGAAGCAAAAGCCCACTGAAATGCATAAACCTTACTTTTGGGCCGCAAGGCCTAGTTAACAACAATTCTCATCATGACCATGAGTCCAACAATAGTGTTATTAATACATGATGGCTGGAAGAGTGTGTAGGCCCATGAGGAATTCTGGCTAAGGAAAGATAGGGTACTTAAGTGTGTCCTAGTGACCCACCCCTTTTTCCTGGGAATTCTCCTCAGGGATACACTACTTATAGGTCAAGTGTACTCCTAAAATACTATTGTGAAGACTCGGCGTTATGACTAGTCAAACTCTAAACCTATGAGAACTCCTTTGTTTGACACTCAGTATTTATTTATCTCTTACAACATTTCCATTGTTTTCCTCCTAAGCATGGACTCCTACTCTCCTACCTCCCCGGTATGCCGTCCCGAAGAAGAGTCTGATTGGGAAGAAGACACCGGATCACCCGTACATCGATCACCAACACCCGCAGCTGCTAGACCAAGGTTTGATGTAAGGGTAGATTGGATTAGGAACACCGGCCCAACACTTCGAACACCTG
The DNA here is from genome assembly GCA_023525975.1 of Smallanthus sonchifolius. Classification (NCBI taxonomy): domain Eukaryota; kingdom Viridiplantae; phylum Streptophyta; class Magnoliopsida; order Asterales; family Asteraceae; genus Smallanthus; species Smallanthus sonchifolius. The sequence goes on from CM042042.1 coordinate 34,227,168, forward strand.
GATCAGCCGCGCCCAGAAACCCGTATCAGCCGCGCCCAGAAACCCGTATCAGACACCCCATCCCCACAATCAACTACCACTCCCACTAAGAGACCCATATATAATGCCCGACCCGTATTACTCTAATCCTTGAGTAGGGCATATCATGGCACTCACTAATACTATCTAATTTCCAATCAATGGCACGCACCAATATGTAAGGACCTCAGAATTTGAGAGGCAAAGAATGGAGCAAGGGTTAATGCACGACTTGCAAGGACAAGGAATGAATAGCCTAGCAAACCAATTAGAGTACCAAAAGGAATTAATCTCCATCCTCGAAGCGGTGCTCGCCTTGGGAATTATTCTCCTTCTAGTGGAAAGCTATAGGAGGCGTTAACAGGATTATTTTTGTTATTTATTTCAGTTTGAGAAGCATTTCCCTGTGTTTTGAATACATTTCAGCATTACTAAATTTTATATCTTCCAAAATTATTATTCATAAATTCAATACGTTGAGTGTGAATTACACCCATCATATTTTCATCAAAATTCTCCAAGTATTATATTTTCCATTCACCACAATTTAGTACACTACCAGCAATCTCCTTCGTAAACAAATCATCCAATTATTTGATTTAAACAAACCTCGTTATTTTGTTCAAACAAAATGTTTATCAAACTTTTAGATAGTATAAAAAAAACATAAATTTTCCATAAAACTTCTCTCCTGATAGAGAAACTTAACACGATCTATTTTATAAAAATATTATTCCGAATTGATAAATAATTATGATTTTCCTCATTAAAGAAAAATATTCCTAAACTCTGGCTAAATTAGTATACGACTACTTGTTTAGCCAATAATTCCGCTTAGAAATATCCTTTTATTAATAGCTGAAAATTTAAATTAAAAGATTTTTCCATAAATTGTCTATTTATTTAAATTATGTGAATCAATGGATTCACTACTTTATATATCTACAACAAGGAACAATTTACCACTTTCTATTTTCAAGCAAAGATCAATATTTGTAAACACATTTCCCCGAACGTTTTCAAAACCTCCTCGCTACCTTTCGTTTGTCGCTTCAAGAGACGATCCATATCGCGTAGACTTTAACCCTCCCCATCAACCTCAATGAGATTTAAGAGCTACAACCTAACTACCACATTTTACAGGAACGCCAAACAACACACTTGTCCGCAACACTCGATCACATGCAAAACCCGTTAGTATACGTCACACACGAAGTTCAACAACTTACGTATACATGTTCACAATATACCCAACACAACCACATGATACATGAAACTCAATTATTTTCAATATACCCAATGCTACGCAAATTACATAATACATGAAACTAGTTTGCCTACAAATCACAATTTACTGGATTGATCACATAACACACGAAACATGCTAAATTGCAATACACATGCTACTAGATTGAGCACATAATACACGAAACTTAGTTATTTGCAATATACATGACACATAACCGTTGGTTGTTTGATACATAATTCTAGATTGACCACATTAACATGAAACTCATGTGGTTAGAAGGTGCATCATACTAAACATTGCACATTATGCAATATACATGATACTAAACTGTTTATATTACACATGACACTATATTGTTTACATTCCACATGAGAGCTTCTGGTTTACAAAATACATGATGCTAAGTTGTCAACACCATACATGAAATTCGTTTCCTACAATACATGTGATACTAGGTTGTTCACATTACACGTGAGAACTTGTTGACTTACAAAATACATGATGCTAAGTTATCGACACTATACATGAACTCCATCTCCTACAATACACATGATACTATGTTGCTTACATTTCGCACGGGAGATTAATAATTTACAAAATACATGGCGCTAAATTGTTCACGCGATACATGAGACTTATTTGATTTCGAGCTACGTGACACTAGATCATACATGAGACTTGTGTGTTTACTTTATACATGAAACCAAATTGCTTACAATTGTTACAATTGATTGATTACATTATACACAAGACATGGTCATGCAGTTTATTCACCAAAGTTGAAGACCATAATACATGGAAACGACTCGGGATTTGACGTATTCTTGTTCAAACACGAGCAAACTAAGAAACTTTAGGTTATACTACTCTTTAGTTGTGACTTACCTGCTTAAAGACATAGTTATTTGTTAGCGACTTTTATGTGAAAACAATGGACATGGACGGAGTGAAATTTTGCCCCTCTTGACCCGCACACAACGAGATGATCTATACGTACCATGCGATGATTTGAGTAATTACGGGTGCACACGGAATTATAAAAATCAGCACATGGGAAACATAGTGAAATTTTGTCGTGTGTTGTGACCTAAAACTTATCATGATGTGTAACAACGAAACTGATGTGTTATGACAAGACATAATGGATACGCCGATGGTACTTCCTATATATAAGTGTCCTATCATATTATCAGAAGTAGCGTTGTTTCCTGTCACGTGAAGTTTTGACCTAGACCAATGTATACAAAATCTCTTACCCACTGACATTTTTAAACATATTAGACTACATCATGCACAAACCCTAAACGATCAAGGTCTCATCAAATTCATTCCAAATAATACATCTCACATTTAGAATTCAGGATTTTTATTCAATAATCTCCTCCTTAAATTCATTTCAAAACAAAGTTCATTATCACTCTTTATATTCAACTTGGAGTATTAGGCCTAAGCCATGACAACGGTTACACTCCCCAGAATCCAACAATCAAAACTCACCGAGAACCCAAAACTTCCGCCTTTTTTCCTGATTTAGTAGTCTCCATTAGTTAAATTTCGGGACGAAATTCCCTTAACATGGGAAGACTGTAACATTTATGATTTTCCGACCCTATTTGAAATTTATTTTAACTAATAAAATAACAACACGACATTAAAACATATACTTGTTCAAACCTACACCTCATTAATCGTTAGCCGATCGTATTCAATTCAAAGATTTAGAACTCATAATCATGTGGTAACACCTCCTAGAGTTAATCCAGTTAGTACTCCCTTTAGGTGTTCTGTTAAATCCTAACCAGGCTAATTCTGTCAAAGCTGAAGTTGCAAGGGCTGATTTTGTAAATAACCAGAAACCCTAGTAGGCACGGTCGCACCACGTTTTGGCACAGTCACGCCTATTCTTGGCACGGTCGCGCCTCAGCTTGGCACGGTCGCGCCTCTTTTAGGCACGGTCGCGCCTCACATCAGTTGAAACGTAAATGCAGCCTTCGCAAGACCATTCGATTTCGTAACCGTTTCTCGTATTAACAGACCCAATTAAGATTTTAATCATTTTAATTATAACAAATAAACCCATTTTGGTCGATCCCTCTCCTAAACTATCTATATCCTCCATGTGACCATCGATTCCATCGTTTTTATTGCAATCCTCTCAAACAAACACACAAACACATCATTCGATCCACCCCAAAGCTTCAAAACACATTGAGTTAGCCGGAGTTGCAGCGGAGAACGCCGGAAACCAAACTCCTCGTCGCCGGAACTCATTCTACCCGTACACCATCGATTCGTCCTCCTTTCGGGTAATTGAAACCTTTCACACTTACGTTTTAGTCTATAGATCAACAGCCCTAACCTAATTTTGGCTTACGATATCCAGTTTAACACGAACCCGAATCTAGGGTTCATTCTAAAATGGTTTAATCGAACCCTGCTTTGAACGCGTTTTAAATACAATTAAATTATTTCAATAGACTCATAATAACCTTATAGATGAAAGCCCTATGAACTCCAACATTAACAATATAAGATTTAGACAATTCGTTCTGTTTTGGAACAGACACGGTCGCACTAGTCTTCTAGTGCGGTCGTGCTTCATGAAGACACGGTCGCGCCTCTCCAAGCGCGGTCGTGCCTCACCCTCTGACCCGGTCATGCCTCTTGGCTAGACTTGGTCGTGCTATCAGAACCCTAGACACTGGTCGTGCCTAGTGAGCAGCCTTGTTGTGTCTTCTGTTTGATCAACACGGTCGCGCCCTGATTAGCACGGTCGCGCCGTGGTCCTAGCACGATCGTGCCTTGTCCCAGGCACGGTCGTGTGTGTGAGAAAATCTTGGCAGAATACTAAAATTTATATTTTAAAACCAATAAACATTCCAAATGAATTTTCAAATAAAAATAATTAATAAAGATTTATATTGACCTTATTTAAAAAGGATCAAATTCCTATTTCAAAAATTTATTCATTTAAATCTACAAAATTATATTTATACATATTTATAAAAATAGATTAACAAAAGTTATTTATTAATCTAAAACGCTCTGTACATCTTTATAACTAAATGACTAAGTTACATATTTTTATAAATAAATAAATAAAGTAACGATTATTTATTTAATTTATATTTAAACAAAAATTGTCTATTTAGGTTATACTTAACAAAACCTATTACCTACATTATTTTTATAACTAAATAAATAAATAATAATTATTTAATTTATTTAGTTATTCAAACTCAAACCCTAATCAAAATGTTCTCAAAGTATTCATTCCAAATCTTTCATTTTATACAACACCATTCAAGTACAAACCACAAGCTTTATACATACAACCAATTCAATCCTAGACTTAAACATAGAATATTGAGCATACTGTAACATCCCAAAAATAGTAAATAAGTAATTAATAATACGATAGAGATTTAAACGTCATAAAACGAAATAAGAACGGATGGGCTCGGGCTCGGCTCCAACGTGCCGATGGAAGCCCAGGTATATAAGGGGCAAGGCAGCCCACTTTCTCCACTTCACCTTCATTTCACCATCCTAGAGAGAGAAATGAGAGCTCGGGTCTAGAGAGAGAAAGTCGACGGATCGACACGATTGAAGGAGCACGTTACAGCTGAGCTCGTGAGCAAAACCTCCGAATTAGAGTTCCAATCCAGGTAACGATTCAACCATAATCTGAGTTTTTGTTCGTTTTTGGGTTTCTCGGGTTTTAGCTAAATACGAGACATTTTTATGGATGAAACCTGATAATAAGCCTAGAACTAGCATCTAGAATGAAAACCGCATGTTTTGATCAAAGAAAATTGTAAGATTGGCATGATCGGGTTAGCATGCAAGAATTTCGGATTTTTGGTCCACGAACCAAGTATTGCGTACTTACCAAGTGCGCAAGAAGGACTTCCTGCGTACTTACCAAATACGCAGGAGGAAGATCCTGCGTACTTACCAAGTGCGCAAGAAGTATTCTCTGCGCACTTGTCAAGTGCGCAAGAAGTATTCTCTGCGCACTTGTCAAGTGCGCATGAGCATGGTCCGGCGCACTCAGCAGACAGCAGGCCGGTTAAGTAAAGTCAGTAAGTTTAGAATGATTTAACCATTAGAGTCGGGGTTGAGTCTAATGTGTATTTAACTACCTAATCCAGATCGGAAGTGACATTGTTGGACCTTTGTTTAGGACAACCTAGAGAAGCTTATCAGGTGAGTTCTATGTGCCCCCTTCTATGTTATGTGCAAATCATTTTTAAATATTTTGGGGCTGAAGTGTATACACAAAATGAATAAATGCTATAAATGTCAATATGATAATACATATATATATAAATACTTATATATGAAAACGAATTACGAACAAAGAATGAAACGTATGATTATAAAGAATGAATAAAAGAAGGACATAACGTAAATGAATGAAATCTTGCTTTATATATATATATATATATATATATTGCATGTTATGAATGTATGTAAACGTTATGAACCCTTCTATGACAACGGCTACTTCTGTAGACGGACGACCACGCGACTATTTTGTAACCGGGAATGATACGTTCCTTTGTAAGTAGGACGTACAAAAGGCGTTAACGGACGGTCGAAGCAAATGCTAAAATAGTATAACGGTTACATAAACAATAGTTCGCGTGGGAAACGGATGCCCTAGGGCAAACGGATAAAAGGACGGACTACGACGGTAGGACGGTTAAGAGCGGACGGACAAAGGTTGCCGGACGGATTTAAGTTTCGACAGACGGTTTTCTAGAGCCGGACGGTTAATGAAAAGGGCTACGACGGTAGTTCTCACTGCGATGTCTTTGTGACATTCGCGACAAGCATGATGGGTTGATCTCCCTTAAGATTATGTCCAATAACTGTTCTCCCCCCCCCCAAAAGTAAGAATGTATGTACATATGTATATACATGAAAATGAATGTATGTGAGAACAGTAAAGTAAAGAATATGTAAAAGTATGAATATTACGTATGTTATGTACACATATATATAAAATATTCATGATAAGATAAGTATTATGTATGATTGTCCTTAAACTAGAACTCACCAGCGTTAGCTGACTTTTAGTATACATTTCAGGTATCAAAGGAAAGGGTCGTGCAAAGGTGTGAAGGCTGCCCGACATGTGACTGACATCCCACCTTATGTTTTGTTTAGACAATGGTTAATGTTTTGAATGTTAAGACATCCGCTGTAATGTACTCAAATGTTGAATATTTTCGTTGTGTTTGAATGTTTTTAATCAAAAGTTCTCTAATTAATGACTATGTTTATGAGTAAATCCAACAAGTGAGGTTACCCGGGAAAGGGGCTTTACAAGTTGGTATCAGAGCAATAGTTTGAGAGATTCAGACATCCCTAAATGTCTGGACTCAAGCTGATTGTGGGACCAACGCACGGATGTCAGTCTAGGTAGCCAACGCCAACGCCAGCACAGTAAGTAAGTACTAAGGTTAATACACTTGGATAAGAATAGATACTCAAACCTAGAACCAATAGATGTCAATGTCACGACCAATTTGAAGAGTGTGGAACCCGAAAAGCAATGTAAATTTCTAATCACAAACCGGTCACTGTAATTAAAAATTTACCTTGTTCGTACTCTTCTAAGACTATGATCTGAAAAAATGACATTGATGTATTCCCTTTATAACTATCAGGAAATAGAAAACTATGGAAAGTAGAGGAAGAACTGCACGCCAAGGCGGCCATACGGGCCGAGTAGGTAGACCGCCATTGAACCAAGGACAAGAGGAAGAAGAAATCATGCACGTCAAACACACCGAGAGAGTGCATGGCAATAATGTGACCCCACCGGGAGGTGACAATGAAGAGACACTACGATTGGGACCCGAACTTAGGGATGCTATTGCCCGTGAGGTTGTAATGACACTGAAGAGCGTATTGCCTGGTCTGTTACCCGTGACACAGAAAAGGAAATGGGAAAACGTGTCTAAGGGAACTGGAAAGGGGGACTATACAGCTGAGGCTAAGAAGCCAAGGACTGAAGAATACGAAGCTTGTAAGAAATGTTTGAAGAAACACCAAGGCGAGTGCCTAGTTGGTTCCATCATCTGTTATAGGTGTGGGAAGGCAGGGCACTATTCTCGCAAATGTTTAAAAGACACTAAATGCCAAGGTTGTGGACTATTTGGACATCTGACCAAGAATTGCAGGAGAACCAGACAATCTGGTTCGGGAAAAGAAAAGGGACAGCCGAAGGCAAGGACTCGAGCCTACGCCCTAACTGAGGAGGAAACAAGGGGAAACCCTGATGTTGTGTCAGGTACGTTCCTAGTTAATAACGAACATGCTGCTATTTTATTTGACTATGGTGCTAGTAAAAGTTTTATATCCAATGCATTTAGCTGTAAACTAGGTTGCACTATCAACACCATAGTAAAAGCCTTTAGCGTACAAACTGTCGTTGGTAAAAATTCGACAGTATTTCAAGTAACAGAAGATTGCATCACAGAAATAGAGGGTCATAAGTTCCCTTCTAGATTGTCCCTTCTTACCTTAGGAGGATTCGATATAGTATTGGGCATGGATTGGCTAGCTGCCAACGAAGCTCAAATCATATGTAAACGGAAGAGAATACACCTCAAAGCTCCTAGCGGCAGTCCAATTATGGTTTATGGGGATTGGAATTGCACGATGCCGAACATCATCTCGATGATCAAGGCCGAAAGTTACACGAGGCGCGGTTGTGAAGCTTATTTGGCATATGTTATTGATGATAGAATGAAAATGAATGAACTCAAGAATGTACCCGTGGTGTGCAACTTTTCGGAAGTATTCCCTAAGGATCTACCTGGGTTACCACCCGATCGGGAAATAGAATTTCAGATTGACTTATTGCCAGGAGCTGAGCCCGTTGCCAAAGCTCCCTACCGATTGGCTCCGTCAGAAATGAAAGAATTGATGTCTCAACTAAAGGAACTAACAGAAAAAGGATTTATTAGACCGAGCATCTCACCGTGGGGCGCTCCGGTGCTATTTGTAAGGAAGAAGGACGGCAGCATGCGCATGTGCATTGACTACCGCGAGTTGAACAAGAGGACAGTAAAGAACAAATACCCACTGTCTAGAATAGAAGACCTTTTTGATCAACTGCAAGGTGCGAGTTGGTTCTCAAAGATCGATCTTAGGTCGGGTTACCATCAGTTGAAAGTAAGGGAAGCAGACGTACCAAAGACCGCGTTTAGCACGCGTTATGGGCATTATGAGTTTCTCGTGATGTCCTTCGGATTGACCAACGCACCAGCAGCGTTCATGGATTTGATGAATAGGGTATGTCTGTCATACCCCGACCGATGGCGGAATCATCGGGGCGGGAAATGTAAGACTGTTCATAGCTCATGGTTGACTAAATTGAAATATATTAAAGTTAAATTTCCATTACAAATAATCCGAGTACAAACCAAATTCAAACAAGAAACATAAAACAATTCATAAAGTTCTTGATTTAAATTGCTAAGTCCAAATCCTATGTTGAACACGTCTTGAATCAATCTCACATATTGGGGCCTGAAACATGAATAAAATAAAGTCAACTAAAAAGTTGGTGAGTATAACACAGTTGTATGTAGATAGCATATAGTTGAACACAAATCCTTTACAAAACATGATAAAATAAGGCATTTATGGGGAGCAGCTATTGTGTAACCATGTACAACCAAACCTTGTGACTAGCATGCAAAAATTGTGTTGTCGGTTTCAATCACCGCGCACCATGGGTGGGTTTGTTAGACTCAATAGATCTATCATTGAAAACCGTCGGCTTGTATAGTTAATGATTGCACATAAGAGCATACAAAGGTTAGCACACCTAGCACTCGGGCACAAAGCTCAAATTTTGCACACATGTATGTAAATAGGATTTTTGCACTTGTGTTGTTTGTGTAAATGTAAATGTGTAATGTGTAATGTGTATAGAGTTCATGTTCCACCCCAAAAGTGTAAAAGAGTAAAAAGGGGTTGTGAATACTCACTTGGTATGGAAGTGTAGCTAACAAGGATTATAGATAGCAAATATGATCCTCGAAATGCACAATTTAACCTAAAGAGTAATGTGTATTGAATCAAATAGATGCATACAGTTTAAGTCTAAATGAAAGTTGAATTTGTGTATAAAACTATTGATTTGTATTTAAAAGTATTGAATAAAATATATAGAGTTTGAAGTAAAAATATTTTTGAAACAACTTGATTAGATTTGAATTGGATAATTGAGTAAATATATAATTATAGTTTATGAAATAATGTAAATATTAATTGTAATTAAGTATAAATAAATAAATGATTTTGATTTAAATGTAAATTAAATAAATAATCATTATCTTATTTATTTATAAATTTTGTAACTTAATTATTTAAAATATCATTTAAGTGTAAGATAATAAATATAAATTTAATTTTTTTTATAAACTTTTAAATAAATTATATTTATGTCAAGATTAAACTTTTAATCCATTTTTAAATACAGTAAACATATTTTTATAAAATCGAAACATTTATTTATCGAAAAATATAAAATTATAATTCTGTTACAGTTTCTGAGTCACACACGACCGTGCCTCGGAAGGGCACGATCGTGCTCAAGCCAGGGGCGCGACCGCGCTAGTCGGGGAACGACCGGGTTGATCAACAGAGGGCACAAACTAGACCAGTCAACAGGCACGACCGTGCCTTGGCCCGGCACGGTCGTGTCTATGATCTTTAGACACAACAGAGACTATGCCAGAGGGCATGACAAGGTCTGGACAGGAGAACACGACCACGCTGCTAGTCTGCATGACCGCGCTCTATGAGGTACGGCCGCGCTAGATGATTAGCGCGACCGTGTCTCTTCCAAATCAGACACGAATTGACAAATTCTTGTATTTTAACCGCTGGACCTGTTAGGGCTTTTGATTAATAGGTTATTACGAATCTTTTCATATGACTTAATTTCATGTACATCGTGTTTAAGTAGGGATTCGATTAAATCATCTTTTTATAAAACATGAGTTCTGATTCGGACGATTTCTGTAATGAAAGCCCAGATTGATAGGGGGCTTTTGATATATGGACCAAAACGAAAAGGAGGGATGATTCAATTACCTCAAACAGTAAGGAATTTATAGCGATCGGTAGGAGGGAGTTTCGGCGTCGACGGCTTGAATTCCGGCGATCTTTACTGCAACTCCGGCCAATCCAAATAGCCTGGGAACTTCAGGGATGATTGGGTATCGAGTCTCTGCTGCTGGATTGAGAGGATTGGGATCGAACAGCGGATTCTAGTTTCTTGGAAAGCTTGAGAGAGTTTTTCAAAATTGGTAATATGAAACTGAGGCGTTTGTGAAATTTGAAAATGGTAATACATTCCTTAAGGGGAAAAGAAACGTATGGATGTTACGGATTCGAACGATCGGTGATTAAACTGCATTTACGTTTCAACTGTTACGCAGGCGCGACCGTGCCCAAGAGAGGCGCGACCGTGCCTAGGCACCGGGCGCGATCGTTCCAGGACCAGTCGCGCGATCGTGCTGAGGCACTTGGCGCGACCGTGCCAGGACGAAGCACGACCGTGCTAATTAGGGTTTCTTGCTAAATTTTCAACTTTAGTCCTTAACCTTTCAGGTTTGATTACTTTGAAACAAATAGTTACTTGTATAGCGTTTAAGTGTACATAATCGAGCAAAACTTGTGAATTTGTATTGAATCATTGCATTTAATTTATGGCGAAAGGTATAATAAGACAGTGCACGAGTATTGAGTTTGAAATGCATTACATTGAATCGAAATATGAATACTAAATTCAGAGATGTTACAGTCTCCCCATGTTGAGAGAATTTCATCCCGAAATTTTAGCTAGAGGATACAACAGTATCGGTAAAAAGATGAGGGTACTTGAGCTTCATTTGGTCTTCTCGTTCCCAAGTGAACTCAGGACCACGCTTAGATTCCCAACGAACTTTGACAATGGGAATGCGACTTCGCTTGAGCTGTTTGACTTCACGATCCATAATTTCCATCGGCTTCTCAACGAAGTGCATCGTTTCATCAATGCGCACGTCGTCAAGCGGTATATGGAGATTTTCATCAGCAAGACATTTCTTCAGATTAGATATATGAAATGTAGGATGCACATTGCCAAGAGATGGAGGTAACTCGAGCTTGTAAGCCACTTTCCCAATCCTTTCAAGGATCTTGAATGGGCCAACATAGCGAGGTGCTAACTTGCCTTTCTTTCCAAAACGGATCACGCCCTTCCATGGAGACACCTTAAGAAGAACAAGATCACCGACTTGGAATTCCAAGGATTTTCGACGTTTGTCGGCATAACTCTTTTGCCAACTCCTCGCTACTCGAATATTGTCACGGATTTGAATAATCTTGTCGGATGTTTCTTGAATTAACTCGGGACCGGTGATTTGTGCTTCACCAATCTCGTTCCAACAGATAGGAGAACGACACTTGCGACCATAGAGAGCTTCGAATGGAGCCATGTTGATACTTGTGTGGTAGCTATTGTTGTACGAAAACTCAATAAGGGATAAATGTGAATCCCAATTGCACCAAAATCGATTACACAAGCTCTAAGCATGTCTTCAAGAGTTTGGATTGTTCGTTCGGTTTGACCATCAGTTTGGGGATGGTAAGCCGTGGTCAAATCTAATCGAGTACCAAGAGCCTTTTGGAGAGATTGCCAAAATTGAGAAGTGAACCGAGCGTCTCTATCGGATATTATGTTCAAGGGAACACCATGACGGCTCACAATTTCATCAATGTAAATTCGGGCTAATTTCTCCACTTTGAAGTCTTCACGTATAGGCAAGAAGTGAGCAGATTTGGTGAGTCGATCAATGATCACCCAAATACTATCATAACCACTCGAGGTGCGAGGGAGCTTGGTAATAAAATCAATAGCTAGATTCTCCCATTTCCACACGGGAATTTCTGGTTGTTCGAGTAGACCAGATGGACGTTGATGTTCGGCTTTGACTTTGGAACAGGTTAAGCATTTGGCCACATAAAGAGCAATGTCTTTCTTCATACCGGGCCACCAATAAAGTTGGCGAAGATCTTGGTACATTTTATCCGCACTAGGATGAATAGAATAACGAGTCTTATGAGCCTCGTTCATGAGAAATGTACGGAGATCGTCGCGATCGGGAATCCAAATACGGTTCAAGTAATAAAGTAAGCCATTGGGCTTTGATTCAAGAAGAAGTTCAACACCACACGACATTTCTTCATACATGTTACCCTCGGTTACCGAGACGTGTTGAGCTTCTAAGATACGAGTTTGAATATCGGTTTGAGTACGGGCACAATGAAGCATAACATGGTCCTTTCGACTCAAAGCATCGGCTACAACATTCGCTTTGCCGGGATGGTAGCGAATCTCGCAGTCGTAGTCGTTAAGGAGTTCGACCCAACGTCGTTGCCTCATATTGAGTTCTTTTTGGTTGAAGATATGTTGAAGACTTTTGTGGTCGGTGAATACCACACATTTCGTGCCATATAGGTAATGTCTCCAAATCTTTAACGCGAATACGACCGCACCCAACTCGAGATCGTGCGTCGTATAATTCTTCTCACGAACTTTGAGTTGCCTAGATGCATAAGAGATTACTTTGCCTCGTTGCATGAGAACACAACCAAGACCTTGGTTAGAAGCATCACAATAGACAACTAAATCATCATTTCCATCGGGGAGAGTCAAAATGGGAGCGTTGCACAACTTTTGCTTGAGGGTTTGAAAAGCTTCTTCTTGTTTCGGTCCCCATGCATAAGTCTTACCCTTGTGGGTCAAAGCGGTAAGAGGGACAGCAATATTTGAGAAGTTTGAGATGAAACGACGATAATAACCCGCAAGACCAAGAAATGAACGAACTTCGGTAGGAGTCTTCGGGGCATTCCAATTCTTAACCGTTTCAATCTTAGCAGGATCAACATGAATACCCTTGTCATTGACGATGTGACCAAGAAATTGAACTTCTTTTAACCAAAATTCACACTTGGAGAATTTGGCATATAGTTGTTCTTTCTTTAAAAGGTTTAAAACCAATCTAAGGTGTTCTTCATGGTCGGCTTTAGTCTTGGAATAGATTAAGATATCATCAATGAAAACGATCACGAATTTATCTAGGTACGGTTTGCACACACGATTCATGAGATCCATGAAAACTGCGGGTGCATTGGTTAGCCCGAAAGGCATAACCATGAACTCGTAATGACCATACCTTGTTCGAAAAGCAGTCTTAGGAATGTCATCTTCTTGAACACGAAGCTGATGATAACCGGATCGAAGATCGATCTTCGAGAAGCAAGTAGAACCTTGAAGTTGATCAAAGAGATCATCGATTCTAGCCAAAGGATAACGGTTCTTGATAGTAAGTTTATTGAGTTCGCGGTAGTCAATCCACATGCGAAATGATCCATCCTTCTTCTTAACAAATAAGACGGGTGCACCCCACGGTGAATGACTCGGACGGATGAATCCCTTGTCGGAGAGTTCTTGAAGTTGACTTGCAAGTTCTTGCATTTCAGAAGGTGCAAGACGATAGGGAGCTCTAGCAACGGGGTTAGCTCCCGGTATAAGATCAATATGGAACTCTACTTGACGAACGGGAGGAAGACCGGATAAATCCTTAGGAAAAACTTCGGGGAAATCCCGAATGATCGGAATGTCTTGGATACTCTTCTCCTTGACATCCTTTTGAAAAATATGAGCTAAGAAAGCAATGTACTTCTTTCGTAAGTACTTTTGAGCGGTAGTACACGACATCAACTTAAGTCCCTTGCAAGGCTTTTCACCAAAAACTCTTAAGGTTTCTCCCGAAGGTAGCGGAATTTGGATACACTTTTCAAAGCAAATGACTTCGGCATGATGATTTGATAGCCAATCCATACCTATGATAATATCATAGCTTCCTAGTGGCATTGGAACAAGGTTGATTGGAAATGTGTGATCATTAAGTTCTAAAGAGCAATCATAGATAATGGACTCAATTGTAAGGGAGTCACCATTTGCTACTTCAACGGTAAATGTTTTCTCTAATTGGGACCGAGTCTTTGCAAGTAAAGGTTCAAAATTAAGTGACACAAAACTTTTATCGGCTCCGGTATCGAATAAAATGGAGGCATATTGACTATTAACAAGAAACGTACCATTGACCACGTCATTGTTGGCTTGAGCTTCGTTGGCGTTTATGTTGAACGCACGCCCACGAGCTCCACCTTGTCTAGCATTTGCAAGTCTTGAACATTGATCACGAAAATGGTTCGGGTCACCACACTCATAACAAGCACGCCCATTAGCAATGGCGGGAGCACCTTGGTTAGCCACTTGAGGTACGGTTCGGTTTGGAGGGTTGACTTGGCCCATAAGAGCTTTGGTCCTACAAACACTAACCGTATGACCATATCTCCCACAATAAGTACAAAGGCGACATGGGATGTTTTGAGGATGATGAAAATTGCAGGTGGCACAAAGAGGGTAGATCCCAACATATGGCTTTTTAGACGGCATTTGAACCATAGGTGCAGCTTGGTTGACGGGAACAACAGGAGTAACCACAGCAAAATTTCTAACCTTCCTCTTTCTATTATTGCGAGAGGGCTCGGTTGTGGCTTCTTTGTTGTGAGTAGGAGGGGTTATGGTTTCAGAAACTTTCTTAGAACCCTTTTTGGTAAGAGTTCCAGCTTTCACATGATTATCAGTTAAAGTAGCGGCTAGACGAATAGCATCCTCCAGAGTAGCAGGATTTCTACCTAAGACAGTATCTTGGATTTGTCTTGGTAGCCCACCAATATACTTCTCGATACATCGGGACAAAGGAGTGACCATGTGGGGCACTAGAAGACTCAACTCATGGAACCGAGTTGTATATGCTAAGCTTTCCCCACTATCTTGGGCAAGATCCCAAAATTCAGCTTCTAGCTTTTTCACTTCATTTCGAAGACAGAACTCCTCGGTCATAAGCCTTTTGACCTCATCCCAAGGTAAGGCCATAGCTATGTCAACACCCCTATTCCTTTTCTCCCCATTCCACCATGTAAGTGCCCGTTTTTGTAGGACACTTGTAGCATGACGAACACGGAGATTGTCGGGACAGTCACTATTGAGAAAGGTATTCTCAATGCTTTCAAACCATTGAAGGAGTCCAGTAGCTCCTTCGGTTCCATAAAACTTGAGGGGATTGCACGAGTTGAAGTGCTTGAAGGTGCATTAAGATGGATTATTACCACCATTTCCACCATTTCCACCATTATTACCACTATTGCTTCCATTTCCACCATTGTTGCCATTGGTGGCACCATTGGCTTGGGTGAGTTGTGTCACCAATTGGGTGAGAATAGCAGCAATGTCGGTGTTGGCGTTGGTTGCGGGAGCACGACGAGAAGGCATTCTACAGATTGTCACAAGACAAGAAAAATTGTGAGAACTTATGAGATTTGATAGGATTTAATAGAATGAGGTAACAAAAATAAAAATAGATATTCTTAGTTTGGATTGTACTCAAAAGTGACAAAATCACTTGAATACCATGACACATTAAGGTTAATTAAACTTATATAATTTTCAAGGAGACATGCTTTAGCCTATAAGTAAACACTCATCTCGGGAATTCCCAGGAAAGCATACGGGTCCCTCGGTTGATTGGGATTTATGCGAAATGCTTTCCTAGACAGAAAACCCAAAATACAGGTGTCACCCTTCCAGATTGCACGTGTCCTCAAATAATTTAACAAGTTTAAAAACCTTAACGAAGAAATAAAAAGATTTTTGCTTCAAGAATTTTCCACATGTGTAGGGCCCCAAACCTGGGAGGCCTCACTCGTTGGATTTACTCATTCACAAACAGTTCTTAAACATGAATATCAAATAACGCAGCGGAATCATTCATTCAACATAACTAAAAACTTGTTCATACATGCGGAAGCGTACATTGTCAAATACATAATTACATAAACTTAACATAAACAACTCATAACGAGATGCCAGTCTTCGTGATCGACCGGGTAACTCTTCTCGCTTGCCAAGCATCACCGTCCATCGTCCATACCTGCCTTAACCTGAATGTGCATACTAAAAAGTCAGCTACGCTGGTGAGTTCTAGCATTTCATAAAAACTTTAACATCAACATTTGCCAAAAACGTATCATTCATTTAGTAAAACCTTTCACAAAAGCATGTAATAATAACATCTTTAAAAAGGTTTCGTACCCATATCATCATCAACATCATAATCATAAACACCGTTAAACGGATCGTTCATTAAAACGTTTAACCTTCATTTAAGTCATACATTATTATCTAAATCTGTGTTACCCTTTGTTCCGTCATTTAGTATGGTATTGCCCCTAAGGCTAATTGCACGAAGACCGACAATACCATACATTCCGTCAATTCCCTTTTTGGTATTGCCCCCAAGGCTATCTGCACGAGGACTGACAATACCCATTCAGTTGCCCTTATGGCTCTCATGTCCATAAACCGACAACTTCCATCGACGGCCACGGCTCACGGCCAATGACACCGTCGGATCATAATTTAACCTTACATAGGGTCACGTTAACCCCTGAGTAACCGTCGTTACTCCCTTTACCAGTTGTACAACATCATAACCATTGACATGCCACAGAGACAATGCCCCTGTTGTTCTTGTGGCAACTATGGCTCGCTGTCCATAATCTACCACAAGGCTGGGAATCTCATTTCCCAGACTTCATTCGTCAATTCCATTCATTCGACAGATTAGATTTGTAATGACTTCTTTAAAACCTTTACCTATTTCTCTTCTCATTAAACATTTCCTCATTTAGACCGTTCATAAAACATTCGTAACCCTTTTTAGCAAAAACACTTCAAAACCTTTCCTTTCGTAAACATCGTTTCGTTAAAACATCATTTCGTTAAACATCATTTCGTTAAACATCATTCCGTAAAACATCATTTCGTTAAAACATCATTTCGTTAAAACATCATTTCGTTAAACATCATTTCGTTAAAACATCATTTCGTTAAACATCATTTCGTAAGTATGCACACCAGCCCAAAAACATTAACAAAACATTTAAAAGAGGGCTCTAGAACTCACCTGATACGCTAATATGGGTTGTCCTAAACGAAGGTCCAACAACGTCACTTCCGATCTGAATTGATTAGTTAAATACACATCAGACCAATCCCGACTCTAACGGTTTAACCATTCTAACATACTGACTTCACTTAATCAGTTCTGATGTCTGCGCACTTAGCAAGTGCGCAGACCCTGCTGCCTGCGCACTTAGCAAGTGCGCAGACCATGCTTCCTGCGCACTTAGCAAGTGCGCAGGTCCTTCCTCCTGCGCACTTAGCAAGTGCGCAGGTCCCTCCTCCTGCACACTTAGCAAGTGCGCAGGACCTGCTCCATGCGCACTTAGCGAGTGCGCACGACCTGTTCTTCGCGAAAAACCCTAACTTTCGCATTCGGGTCTGATCATGTCAAGATCCCGAACCTGTTGCATTCAAAACGTTCGTTTTCCATTAAGGAACTCAAATCCATGATTATCTTTCAGTTTCATCCGTTCAAACCTTACCTTTTCACCCAAAACCCGAAAAACCAAAAAACGAACTAAAACTCAGATTTAGGTCGGATCGTTACCTGAATCGAGTTTCTGATCCGGAGGTTCTTCTCACGAGTTATGGAGTAACACTTTGCTGAAGTCTCGGGTCGATCCGCCAACTTTCTCTCTCTACGGTTTCTCTCTCTAAAAGTTGCAAATGAGAGAAAAAGGGTGGCATAGGCTATTTATAGCCAGCTGACCCATCTGACCCGACCGGCCATGCCTCGTTCGTTTATTCCGTTATTATAAATGTCGTTTTATTTTTTTTTGGGATGTTACAAGTCTACCCCCCTTACAATAGGTTTCGTCCCCGAAACCTATCATAAGTCAAATAGATGAGGGTACGACTCCCTCATTTCCTTCTCCGTTTCCCAAGTGGCTTTCGATCCCTTTCGATGCTTCCATTGGACTTTAACCAATTGGATAACTTTATTACGTAAACGTTTCTCCTTTCGATCAAGGATCGCCACGGGTTCTTCAATGTAATTAAGGCTGTTGTCAACCTCGATGTCAGTAAGTGGTACGTGAGCCGATTCATCCGCCAAACACTTTCGCAAGTGTGATACATGGAAAGTAGGATGAATCCCACTTAACTCATCAGGCAACTCCAACCGATAAGCGACTTCCCCAACCCGTGCCATTATCTTGAATGGTCCGACAAACCTCGGACTTAATTTTCCTCTCTTTCTGAATCGTAGATTCCCTTCCATGGTGACACTTTCAGCATTACTCTGTCACCAATATCAAACTCAATAGGCCTTCGTCGTTTATCCGCATAGGATTTCTAACGATCTTGTGCGGCCTTCATTCGCGCTTTGATTTGATCAAACCTTTCCGACGTCTCGCTTACGACTTCGAGACTTCCTAATTCCTTCTGTCCAATCTCACCCCAACAAACTGGGGTCCTACATCTTCTCCCATACAACATTTCGTAAGACGGCATGCCTATCGTCGTGTGATGACTATTGTTGTAAGAGAATTCAGCCAACGGCAGATGGCTGTCCCAACTGCCACCGAAGTCGATAATACAAGCACGGAGCATATCCTCCAATGTCTGAATGGTCCTTTCGGACTGACCATCCGTTTGCGAGTGGTATGTTGTGCTGATATTAAGCCTCGTGCCCATCGCCTCGTGAAATCTTTTCCAGAACCCCGATGTGAATCGTGTGTCCCGGTCAGATACAATCGTCAAAGGCATCCCATGTCGTGCTACTACTTCGTTAATAAATACTTCCGCTAACCTTTCCGACGAGAACGTCTCGCGAATAGGTAGGAAATGAGCACTCTTCGTTAAACGGTCCATAATTACCCAAATGGTATCATGACCTTTAGCTGTGCGAGGTAACTTGGTTATGAAGTCCATGGTAATGTGTTCCCACTTCCACTCCGGTATATCAGGTGGTTGAATCTTTCCATACGGTTTCTGGAGCTCGGCGTTTACTTGTGAGCAAGTCAAGCACTTGCTTACATACTTCGTCACATCACGTTTCATTCCAGGCCACCAGTATTCCTTCCTCAGATCTTGGTACTTTATTGGTACCAGGATGGATAGAGTACCGAGACTTATGAGCCTCATCCAAGATTTTGGTTCTAAGCTCGTCACCCATAGGTATCCATACCCATCCAAAACGTGTCCTAACACCAAGGGTGTTATATTCTAACTTTTCCTGTTGGCCAACCATCTTTTCCTTCTTTATGTTTTCTTCTTTAAGTGCCTTATCTTGAGCCTTTTCAATTTCTCTCATCACATCCGATGTTACCACCAACTGGCAAGCTTTCACTCTAATAGGAGTAGGCACATCCTTTCGGCTTAGAGCGTCAGCCACCACGTTTGCGTTTCCAGGATGGTATATGATTTCACAGTCATAATCTTTCAGAAGTTCCAACCATCGTCTCTGCCTCATATTAAGCTCTCTTTGTTCGAAGAAGTATTTCAAACTTTTGTGGTCGGAGTAAATAATAAACTTCACCCCATAGAGGTAGTGCCTCTATATTTTCAATGCAAATACGACAGCAGTAAGTTCCAAATCATGAGTCGGATAATTGACTTCGTGAACTTTCAGCTGCCGCGACGTATATGCAATCACTCTCCCGTTGACAGATTCTTGTGTAGTCTTGACTATACCTCTCTCGTTCTTGATAGACGTTATCTTTTTCAGCATCGTACATCCCTAGTCGGTCTTTCACATCTAACCGTTAGGGTTCTTATATCGTCATTCTATGTGAAATGTCTTATCAAACTCGGAGTCGTCCACAGGAGACTCCATGGCCATAATTTCAACTCCTCGTTAAGGTTATCTACCTTGCCATCTGGAAGGTTACTATCAATCGTCTCTCGACTATTTGGATCCTTGTGTATACCTCATAAGCTGTCCATGGTGCATTCGTCCTTGAAGGACTATACCATGCCGTTCTCGAATGAATCATACCATCCCGTTCCCGAATGATTCCTACTATCAAGTTTCCGAAGGTACCGTACCATCTCATTCCCGAAAGAACCACATCGTCTCGTTCCCTAAGGAACCATATCGCTTCATTCCAGAAGGAACCGTATCGCTTCGTTCCAGTAGGAACCGTATCGCTTCGTTCCCGTAGGAACCGTATCGCTTCGTTCCCGTAGGAACCGTATCGCTTTGTTCCCGTAGGAACCGTATCGCTTCGTTCCCGTAGGAACCGTATCGCTTCGTTCCCGTAGGAATCGTATCAGGTATCCCCCAAACATATGAGGTATCCCTTATCACACTCAACTTGTCGGGAAGGTATTCATTCAGATGGCACACTAGTCACTCGAACTTTTCATTCATATTTTCATACACAATCTCCTTCTTGTTTTTCTTTCAAACGTACTTGTAAGGTTTTACATTTCACATCGTTGGTTCATTGAACACCAATCTTCCTACATATCACTGGATGGTTTTAGGGATTGGTATCCCATCTGACCGACAATATATATTCTCTAGCTACTCGTTTCCGTTAGCCTTTTCTGCATGCATTTCTTCTAAAGTCACATTCGTTGGTCTTACTATGGATAAATGACACGTACGGTGACACTTGTACTTTCATTTCCTTTCTAGTTTCAGTGGGTCCCTCAACGGCTTTCCAATTCTAACAACACTCGCAGCTATTGATTAGACTTAGACATAGTAGAGCATTCTCTGAGTCGCCATGAATTTCTTCTTAGTGCACGTGCCTTACTTCACATTGTTGGTCAAAACTTGTCCTTCACATTCATTCTAGAAAAACAATCCTTGGGTCGGATCTGGTTTGGTTTGGTTTAGCCTGCACGCCCTAATTAACATCGCGGTTCCCGTCTCTTGTTGTTGTTGGTATATCTATTTTCTCGTTTCAGCAGATACTCTTATTAGTTGTCTTGGACTGTCTTCTACATGGAAAGATGCCATTTGTGCATTCGTGCACTCATATATTCTTTAGACCTACACTTGTGAGGTTATTTCTTTCATGCTCATGCATACTTCAACAGTAGACCGATTCTTATTCATCATAACGTGT
Source organism: Smallanthus sonchifolius (assembly GCA_023525975.1). Lineage (NCBI taxonomy): Eukaryota > Viridiplantae > Streptophyta > Magnoliopsida > Asterales > Asteraceae > Smallanthus > Smallanthus sonchifolius. The sequence continues at coordinate 34,248,565 of CM042042.1, forward strand.
TTGTGCTAAGCGTAGTCCACCCTAGCTCTTTGGAATCCTTCATGCGTATGCTCCTCTGACTTGGGTAAACCGAAGTTTCATTCCTCCTCGTCCTGTCCGTGGCTCGTACTCGTTGACATCATTCACCTCTGTAAGGTATACCATTTCTGACATCGTTACTATTACTAACGATGTTCATCAATCTCTTTAAATCGCTACTCGGGTGTCTAACATCTCGTAGTCGTGGTTGAGTAATTGGATCAACTCTGATACGTAAGCATTAATCAACACCATAAAATTCGCTATCATGCACGTGCACCTGTAAATTCACAATTTCGCGGATCCAAACGAAATTACCAATTTACCTTACTCGAGCATTCTAGTTCCTCTTATAACACTTCCTAATACTTGCGTCTCTTCAAAGTTGAGATTTTGTCCCGGTATTCTCCTCGACACCTCTTACCACTTTCGCGCTAAGTCAACACAACGGAGGACATCTCGCATCACACTCGTACGGTCTCATGCACACTACCTTCCGGTTCCGCAAGAACTCTTGCCTTTTTACTATAAACTTGGTGGGCGGGAATCCTACCGTGTCATCCGGTACGACCCTCACCACGCCTTCCGCCTATTCTACCCTCCATTTCGTTCTTAAAAGACAAGGAATCTAAGGTCATCACGCTAGTTAACAAATAAAATTCAACAAGTACTGTAAGATGTTAATATACACTGGCCATCTGCAATTAACCATTACACTACCTTTCGATTTCTATTTGACCACCTTTGTGATTCCATCAGAACACAAGTCCTTTCCTAACCCTTTCTAAGGCATACTACATACACATACTCTACTTTTCATACCTGATGCTATGGCTCGAGTTACCCGTACTGGCATCCGCTTTCGGTCCCATTCAAAGTTTAAGTTCAGACACTAGGAGTGTCCGAATCTCTCAAACTATTGCTCTGATACCAACTTGTAAGGCCCCAAACCTGGGAGGCCTCACTCGTTGGATTTACTCATTCACAAACAGTTCTTAAACATGAATATCAAATAACGCAGCGGAATCATTCATTCAACATAACTAAAAACTTGTTCATACATGCGGAAGCGTACATTGTCAAATACATAATTACATAAACTTAACATAAACAACTCATAACGGGATGCCAGTCTTCGTGATCGACCGGGTAACTCTTCTCGCTTGCCAAGCATCACCGTCCATCGTCCATACCTGCCTTAACCTGAATGTGCATACTAAAAAGTCAGCTACGCTGGTGAGTTCTAGCATTTCATAAAAACTTTAACATCAACATTTGCCAAAAACGTATCATTCATTTAGTAAAACCTTTCACAAAAGCATGTAATAATAACATCTTTAAAAAGGTTTCGTACCCATATCATCATCAACATCATAATCATAAACACCGTTAAACGGATCGTTCATTAAAACGTTTAACCTTCATTTAAGTCATACATTATTATCTAAATCTGTGTTACCCTTTGTTCCGTCATTTAGTATGGTATTGCCCCTAAGGCTAACTGCACGAAGACCGACAATACCATACATTCCGTCAATTCCCTTTTTGGTATTGCCCCCAAGGCTATCTGCACGAGGACCGACAATACCCATTCAGTTGCCCTTATGGCTCTCATGTCCATAAACCGACAACTTCCATCGACGGCCACGGCTCACGGCCAATGACACCGTCGGATCATAATTTAACCTTACATAGGGTCACGTTAACCCCTGAGTAACCGTCGTTACTCCCTTTACCAGTTGTACAACATCATAACCATTGACATGCCACAGAGACAATGCCCCTGTTGTTCTTGTGGCAACTATGGCTCGCTATCCATAATCTACCACAAGGCTGGGAATCTCATTTCCTAGACTTCATTCGTCAATTCCATTCATTCGACAGATTAGATTTGTAATGACTTCTTTAAAACCTTTACCTATTTCTCTTCTCATTAAACATTTCCTCATTTAGACCGTTCATAAAACATTCATAACCCTTTTTGGCAAAAACACTTCAAAACCTTTCCTTTCGTAAACATCGTTTCGTTAAAACATCATTTCGTTAAACATCATTTCGTTAAACATCATTCCGTAAAACATCATTTCGTTAAAACATCATTTCGTTAAACATCATTTCGTTAAAACATCATTTCGTTAAACATCATTTCGTAAGTATGCACACCAGCCCAAAAACATTAACAAAACATTTAAAAGAGGGCTCTAGAACTCACCTGATACGCTAATATGGGTTGTCCTAAACGAAGGTCCAACAACGTCACTTCCGATCTGAATTGATTAGTTAAATACACATCAGACCAATCCCGACTCTAACGGTTTAACCATTCTAACATTCTAACTTCACTTAATCAGTTCTGATGTCTGCGCACTTAGCAAGTGCGCAGACCCTGCTGCCTGCGCACTTAGCAAGTGCGCAGGTCCTTCCTCCTGCGCACTTAGCGAGTGCGCAGGTCCCTCCTCCTGCGCACTACCTGCTCCGTGCGCACTTAGCTAGTGCGCACGACCTGTTCTTCCCGAAAAACCCTAACTTTCGCATTCGGGTCTGATCATGTCAAGATCCCGAACCTGTTGCATTCAAAACATTCGTTTTCCATTAAGGAACTCAAATCCATGATTATCTTTCAGTTTCATCCGTTCAAACCTTACCTTTTCACCCAAAACCCGAAAAACCCAAAAACGAACTAAAACTCAGATTTAGGTCGGATCGTTACCTGAATCGAGTTTCTGATCCGGTGGTTCTTCTCACGAGTTATGGAGTAACACTTTGCTAAAGTCTCGGGTCGATCCGCCAACTTTCTCTCTCTATGGTTTCTCTCTCTAAAAGTTGCAAATGAGAGAAAAATGGTGGCATAGGCTATTTATAGCCAGCTGACCCATCTGACCCGACCGGCCATGCCTCGTTCATTTATTCCGTTATTATAACTGTCGTTTTATTTTTTTTTGGGATGTTACAACATGCTAAGAAAGGATAAAGATAGAAAAGAAGATAGAAATATTATGAGGTTTTAGAATATAGGAGAAGATATTATTTATTTAATTATTAAGAATATCCTAATAAGTCATGGATTTAAAGCACATAATTCATCATAATGCAATAATAAGTAATCATACTATACATGTAACATATAACATATAGCACATAGCATGTAACACATAGCACAAAAATCATGAAGCATAGTATAAGTGGGTGTCCTAAAGTTATAGTCTAGGTCAAGGTGTCTAATAACCTAATTCCCTATAACCAAGGCTCTGATACCAATCTGTCACACCCCGACCGATGGCGGAATCATCGGGGCGGGACATGTAAGACTGTTCATAGCTCATGGTTGACTAAATTGAAATATATTAAAGTTAAATTTCCATTACAAATAATCCGAGTACAAACCAAATTCAAACAAGAAACATAAAACAATTCATAAAGTTCTTGATTTAAATTTCTAAGTCCAAATCCTATGTTGAACACGTCTTGAATCAATCTCACATATTGGGGCCTGAAACATGAATAAAATAAAGTCAACTAAAAAGTTGGTGAGTATAACACAGTTGTATGTAGATAGCATATAGTTGAACACAAATCCTTTACAAAACATGATAAAATAAGGCATTTATGGGGAGTAGCTATTGTGTAACCATGTACAACCAAAACTTGTGACTAGCATGCAAAAATTGTGTTGTCGGTTTCAATCACCGCGCACCATGGGTGGGTTTGTCAGACTCAATAGATCTATCATTGAAAACCGTCGGCTTGTATAGTTAATGATTGCACATAAGAGCATACAAAGGTTAGCACACCTAGCACTCGGGCACAAAGCTCAAATTTTGCACACATGTATGTAAAAAGGATTTTTGCACTTGTGTTGTTTGTGTAAATGTAAATGTGTAATGTGTAATGTGTATAGAGTTCATGTTCCACCCCAAAAGTGTAAAAGAGTAAAAAGGGGTTGTGAATACTCACTTGGTATGGAAGTGTAGCTAACAAGGATTATAGATAGCAAATATGATCCTCGAAATGCACAATTTAACCTAAAGAGTAATGTGTATTGAATCAAATAGATGCATAAAGTTTAAGTCTAAATGAAAGTTGAATTTATGTATAAAACTATTGATTTGTATTTAAAAGTATTGAATAAAATATATAGAGTTTGAAGTAAAAATATTTTTGAAACAACTTTATTAGATTTGAATTGGATAATTGAATAAATATATAATTATAGTTTATGAAATAATGTAAATATTAATTGTAATTAAGTATAAATAAATAAATGATTTTGATTTAAATGTAAATTAATTAAATAATCATTATCTTATTTATTTATAAATTTTGTAACTTAATTATTTAAAATATCATTTAAGTGTAAGATAATAAATATAAATTTAATTTTTTTATAAACTTTTAAATAAATTATATTTATGTCAAGATTAAACTTTTAATCCATTTTTAAATACAGTAAACATATTTTTATAAAATCGAAACATTTATTGATCGAAAAATATAAAATTATAATTCTGTTACAGTTTCTGAGTCACACACGACCGTGCCTCGGAAGGGCACGATCGTGCTCAAGCCAGGGGCGCGACCGCGCTAGTCGGGGCACGACCGGGTTGATCAACAGAGGGCACAAACTAGACCAGTCAACAGGCACGACCGTGCCTTGGCCCGGCACGGTCGTGTCTATGATCTTTAGACACAACAGAGACTAGCCCAGAGGGCATGACAAGGTCTGGCAGGAGAACACGACCGCGCTCTATGAGGCACGGACGCGCTAGATGATTAGCACGACCGTGTCTCTTCCAAATCAGACACGAATTGACATATTCTTGTATTTTAACCGCTGGAATTGTTAGGGCTTTTGATTAATGGGTTATTACGAGTCTTTTCATATGACTTAATTGCATGTACATCGTGTTTAAGCAGGGATTCGATTAAATCATCTTTTTATAAAACATGAGTTCTGATTCGGACGATTTCTGTAATGATAGGGGGCTTTTGATATATGGACCGAAACGAAAAGGAAGGATGATTCAATTACCTCAAACAGTAAGGAATTTATAGCGATCGGTAGGAGGGAGTTCCGGCGTCAACGGCTTGAGTTCCGGCGATCTTTACTGCAACTCCGGCCAATCCAAATAGCCTGGGAACTTCAGGGATGATTGGGTATCGAGTCTCTGCTGCTGGATTGAGAGGATTCGGATCGAACAGCGGATTCTAGTTTGTTGGAAAGCTTGAGAGAGTTTTTCGAAAATGGTAATATGAAACTGAGGCGTTTATGAAATTTGAAAATGGTAATACATTCGTTAAGGGGAAAAGAAACGTATGGATGTTACGGATTCGAACGATCGGTGATTAAACTGCATTTACGTTTCAACTGTTACGCAGGCGCGACCGTGCCCAAGAGAGGCGCGACCGTGCCTAGGCACCGGGCGCGATCGTTCCAGGACCAGTCGCGCGATCGTGCCGAGGCACTTTGCGCGACCGTGCCAGGACGAAGCACGACCGTGCTAATTAGGGTTTCTTGCTAAATTTTCAACTTTAGTCCTTAACCTTTCAGGTTTGATTAGTTTGAAACAAATAGTTACTTGTATAGCGTTTAAGTGTATATAATCGAGCAAAACTTGTAAATTTGTATTGAATCATTGCATTTAATTTATGGCGAAAAGTATAATAAGACAGTGCACGAGTATTGAGTTTGAAATGCATTAAATTGAATCGAAATAAGAATACTAAATTCAGAGATGTTACAATGTCGACCAATGTTGGATCGATCAGTGATAGTTTTTATAGACGACATACTGGTATATTCGAAAAGCGAGGGTGATCACCACTGTCACCTAAGAGAGGTATTGGAGGTGCTAAAGCAGGAAAAGTTGTACGCAAAATTCTCCAAATGCGCGTTCTGGCTTAGGGAAGTCCAATTCCTAGGTCATGTAATAAACCCATACGGAATCATGGTGGATCCTGCAAAGATCGAGACAGTAAAGGAATGGAACGTCCCAAAGACACCAACAGAGATACGAAGTTTTCTGGGATTGACAGGCTACTATCGAAGATTCATTCAAGATTTTTCAAGAATAGCCTTGCCACTTACTAAGTTGACACGGAAGGAAGTGAAGTATGAATGGGGTCAAACCCAAAACAACGCGTTTGAAGAACTTAAGGCACGACTAACCCAAGCTCCAGTCTTGACTCTACCGGAGGGAAATGAGGACTTGGTAGTCTACACTGACGCTTCGGGGCAGGGTTTAGGTTGTGTACTTATGCAACGAGGAAAGGTAATTGCTTACGCCTCGCGACAACTAAAGATTCACGAGGTTAACTACCCAACACATGATCTAGAGTTAGCAGCAGTAGTTTTCGCGTTGAAAATATGGAGGCACTATCTGTATGGAGTCAAATGCACCATTTACTCCAATCACAAAAGCCTGAAGTACTTTTTCGAGCAAAAGGAATTAAACATGAGACAAAGAAGGTGGTTAGAGCTACTGAAGGACTATGACTGTGAGATACTGTACCATCCAGGCAAGGCAAACGTGGTGGCTGACGCTTTAAGCAGAAAGGAAGAATCGGAACCTATACGGATCAAAGCTTGTCAGCTGGTTATAACACCAGATTTGATGAGTGAAATATTAAAGGCACAAGATGAAGCGCTATCAGAAAGAAATATAAAACGGGAAAGAATAGTAGGGCAACAAGGGAATTTAGATGCAAATGCATATGGTGTACGAACTAGGTTTGGTCGGATGTGGATACCTAAGATTGGCGAGCTTAGAGCCAAAATACTCGATGAGGCCCATAAGTCTCGTTATTCTATCCACCCCGGGATAAACAAAATGTATCAAGACTTGAAGAAAGAGTACTGGTGGCAGGGCATGAAGAATGATGTGACTGAGTACGTGAACAAGTGCTTGACGTGTTCACTAGTTAAGGCCGAGCACTAGAAACCATCGGTAAAATGCAACCTTTACCAATACCGGAATGGAAGTGGGAGGAGATCACGATGGACTTCATTACCAAGCTACCACGAATAGCTAAAGGCAATGATACCATTTGGGTGATCGTCGACCGCTTGACGAAAAGTGCTCACTTCTTACCAATACGTGAGACTTCTTCGTCAGAAAGACTAGCAGAAATATTTATCAAGGAAATTGTGAGCAGACATGGTATGCCACTGTCGATTGTGTCCGACAGGGATACTAGATTCACGTCAAGATTTTGGAAGAAATTCAATGAAGCAATGGGCACTAGACTGAACATCAGCACCGCTTACCACCCCCAAACCGATGGACAATCAAAAAGGACCATTCAGACCTTGGAGGACATGCTCCGGGCCTGTATCATTGACTTCGGTGGGAGCTGGGACAGCCATCTACCATTGGCAGAATTTTCATATAACAACAGCTATCACTCGACTATTGGCATGCCGCCATTCAAAATGTTGTATTGGAGGAAATGTAGGACCCTGGTTTGTTGGGGGGAAATTGGACAAAAGGACTTTGCAAGCCTCGAGGTGGTCAAAGCTACTTCTGAGAAATTTGATCAAATCAAAGCTCGAATGAAAGCCGCGAAGGACAGACAGAAATCGTACGCGGATAAGAGAAGGAGGGAATTGGAGTTTCAAGTAGGGGACATGGTACTGTTGAAGGTATCGCCATGGAAAGGAATCATCCGATTCAGAAAACGTGGCAAACTAAGTCCAAGGATTGTCGGACCTTTTAAGATCTTAGCGAGAGTGGGTCAAGTTGCTTACAGACTCGACCTACCTGATGCGCTTAGCGAAATACACCCTACGTTCCACGTGTCGCTCTTACGCAAGTGTCTAGCTGACGACACAGCTCACATACCTTACGATGAGATCGAGGTGGATAACAGTTTGAATTATGTCGAGGAACCAATAGCCATCCTCGACAGAGCTGAAAAACGACTACGCAATAAGTCGATTCCTCTAGTCAAAATACAATGGAAACACAGAAAAGGGTCAGAAGCTATGTGGGAAAAAGAAGACGAGATGAGGGGACTATACCCTCAATTATTTAACGTATAAGCAGTTTCGAGGACGAAACCTCTTTAAGGAGGGTAGACTTGTAACATCCCAAAAATAGTAAATAAGTAATTAATAATACGATAGAGATTTAAACGTCATAAAACGAAATAAGAACGGATGGGCTCGGCTCCAACGGGCCGATGGAAGCCCAAGTATATAAGGGGCAAGGCAGCCCACTTTCTGCGCTTCACCTTCATTTCACCATCCTAGAGAGAGAAAGGAGAGCTCGGGTCTAGAGAGAGAAAGTCGACAGATCGACACGAGATTGAAGGAGCTCGTGAGCAAAACCTCCGAATCAGAGTTCCAATCTAGGTAACAATTCAACTAAAATCTGAGTTTTTGTTCGTTTTTGGGTCTCTCGGTTTTTAGCTAAATAGGAGACGTTTTTATGGATGAAACCTGATAATAAGCCTAGAACTAGCATCTAGAATGAAAACCGCATGTTTTGATCAAAGAAAATTGTAAGATTGGCATGATCGGGTTAGCATGCAAGAATTTCGGATTTTTGGTCCAGGAACCAGGTATTGCGTACTTACCAAGTGCGCAAGAAGGACTTCCTGCGTACTTACAAAGTACGCAGGAGGAAGATCCTGCGTACTTACCAAGTGCGCAAGAAGTATTCTCTGCTCACTTGTCATGTGCGCATGAGCATGGTCCTGCGCACTTAGCAAGTGCGCAGGCAGCAGGCAGTAGGCCGGTTAAGTAAAGTCAGTCAGTTTAGAATGATTTAACCATTAGAGTCGGGGTTGAGTCTAATTTGTATTTAACTACCTAATCCAGATCGGAAGTGACATTGTTGGACCTTTGGTTAGGACAACCTAGAGAAGCTTATCAGGTGAGTTCTATGTGCCCCCTTCTATGTTATGTGCAAATCATTTTTAAATGTTTTGGGGCTGAAGTGTATACACTAAATGAATAAATGCTATAAATGTCAATATGATCATACGTATATATATAAATACTTATATATGAAAACGAATTACGAATAAAGAATGAAACGTATGATTATAAAGAATGAATAAAAGAAGGACATAACGTAAATGAATGAAATCTTGCTTTTTATATATATATTGCATGTTATGAATGTATGTAAACGTTATGAACCCTTCTTTGACAACGGTTACTTCTGTAGACGGACGACCATGCGACTATTTTGTAACCGGGAATGATACGTTCCTTCGCAAGTAGGACGTACAAAAGGCGTTAACGGATGGTCAAAGCAAATGCTAAAGTAGTATAACGGTTACATAAACAATAGTTCGCGTGGGAAGCGGATGCCCTAGGGCCAACGGATAAAAGGACGGACTACAACGGTAGGACGGTTAAGAGCGGACGGACAAAGGTTGCCGGACGGATTTAAGTTTTGACGAACGGTTTTTTAGAGCCGGACGGATAATGAAAAGGGCTACGACAGTAGTTCTCACTGCGATGTCTTTGTGACATTCGCGACAAGCATGATGGGTTGATCTCCCTTAAGATTATGGCCAATAACTGTTCTCCCCCCCCCCCCCCCCAAAAGTAAGAATGTATGTACGTATGTATATACATGAAAATGAATGTATGTGAGAACAGTAAAGTAAAGAATATGTAAAAGTACGAATATTACGTATGTTATGTACACATATATATAAAATATTCATGATAAGATAAGTATTATGTATGATTGTCCTTAAACTAGAACTCACCAGCGTTAGCTGACTTTTAGTATACATTTCAGGTATCAAAGGAAAGGGTCGTGCGAAGGTGTGAAGGCTGCCCGGCATGTGACTGACATCCCACCTTATGTTTTGTTTAGACAATGGTTAATGTTTTGAATGTTAAGACTTCCGCTGTAATGTACTTAAATGTTGAATGTTTTCACTGTGTTTGAATGTTTTTAATCAAAAGTTCTCTAATTAATGACTATGTTTATGAGTAAATCCAACAAGTGAGGTTACCCGGGAAAGGGGCTTTACACATACTATTAATCCTGTATACATTCCATACTAGGTTAACGTTGTGCATTACAAGGATCTCATTTCTAACTAGTATTTCGTGTTAGCTACACCTTCAAACAAAGTGAGTATACATAGCCCCTTTTACACTTTTATATTTTTGGGGTGAAACATGAACACTATTCAAATTACATGTTTACATTTACACAAACAACACAAGTACAAATCCTATTTACATTCATGTGTGCAATTTGAGCTTTATGCCCGAGTGCTAGGTGTGCTAACTTTTGTGTGCAATTTATGTGCAATCATTAACTATTCAAGCCGACAGTTTTCAATGATAGATCTATTGAGTCTGACAAACCCACCCAGATTGGGGTGATTGATACCGACAACACAATTTTGCATGCTAGTTACAAAGGTTTGATTGTACTTGGTTACACAATAGCTGCTCCCCATAAATGCCTTATTTACCATGTTATGTAAGGATTTGTTTTACAACTATATGCTATCTATATACAAACCTGTGTTATACTCACCAACTTTTTAGTTGACTTTATTTTATTCATGTTTCAGGTTCTAATGTGTGAGATTGATCAAGATGTGCTACACATAGGCTTGGACTTAGTTAATTTAAATAGAAGAACTCTATGTATTTCAATTTTGATCTATCTTGGATTTGGTTGTGTTTGGAGTACTTGCTATGAAATTTGATGTTTAATATATTCAATCTAGTCAACCTTGTGCTTATGAACAGTCTACATGTCCCGCCTCGACGTTTCCGCAGTCGGTTGGGGTGTGACATTTGCAAATCAAGTGAATTTGCACAAGTACTAAGTTGCACAAGTGAATTTGCAAATCACAAACTTAACCTAGAGTGAAATTGTATGAATGTGAATTAATAACATGCACAAAGTCTATGGTAAAGCCTAGGGTTTAACGAGATTGGTTGTAGGGATTTGTGTAGGTCCACATGACTCATCTACAGATGCCTGGAAACTTGTTAATCTTTCACCTGGTCAAACTGCTATTGGCACAAGATGGGTATTTAGGAACAAGCAAGATCAGAGAGGCATTGTCATCAAGAACCAAGCCAAACTTGTAGCTCAAGGCTACACTTAGGAAGAGGGAATTGACTATGATGAAGTCTTTGCTCCAGTTGCCCGGCTGGAGGCCATCAGAATCTTCCTGGCATATGCTGCATCCAAGAATTTCATGGTTTATCAAATGGATGTCAAGAGTGCCTTTCTATATGGGAAGATTGGTGAGGAAGTATATGTCAAACAGCCTCCAGGCTTTGTAGATCCTGCACATCATAACAAAGTGTTCAAACTAGGCAAAGCTCTCTATGGCTTACATCAAGCTCCAAGAGCCTGGTATGAAACTCTGTCTAGATATCTGCTAAGCAACAACTTCAGAAGAGGTGCCATTCATCAGACCTTGTTTATCAAAGATGAAGGGGGAGAAATCCTACTGGTACAAATCTATGTTGATGACATCATCTTTGGATCAACAAGGAAGAAGTTGTGTAAAGACTTTGAGATCCTAATGCACTCAAAGTTTGAAATGAGTTCAATGGGTGAACTAAATTTCTTTCTGGGTCTTCAAGTCAAACAATTTCCAAACGGAATCTTTATCAACCAATCCAAATATGTCAAGAGCATTTTGGAAAGATTCAAGATGGCTGACTGCATTGCTGCAAGTACTCCTATGCAAGTGCATCATCAACTGACTCTAGACAAAGATGGTCAAGACATTGATCAACATCAATACCGTGCAATGATAGGGTCACTCATGTATCTCACTACCTCAAGGCCATATATCATGTTTGCAATATGCCTCTGTGCAAGATTTCAAGCAGCTCCAAAGAATACACATCTTCAAGCTGTCAAGAGAATTTTTAGATATCTAAAAGGAGCCCTAAGACTTGGGCTATGGTATTCTAAAAATGATAAGTTTAACCTGTATGCATACACTGACAATGACTATGGGGGATGCAACTTGGAAAAAAAGTCCACATCAGGGGGATGTCAGTTTCTGGGAGGAAGACTGATTTCATGGCAGTGCAAGAAGCAAACCTATGTATCAACTTCTACAGCAGAAGCATAATACATCGCAACTTCAAGTTGCTGTGCATAAGTCATCTAGATACAAAACCAAATGTTGGATTATGGGATGACTTTCATGGCCACTCCCATTCACATTGACAACATGAGTGCTATATCAATCACAAACAAACCTCGAAACTCAGATTGATGATCTTCTGGTTAAGTTAAAGGCTACAAGGGCTGAATTAGCAGACAAGAAGGTCCATGTTGAAAAATACGAGTTTGCATCCAAAAAGCTGCAAAGCCTTTTGGATGCTCAAATTAATGAAAGGGTAACTTTGGGTTTGAAGCTGAAAAACCCTACAATGTTGTTCCTCCACCTACTGACTATGTAGCCATTCATGAACCAAGTTTAAATCTTTCCAACCTTGATCTGGCCAGCCGAAACCTTGACCCTGCTGTCCAAGAAACCTTTGTGCAAGAATGCACTACTTCATCCGAGTCTGAGTCCACATGCTCAAACTCCACTGAAACCAATGAAGCTCCATCACCACCTGCCTTTAAATTTATTCAAGCCAATAATCCAAACCCTTTCATCCCTTTAAAAATAGTACCAGTATCTCAACTCACCAAGCAAATCAAAATCAGCTATCCTCCAGAAGGAAGAAAGCTAACTGTTGAAAAGGGACAGTCTTCAACCTCCACCAACCCAAATCCTCAACCCAAAACCAGTCTATCTAGAGAGAAAGTTCCATATGTTCAAAAGACATTGGAGGAAGCCATATTTGAGCACAACAAAGCCCATCCCTGGAATTTCAAAGACTTACTCAAGAAAAAGGACTATGTGTACTTTCAAAGGGACAAATTGGCTAAATCATGCTTTGTCTGTGGCAAATACAACCATACTGCCAGCACCTGCTTCTACTACCTTCAGCAACAAAGAAACCTCAAGCAACATGCTTTTGAGAAGACAAACAAGAATAAAAAGGTAAGAAGCTTTGAAGCCAATCATTTCAGAAACTCTCTCTCCCCACCAAGGAAGTAGCTGCCAAAACCTCAACAATCTTGCATCATTTGTGGTGAATCAGACCACTTTGCTGCAAATTGTAAATTTAATCCCTTCAACCAGATTAACCAAAAGCCTATCGACAAAAGAACTTCTACGGAGAAACCATCTGGTAACAAGGTAAAGAAGGATAGGCATACATCCGTTGTTAAACCATCAGCAGCCAGCAAAAATGTTGTTAATTAAGTAAAGTCCAAGAAACCAAAGGACAAGCCTTCAGCAGCAATCAAGTCTGCTGATTGTCAAGTAAAACCATCACCAGCAACAAAATCTGCTGCTGATAAGCCAAAGTCCTCAGTAGCAAAATCTGCTGCTGATCAAGAAAATCTATCAGCAGCCAAAGCAACATCAGCTGCTGATAGAGCAAAAAAATCTGGAAAACCACCTCCTTAGCAATGGAAAACCAAGATCCCATCCTCTATCCCTCCAAGCGTCATCATTGGTTCCATTGAATGCAATCATGCCGATGCTGATGATCCAACAACACACTTACCCAAGTTTGCAAGTTCTTGGGTTCTTCCCTCTAACTAGATCTCTCTCACGTGTAGGGACAGCCAGGTCACAAGAATAACACTAGGGTTATAGACAGTGGTTGTTCTAGGTACATGACCGGCAATAGATCCATCCTCTCCAACTTCAGACACTTCAATGGAGGATATGTTACCTTTGCGAGTGATTCAAAAGGAGGATCAATCACTGGACAAGGAACCGTGTCCGATGAAAGGATGAGTATTGAAAGAGTAAACTATGTCAAACAATTAGACTTCAATCTCATGAGCGTGTCCCAGGTCTATGATCAAAAGCATTGGATGCTTTTCACAGACAAAGAATGTTTTGTACTATCCCCTGGTTTAAGCAAACCTCCTCCAGAGAAGATACTACTGACTGCTCAGAGAAAAGACAACCTATATGTGCTAGACATGAATGAGGTCACTCCATCTGGTAGTGTATCTTGTTTTCTATCAAAGGCATCAGTTGAAGAATTAGCTCTTTGGCACAGGAGATTAAGTCATGTCAATATAAAAACCATTAACAAGTTGGTGAAGGAAAATCTTGTCAGAGGGCTTCCTAACAAAGAATTCTAACTTGAAGATTATTGCATTTCATGCTTGAAGGGGAAGCAACATAAAAGTTCTCACAAGCCCAAGACGTTGAATTCAAATGACACTCCGTTACAGCTGCTACATATGGATCTCTTCGATCCTACAAGTGGTATCAGAGCTTTGGCTCCCAGATTAAACAAACTCACACTTGTTTAATCACTCTCTGGTTCTATTCAATACTATCTCTTTGCTAATACACCATATATCACAAATCCAAAATGGAAAAAAACAATGGTTTTGATGATATTGGAAGCATCAACAGACCACCAAGACTGGTGTCTGGAGAAGACTATGATATGTAGAAGAACAGGATGGAAAGTTTCTTCTGCTATCAAGAATATGGGATATGAAGATCCATTAAAGATGGACCACATGTACCCATGGTGGCCTCCGCTGATTTCGGAGGTCCATCAGTCCCCAAAGAACCCTCAAAGTATTTAGATGAAGACATCATGAAGATGGAGGTAGACTTCAAAGCCTTGGGAGCCATTCAGATGTGCTTGCCAAATAAAGTATTTCACAAATTCAGAGGATACAAGACTGCCAAGGAGCTATAGGAGGCTCTTGAGAAATTGTTTTTTGGGTCAAAATAAGTGAAAGAAAATAGAAGAGATATTCTGAAGCAACAATATGAGAACTTTGTCTGGAAGGAAGGTGAGTCTCTTACTGTGTTGTATAACAGGTACACCTATCTTGTGAGAGAGCTACAATGCTCAAAAGTGAAGCTGGAGAATGAAGACATTCTCAAGAAGTTCATCAGGTCTCTGCCAAGCTGCTGGACACTTTACACAGTGTCAATCAGAAGAACTGAAAATTTAAAGACTCTGCAGATGACTGAGTTGTTTGGCATGCTGAAGACCTATGAATTAGAAATGATTCAAGCCAAAGAGAGAAGCTCAAGTTACTCAATAGCCTCATCATCCACCACCACTTCCTCTGCACTTCACTCTGACCACTCAGTTCCTAGTTCAAGCAACTACTACCCTCCCATTGTCACTCATCCCAGACTCCAACCTCTTAATCAAACAACTCACCATTTCTTCTTGAAGCCCCACCTCAAACCTGTCTCTGAAAACTCAAGCAATATGTCCTTTATCAAGGAAGATCTGGAATGTTTTCATCCAGATTATCTAGAAGAAATGGATATATAGCATCCCTATGCCATGCTCTCTCTAAGAGCAAAAAGGTTCTACTCTAGAACAGGAAGACCCATTCCAAGCAACAACTCCAGCACCAAGTTGGCTTGGACAAAAGAAAACTGAGATGTTACAACTGTAACCAACTTCGTCACTTTACCAGAGAATGCAAGGAACCAAAGGCAACCCCAGCTCCTGCTCAGCCAAGACAGCAACAACATCAACAAGCCACTCCTCCTGTTCAAACTGCAGCTTGTGCAGCTGTTGGAACTGATGACTTTGACTGGAGCTTCCAGTATGAGGATCTTCCTGCCAAAAATCAAGCTCTCATGGCAGACACATCAGAGATACCACCTCAGGTATATGAAAATCTTTGTACTCAGGCTTGCATTGATAAGGTTCTTGGATATAGAAAACATAACCAGAATCTCATAGATCAAAATTAAGAGTTTCACCAAATGAAATCTGAATTTAAAAAGGTTGAAGACAGTTACAAAGAAAAGATTTACTGTTTAAAGAAATAGATTTCCTCATTAAAACCCGACCAACAAACTGCTTCCATTGTCCGAACCCCTATGCATTCTATTAAGGGTGCACAGGCACACCAACTACTTATGCCTGTTTTGGATGTTATCACTGCCTAACTGGAACACAGGGCCCCAGTTCAGGCAAAATATTCCAGAAAAAGGATCAATAAGACTCCTTCTATTCTTGTCTCACAGGCCCAATCCCAACCTAAAAGCCCTCATTCAGAATCCCAACATTCTGATGAGAATATCAAAAGGGATAGCCAAACCATTAGAGAGACTTCCTTGGAAGTTTCTCTATTAGGATCAGGATCACATCCCGGATCCATAGAACAACCTGCTAAGCCCTGTCATTATTTTTCTTCTCTGAACTTAAATGCAGAGGCTAGGCCTAAGGCCACATCTAGTTCCAAGGATTCCACAACTGTGGATGAGGACAGACTGAAATTTCAAAATTTGGAATTGACGGCCAGGGTAGCAATGCTAGAGGCCGAAGGATCCAAACTACGGCACCAAGTCTCTATGCATGAAGTCCATCAATGCCCGCTAGTGACTACTCCCTCCCTTGTATCAGTGGGCACTCAAACAGATGAAACTCTATGCACTGATGCAATCAAAAAGGGGGAGATAGTTACTACAGAAGATGATGCTAACAGCCTCGATGAATGGATACAAGAGTAGGCTGCTATTCAAAGTACTCTCTTCAAACCTGCTTTTTTTCAAATCCATGACTTGCCAGACTCAGTAGATAAAGAGGAAGATATCACTGAGGATTGGAAGTTAGTTGTCCGAGCTGTTGATGAGGTGTTGAAGAATGAAAGTCAAGATGAAGACACACCTTTTTCATTAAGCATACCTCCTGCTGCTGCAAATATCAAGACAGACCATTGCCCCTCAATTCACAGTGACTACAAATAAGCTAGAATTTGACTCCATTCTAGCTTGGGGTATGATGGTCTATCTGAGAGATTCTGGATTGGATGGGACTTTGGTGGAATAAAAGAGCTGAATTGGAATACACTGAATCCACTTCAGGTTCTTGAACTGTACCTATCAAGCTGAATCAACACTTCCATATATCTCTCAGCAGAACTTGCAATCAACAGGTTCTATGTCTTGATGGTGGATAATCTGCCCTTGTTTGAATGGTTTCTAGAAAAAGAAAACAGGGTGGCCTATCCTAAACACCATGCAGAGTCTTCAACAACATCAGAATAAAGACTGGCTCCAAGATTTGACTTGATAAGGAGCAGTGCTTTAACAGAAGAACAAGTTCTATGTTGGAGAAGATTCTTCTATAATGAAATGATAAGGGGCCTGGAAGTGAAAGGATAGCCAAGCACTGGGTCCTTTGGCTTTCAGTTCTTCCTATGTGACGGATCATCTTTCAAAATCAACAACATTCAAGAGATCCTCCTCCTCAATCCAGACTTCCTACATAAGGTCTTTGAGCTCAGGACACACATATGCAACATCAACTCCTTAGAAATTCAAGCAATGATCAAAATTATCAAAGCTTATCTTAAAAAGAAGAGATGGCTTGCAATGGATGACTCTGACTCAGATCTATCCCTTCCCTCCTCACCAACTGTCATACTGAGTGCAGTAGTAGAGTCAAGAAAAGTGGCTGCTCACAATGTCAAAGAAGCTTTCAAAGCTATACATGGGAGTGAATGGGAAAAGTATGAGAGTGAAGCAGTCCCTCCCTCTGTGTCTATTCCTCAACTTGCCAATGAAGGCGAAGCTGAGATCCCAACAACATCTCTTACATCTGCTATTGTGATCCATGAGCTGAAGCTGAGGCATCCAACAAAGATAAGGGGAAGGGAAATTTGACAGAAGAAGAAGAGGAAAGATTAAAGAAAGAGAATAGATAAAAAGAGAAGAGAAGAATAGTAGATGGCAGAGTTTAGAAAGATTCAAGAAAGAAAAGCTGTCATTCTCCTCAGGGAACAACAGATCCCGTTGCATGCTAGGCAACTGGATGCTCTGAAAGTTAAAGTTCCTGTAGCTACACAATTACAAGAATATGAAGCTCTAGCTCTTCAGCCACGAGAACAACTAAATAAAGAAGAAGAAGAAGAAGAAGAAAGAGAAAAGAAAAGAAAAAGAAGAGGCTAAGTTCAGGATAAGTGACTCTGAACTAGCCAAAGAAATGAGAGAGGAGTGGATAGAAGCTCTAATTTCTCAAGGTGAGGATGTAGACTACCTTGAGAAATTATCAAATAAAGAAATCTATAGAGCTTTCATGGGTCAACAAGGTCAACTGGCAAATAAGAAAAGGGCTGAAGAAGAAGAAAAAGCCAAACAGAAAACCAAGAAGACCATTGCATTCAACATAAGGACCCATGAAGAAAGGAAGGTCATGATGGACTTCCTGAAGGCTAGAGAAGAGTGTGGAAAGAGGCTAGGTCCCATGAGCTTCATGAACTTCAAGCCTTGTATGTCAAAGTCAAGAAAGAGGAAGAAGAAAGATTGGGGAAGACAGGCTCAAAGAAAAGGGTAAACACTAAACCTGAAGATAGAAAACAAAAGAAACCCAAGCCTACTCCCTCATCCACTCCTTCCTTTATCCAACAACCTTCCACTCTCCCTCCTAGACCTCCCTCCTCTACACCCAAAGAGTCTAAATCCTCATACCCAGCTCCTCCTCATCAACAGCCTCCCAAGAAGAAAACCAAACCTACTACCACACCAGAAGATTCAAGAGAAATTGTTATCTGGTTCTACATCAATCAAGAACAATGGTTTGAGGTTTTTAGGGGAAGGGAAGAAGTAAAAAAGATCAATCTATAAAACTATTGATGAGGTGATGCAGCTCCTAGATTATGATCTTAGAAGAATGATGGAGCTGGGTGAAGCTCATGAGCCTGAGAATGAAGGTGGAAGACATCTGTTGCTAGTGATCAAACATCACTTCAACCCTAGCAAGGATGTAGTTATTGATGCTAAACCTCTCTAATCCCACTTTCCATTCACTAGATGATCCTACAATGTTGAGAAGGATGAATTCATTATAACAGCTATCAAAGGTCAACAAATGAGATGTTCTAGCAAGGCCATTTTTAAGATGCCAAGCAAGGACATCAAGACTCTGTCTGAGCTTCCTCTGGACAATCTATTAGGACATAGATTGGTAATGACAAAAGCTTGTAATAGTTAGATTTTATGTCTTTATGTTTTTGGTACGTAATTGTATAAAGTTGCTAAGTGTTTGTACAAGTGTGCTTAGAGGCGAACTTGTTAAGTTCGTCTGGTCTATCAGAGGCGAACTTAATAAGTTCGCTTAGGTCTAACTGAGGCGAACTTGTTAAGTTCGCTTAGTCTGTTTCAGGCGAACTTAATAAGTTCGCTTACAGCAGGTTAGTTTCTATATATATAAGTTTACAGAGTCATTAGATACAACGCAGAAGAAAGAGAACAGAGTGAGTCTGATTGAGTCTGTAAACCATTGTGATTCTGAATATATTGGAGAAGTTTATTTACGCTTGTTTTTTTGAATTGTCGGTTAGTATACAAACGTTAATACGAAGGATTCCGCACTTCGTGTTATAGAAACGTCATATCACGAGTTCGATCAGTAGTTGAGTTACCTGGACCTACAAGTGGTATCAGAGCTTATGCTCGTGAATTAAGTACGATTCTCGATGATTAGTGATGGTTTTTGTGTACAATTCGACAAGAAATTCAACATTTTTGAAGTTTCTGCAACAATGGAGTTTTTCAAGTTCTTGAAGATTGTTTCTCTGCTGAATTCGTGATTTTGGAAGTGTTTTTGACGAAATTAGTCCGCTAGAACTGTTCTATTTGATAAAATTCATAATCCTACGGTTCAATTTCCTTAAATTCCATCAATTCGCTGAGAAATCATGAATTTTGAAGGTTTCGGTTCGTGTTTGGATGAAGATTTTGTTGAATCTGTTACAACAGTTTAAGCGAACTTGCTGAGTTCCTGTGCAGGCGAACTTAGCAAGCGAACTTATTAAGTTCGCTTCTCACATTTTCAAGCGAACTTAGCTGTTAAGTGAACTTTCCGGATTTCCTCCTTGAGCGAACTTGTCTTGTTCGCCTGATATCAAGTTCGCTTAGTACTCACTAAAGCGAACTTATTAAGTTCGCCTGAGGGTAAAACAGCTCAATACTTAGAAATTTTTCATAAAATTTTTCAACATGGCAAATATGGTTCAAGTCACAAACATGTTCAATTATGACAATGAGATAGGTACATCTCAAAAACCTCCGAAGTTGCTGAATCTAGCTGATTATTCAAATTGGAAAGATCGATTTGACCAATTCGTATCTTTTACCGATACTAGTTTGTGGATTCTAATTTTGGAAGGATATACACACCCTACTTATTCATGGATGGGAAAAGATGATGTTCCAAAACCAGTATCAGCTTTAACTACTGAAGAGAAGCTGCTATTTGATCGAGAAAAGAAAGCAATGGCTAGCATTTCGATGTCTCTACCAAAGGAAATTTATCACAGTTTTAAACAGTTCAAGTCTTCTTAACAACTGTGGGAAGCACTACAGAAAAGGTGTGAAGGGAGTTTAGATGTGAAGAAAAGTAGAAAAGAGTTACTAAAGAAGCAGTTTCTAGTTTTTAAACATTTTCAGAATGAATCTTTGGATGATCTTGCTACAAGATTCTATCATCTTCTTAGTGAACTGGCTAGTGCATCTGTGGTATATGAGACTGAGGAAATCAATGATAAATTCTTGGAGGCTTTACCATCAAAGTTTGATGTGTATATGGTTTTGATCAAAGAAAATGTTAAATACAAAACCATGTCTCTTGAAGAAGTACTAGGAAAGATTCAGTCACATGACATGAATATGAAAAAGAAAGAGACTAATATGGAGCATATCCAGGATCCCTCGATGTATTTTGCCAAATCTGTTGGTAAATCTGGTGCTGGAGTGGCATTCTTTTCTGGTGATGCTCAAGAGTCTTCAAATGATCAGTGTTCTGGAGTTCCAATTTATTCTGGTCATACAAGCCATTCTGGATTTTCTGCTACCACTGCTTCAACATCATCCGGATCTCATGTGAATCAGAAAGTTGCTGATGATTATTTGGCTATGTTTTCTTCATTCATGGCATCATATGAGAATTTCATTGGAGGAAAAATACATGATCCTGAGGTAATAGAAGAAGATTTCAGACAGATTGACCCTGTTGATCTGGAAGAAATGAATATCCAATGGAATATGGCCATGTTAATGTGACAAGCTAAAGATTTTTTGAAGAGAACTGGCAGAAAATATATTGGTGCAAATAGTAGATCGCGTATGGGTTTTGATAAGAGCAAAGTTAGGTGTTACAATTGCCAAGAGTATGGTCACTTTGCTAAGGAGTGTGTGAAGCCAAAGGTAGAATTTGATTCTCAAAAGAAGCAATCTAACTTTCAGCATAATAGGAATCAACCACATGGTTCATCTGGTAATCAAAATCATGGTCCTTCTGGAAATACAAATCATGCATCTGCATCATCAGCTTTAGTTGCTCAAAATGATGAAAACTATGATTGGGGCATTCATCTGGAAGATTTGGTGGGTGCTGTAAGTCAGGCTTTTGTTGCAGAAATTCATTCAGAAAAACCAGAAGAGTCTACTGATGATGAAAGTTCTAGTGATGATTCATGTGATGGTGATAGTGTTCCAAGTGTTGATGATGAGGAAGAAAGAGAGAAAAGTATTGATTCTGATGCTGTGACAGGGGTTGATGAGGAAGAAATTGTTCTTACAGAAAATGCTTCAGTTGGTGAAGATTCAGAGAACATTCCGATTGCCAAAGTATTCATGGCAGACATGTCTGACTCGACTAAGGTAAAAGACTCTGTCTGTCATATATTTTGTTCTAATTGCATTTCTGTTAAAGATAAACTACAAAAAGTCATGGATGATAATACAAATTTGATTTGTGACATGAAATCAATGCATTCAGTTAATCAGAAACTGAAAGATAATGATAAACTGTGCATTGATAGAATTGAATCTTTGAAAAGAGATTTAATTTCTCTTGGGTTAAAATACAAAGAGCAGGGTTATCATCTAGACATGGCTTTTGCTGAAATTGAAAAACGAAATGAAGTAGTTGCTCAAAAGAACAAGGAGATTTCTGAAAAAGAATCTGAGGTGATAAAGTTACATAGAAAGTTGGAACAGTTTGAGAATTCATCTGTAGTGTTGGATTATTTTAATGCTAATACTGATCCCACAAAAAGGGTTGCTGGTATTGGGTTTGTTCCTCCTCCGTTCAATGCAAATTATGTGGTTGAGCCTGAAATCATTCATGAAGAGGAGATTGATCCAAAGACAGTATTAAAAGTGAATCAAGTGACGGGTGAAGACATGGTGTATGATTCTGATACAGAGGATGAAGTGTTTGATGATTCAAAGGTTGAAGGCATTCCGAGAGAAGTGAAAATTGAGGAACCAAAGGTTGTGAAGAATGTTACTCGGGATAGGTGCATCTTGACAGAACCTGAAGAGGTGAAAGTGATTCCAACTAAACTTTCTCCAATCTTACAGTCAAGTGGGTTTGTTGCGGCTGGTTTTCAAAAGGTGATTTCTTCAATTGTGCCAAAACAGACTTATGTTCCTAAGAAGCCGGTAAATTGTTCTGGGCATTCATCCGAAGCTTCTTCTTCTGGTGGTTCTTCAAATTCAAAGAAAACATCGTATTTCAGAAGTTATCAAGAAAGACGAGTGTGTTTTCATTGCAATGAGCCTGGTCATATTTTGATTAATTGTCCATCCAAGAACAAGGGTAAAATGAAGACTGTTCCTTCACAACCGAAAGTGGTGAAGATTCTTCAAAGAAACGATGAGGGAAAGTCGTCTTATAGTTTGGAGAAAAATATGATTGGTCATTCTTTTGTTAAATCCCATGGATTTAAACAACAGAATTTATTGAATGCAAAATCCTTTGTTTGCAAAGAGAAACTTGAGATTCCAAAAGTTGGGATTTCAAAAGATACTTTTCAGGACGTTAAATTGTCTAGACCTCAAAGAAGAAGAAGAAACAGAAAATTAAAGAAGATTTTGGAAACATCTGAATCTGACAATAATATACCACATAATGTTTTTCAAAATAATAAAAATGGTTCTTCTTTGAAAAGATCTGATTGTCAAACATCTGTTCCAAAATTGAATGATAAAATTGATTGTACATTACAAGAAGTTGTTTATTTTGATCAATCCGGACGACCCAAGACCACGATGGCTTGGGTTCCACTTTCTAACTGATTCTCGTTGTTTATGTAGGGACAACCAAGGAGGACTATCAGCAATACATGGTATGTGGATAGTGGTTGCTCTCGCCATATGACAGGGAATGTTAGATTGCTTGAGGATGTGATTAAAATTGATGGTGGTTATGTCGCTTTTACGGGTAATAAAGGCGGGTACATAACAGGCCAGGGAACGTTAAAGAATGACAAAGTCAAATTTGAAAAGGTGAATTATGTTGAGCAGCTGGAACATAATCTTTTAAGCGTATCACAAGTCTGTGACAAGAAGTTTTCGTTCCATTTCAACGATCATGAATGTTATATTCTGAAACCGGGTTTTGTGATTCCTGATGAATGGATTCTCATGAAGGCTCTAAGGATAAATGACACGTATGTCCTTGACATGAGTGTCGCCACTACAACGGATTCAATTCCAACATTTTTACTCTCCAAGGCGTCGGAATCTGATGCAATATTGTGGCACAGGAAGCTAGCTCACATAAACTACAGGAAGATGAATTACATTGTTAGGAATGATCTTGTGCTTGGTATTCCGAAAATAAAATTCTCAGTTCCTGATGATTGTATTCCGTTCAAGAAGGGGAAGCAAAGAAAGAAATCTCACAAATCGAAGTCGACGAATTCTATCGTAACTCCTTTGGAGTTGCTGCATATGGATTTGTTCGGTCCTATCAGTATTAGGAGCATTGGTGGGAAATCGTATTGTTTGGTCGTAACTGATGATTACTCCAGATTTTCATGGGTTAAGTTTCTTTCTTCTAAAGCTGAAACCACGGAGTTGGTACAATACTTAATCCTGGGTTTGGAAAATTTATTCAATCTGAAAGTCAGAAGAATCAGGAGTGACAATGGCAGCGAATTTAAGAATAGCAAAATGGGCTTATTCTGTCTACAAAAAGGAATTCATCATGAATTCAGTACGCCATATGTTCCTCAACAAAACGGTGTCGCTGAACGAAAGAACAGGTCGTTGGTCGAAACAGCTCGCACAATGCTTGCAGATTCTAAGCTTCCAGTCACCTTTTGGGCTGAAGCTGTGAATACTGCGTGTCATGTTTTGAACAGGGTCTTGACCGTCAAGCGACATAACAAGACGTGCTATGAATTACTAAATAATCGAAAGCCGAATCTGGAATACTTATTACCTTTTGGTAATCCGTGTACCCTACTGAAGGTTAGAGATGTCCCAACAAAATTCAGGGCAAAAGCTATTGAAGGGATTTTTCTGGGGTATGTGGCAAATTCAACTACCAAGAGGGTTTATAACAAAGAGACACGCCAAGTTGAAGAATGGTTCCATATTGACTGTTCAAATCGGTCTTTACCACAAATGGCGATTGGTCCGGATTGGGCATTTGATTATGAAAACTTATTCAAGTCTTTTCATTTACCTTCTGACATTTCTGATGAAGATGCTGCTGTTATCTATGATTCTTGTCAAGATGCTCAGCACAATGGAGTTCCCAATTCATCGATTCCATCTACTTCTGCTGCAGATCCAAATGTTGCTTCTTGTTCAGGTCCACAAGATTCAGAGAGTGAGGAGGATAATGCTATTTTTCAAGATTCTTCTACTGATCCGTTGTTGAGTGATGATCCATTACCTTCGACACAGGTTCAGGGGGAGATTCCAACAAATTTAGACTCGGAAATTCCAATTCCTCAAGATTATTCTTATCAATCTGACTCTACTCAAGTTGATGTGTTGCCGGTTCCTGAGGTCGCATCCATCAAGGAACACAAAGATCATCCAGTAACAAATATAATTAGAAATTTATAGGATGGAGTGAAAACTCGTTCTCTTGTTGATAATACTTGTTTGTATACTTGCATTAAAGATTCTGGTGTTCTTGATGATTTCTCACATTCTTGCTTTATTTCACAGGTTGAACCCAAGAATGTAGAGATGGCTTTAAATGACAATAACTGGATAGAAGCTATGCAGGAAGAACTTGCTCAATTTGACAAACTTAAGGTTTGGAATCTGGTTGATCTTCCGAAAGGTGCGTATCCGATAGGAACAAAATGGGTTTTTAAATGTAAAAAGGACGATCGAGGTGTCGTGGTACGCAATAAGACAAGATTAGTTGTCCAGGGCTTCAATCAACAAGAAGGAATTGATTACACCGAAGTTTATGCGCCGGTTGCGCGGCTTGAAGCTATAAGGCTGTTTCTAGCTTTTGCTTCTTTTAAAGGTTTTAAGGTGTTTCAATTAGATGTCAAGAGTGCATTTTTATATGGAAAGGTCAAGGAGGAAGTCTATGTGTGTCAGCCGCCGGGGTTTGAAGATCCACTGAATCCGAACATGGTTTTCAAGCTAGATAAGGCCCTCTATGGTCTTCATCAGGCTCCTCGTGCATGGTATGAGACTTTATCTAAACATATTTTGGCGAATGACTTTGTTCGTGGAAAGATAGACTTGACCTTATTCATAAAGAAATCAGGGGGGGATTACCTACTGGTACAGATTTATGTGGATGATATTATATTTGGCTCGACAAATGAAGGGTTGTGCAAAGACTTTGAGGGTGTTATGAAGTTGAAATTTGAAATGTCTGCGATGGGAGAGTTATCGTTTTTCTTAGGTTTACAAGTAAATCAAAAGGAAGATGGTTTCTTTATTCATCAGTCCAAGTATGTCAAAGACATCTTGAGCCGGTTCAAGATGGAGGACTGTACTTCATACGATACTCCAATTCCGGTCAATCATAAGTTAAATTCTGACCCGGAAGGAAAAGATGTAGATTGTCGACTTTACAGAGCTATGATTGGATCCCTCATATACTTAACCGCTTCAAGGCCGGATATAATGTTCGCCGTGTGTATCTGTTCCAGATTTCAGGCAAAGCCAAAAGAATCTCATTTAATTGCTGTGAAAAGAATCTTTCGGTATTTAAAAGGAAAACAACGTTTAGGGCTATGGTATCCTCATGGTTCTAACTTTGATTTCAATGCTTATACTGATTCTGATTTCGGTGGTTGTTGTCTAGACAGGAAATCTACAACAGGTGGTTGCCAATTCTTAGGAAATCGACTTGTATCTTTGCAATGCAAAAAGCAAACCACAGTCTCGATTTCTACATGCGAAGCAGAATACATTGCTGCTGCAAGTTGCTGTTCACAAATCCTGTGAATACAACAACAATTGAGAGATTACGGTTTGAATTTCACAGTAACCCCCATGTTTATTGATAACAATGCTACTATGTCCATAACGAATAATCCTGTTAAACATAGTAAAACTAAGCACATCGAAATTCGATATCATTTTATACGTGATTGTGCAGAGAAAAGGTTGATTGAGCTGGTCAAGGTACACATTGAAGATAATTTTGCTGATTTGTTTACTAAGGCATTTGATCGTACCAGGTTTGAATTCTTGATAAAAATGATTGGTATGATCAATCCTGAATAAAAGTTTTTCAAAATCAGAATTACATGGAAAATTTTCTTTTAAGTTCTTTTATTGCTTTATTACATTTCTGCATTTACTTTTTCAGTCAAAAAGCTTAAATTATAAAAAGTCAAAACAAATTAAAAAATATAAAATTTGACATCATTTGAGGTTTTGAGAAGAAATGATATTACATCAGTGATTAGTTCATTTCACACGATCTTAATAGACCTTGATATATGAATGATTAAAATAAGTTGATCTGATCTAAATTTCAAAGTCTGCATAAATAAGAGATGATAGTGTTGTGAATGCTCTATTCTTGATAATTTGTTTTATAATTTGTGTATAAAATTTGAAACTTAAATTGTCAATAGGCTAAAAGCGTTTTGAAACTACTAGTAATGTGAAAATTAAATATAATATGATTACATCTGTGCTTTAAATCCATTATATGCCTGGGTGTGTGTGTTAAAAGATCACTATCAGATAAAGAATATTAGCTTTTAATAAGGATTTTCCTATGAGATCAGTTTCGGGTTATGTCCTTAGCACTATTCATTCGATTTGCTTTAGTGCCCATGTCCCGAAAAGCATGCAATTTGAAGTATAATCAAGATATGTCCTTGACAACATCTGTCAAACATATACTAGCCCTTGGATCATATTGATATATCATCTTTACTGATTCCATTGAATTCATAATCCAGATAACAGTTGGATCCACGTGCCTGAATCTTATGATTCCACAAATATAAGCCAAAATATTGAATCATTCGATTCTAAATCTCATTGATTTCTTTACAATCCAATTTGGATTCTGCTATTCATGTGCTAAGTGATGTCTCCTCATTCTGAATATTCGGATAATCTTTAGTAAAATCTTATATATGTCTTGAAGATAGTGCATTTATTTTCTATTTGGCATATATGTGGGGTACACAATGTTTATCATCTAAATGGTACTAAATCACATGAATTTGGAGAATAAACGCTTATAGTTTCAAATAAAATAATATTGACAATTTTAAGAATTCAGGCTTTATATTTCAAATTCGGTATACATAAAAGAGCATTTTATAACCTGATCTTATTTACTTTGAAATTTATCGCGTATCATTTCAAATATTATTCAAATTAAACAAGTTTCAAAAAGAAAAAGATGCAAAATGCACAAAATTGAGTTGAATGGTCTCTTACTATAGGTTACCCTTTGTTTTTGATAATATGTGTGATGAATTAATTGAATACTGATATTATCTTCTTGCTCATGATGTACAAACCAAAAATATGTGATTTCAGTTTATTCAGGTAAAAATCAAAAATATGTGATTCTGTTTGTACAGAGAAAAATCAAAAATATGTGTTTCCGTCTGTATAGATAAAATTCAAAAAGATTTTGATTTTTATATTTTCCATGAAAATTTTAAACTTTTATTAAAATCGTTCGGGATTGAATCAAATATGTGTTGCTGACGGAAGTTCAAGTTTTGAAAGGTTGAAGTTGATAAAATTTGTGTTCAAGGCAAAAAGGTTGAAAATTAATTAAGTTCGCCTGTGTACAGTGAAGCGAACTTAATATGTTCGCTTAAATCAGTGAAGCGAACTTAATCTTCAGTCAAGGGTGAAGCGAACTTAAGGGTGAAGCGAACTTAAGGGTGAAGCGAACTTATCTTGTTCGCCGAAGGCTTGTTAAGCGAACTTAACAAGTTCGCTTAGTCAAGCGAACTTAATCTCAATAAGTGTTGAATCAGGCGAACTTGTCTCTCATCGTCTTTATCAGAAAATAAGCGAACTTGCCCAAATTTTTCGAAAATTTAAATCGGTGTTGTGAGTGTTAATTTCTGGTTGCCACTTGATCGAAATCACATTGCGAATCTAACAAAGGTAGTGTCGTTAATTTTCATCCGCTAAATTGAGTGTATTTGATGGTTTTTCATCTCGGTTTTCATCGAACTGTTTCAAGGCTGTTTTTGACCTAAATTTTGACCTAAATCTAAAATTGATCATCATTTTTGCTTATACTGTGTTATTCGATTGCTTGTGCATGGTTATTTCATGATAATGATCGATTTGCCGGAGTTTGAAAATCTGTGTGTTGAATTTGAAACGTCTCAAGTTCAGGCGAACTTGTTCCAAGCGAACTTGTTCGAAGTGAACTTGTCAGGCAAACTTAATAAGTTCGCCTCTTACACTACTAAGCGAACTTATTAAGTTCGCCTAGGGGTCAGTAGTGAAAAGGACTTGTGATATATATATTTTTTTTTTTTAAATTTTTTGTTTGATTTTTTTTGTTTGTTGTTTCATATATGTGTTAGTCTACTAATGTTTGTTGTGTTGTCCAAAATTTTTCACAGATGGCTCGACATGTCGAATATAAGCATAATCAAGTGGCGTTGTTAGATCCTAATTTGCCAGAAGCAGTTCATTTTCAGGGCATTATCAATTTTCTGAATCGATCAAGACTACATGTTGCATTATCTGCGGATCCTTATATTAGCTTGGTGTACATCCAACAATTCTAGGATACGGTACATCAAGATACCGATGTGGAACCACATGTCCTTCATGCAACAGTCAATAATACCGAGATTGCCATTTCAGAAGAGACAATTCGTGTTGCTCTAGATTTGGGTGGAAATGCTGAAGATCCAATATGTTATCCTAACACTCTTATTATGGGTTGTTTTCAAAGGATGGGTTATCATGGACGACAAAATGATACACAAGCTAGAAAAGGTGGACTAGTAGGTGAAAGGAGATACTTTATGCACGTGATTATACAATGCATCTCTCCGCGAAAAGCTGGTACAGTTGGCTTAAAGATGGCACTTCAAACAGCAATGGTGGCCTTAACTTTGATTAAAAGATTCAATTTTCCTCTGTATTTTTATCGGGAGATGGTAATGCAGATAAATCCAGCTGAAGGTCAAGGTTTCTTGATGTATTCACGATTTATTCAAATGACACTCAATCATCTTATTCCGAATCTTCCACAACATGCCATAAGATTGACTTTGACTTCGATGTCAAAACGTATCTTTACAGATTGTACAAAGGTGAAACAGCAAAATGCTGCGTTGATTCCAGTTAATACTCCACTGTTTGGGCACTTAATCAATCCTGATTATGTTGCACCACCTAATGATAATTGGTTTCATCCTAATGAACTTGCTCAAGCTCAAGGAGTTAACGTTCCAGCACAACAACAACAGCAACAACCACAACAACCTGCCCAACAACAACAGATACCAGTTCCACAACTTCAAGTTCAACAACCACAAATTCAAATTCCTATTCCTGAACAAGTTCCTATTCCACAGGCTGCCGTTAATATTCCGATTCAGGAACCAGTTCAAGAAGAGGTCGTTCATGATCCTAATCAAGATCTAGGTATGAACATGGATGATTTTGTTGATGAAGCTGTGAACTCGCCCATTCATGAACAAGAAGGGAATGTGGTGACAGACGCTGAGTCTAGTTCCAGTTCAAGTGATACAACATCATCTGATGATGACAGCACTGATTCTGATGAGTCTAGGGATTTTTCTCCAGGTCATTATGAACGGTTGGCTGCTATTCCACTGGCTAATGCTGGAAAACGCATTAAGTCTCAAGCCAGACGACCACGACGCAAGTCTGTTCGGGATCCTCCTTCCGGATCAGTACTTGGAAAAAGATCGTTGGTAGATGAGAGTTCTGACACTGACAGTGACTTTAATCCAGATCCTTCACGTCAAAAGTTAATGTCTGCGTCAATTGCTGCTGCAAGATCTTCTCAAGGAGTTGAAGATGCTAATTTTCTTGCTTCTCTGATCATTACTCCTCCACGATCTAAGGATCCATCTCCAGTTCATACTCCTGTTCCTCCAGTCATTCCTACTACTTCAAGTCCTTCTATTCCATAATCAACAGCTTGTCCGTCAAAGCCTTCTGATTCTGACAGGATTACTTTCCTTGAATCTCAAGTGCTGTCCCTACAAACACAAGTTAACTCACTTGTATCTATTGATTCACAACGGCAGCTGGTGATTCAGACTCAAGCTCAACAGATTGCTGAAATGCAAGTCTTAGTGTCCAAACTCGTTCAGCGTCTTGACACTCAAGGGAAGTTGAGGATACCTGATACTTGTCACACAGAGTCAATTCAAAGACGTGATGATGAAGACAATGATCCTGCTGGAAATATTGAGGGTGATCGTCAATACACTGACGCTAATCCTATATCTAGAGTTCAGGGGGAGTTGACATCACAATCTCTTGAAGGAAACAAAGACAAAGATACTTCTGGTACTAATGAAGAAGAAATTCTGTTATTAGAATTCTTTCAAGATTCAGAAGAAGAGGAAGCTGAAAAGATTGAATGTCTTGATGACATTGACGATTTATTCAATGACATGGAAGATGATATGTCAGACACTGAGATAGAAGAAGGAGAAATAGTGGAGATTGAAATAGAGAAAGATAAAGACAGTGTTACATATGAAGGCTGTGACGGTCTTAAGGTGCCGTATAACTTCATCCAAGAGGATGTTGTTCCTGAGTTCTCTTATGACGGAATAACTGACTCTATGGACTCTATTGAAGACGTCACATTGCCTGATGATACAGCCGAGTCAAAGATGGATACTGATGATGAGAATCTTCAATTCAATAAGGGTGCTGAAACTGAAACTACTCACACTGAGTCTCCGAAGATTAATGAAGAACCTGTGATGTTCAGAGATACAGGAATGACACGAGAACAGTGGAGAGAAGTTGTAAACAGTTGGATGAAGGTGCTACCCAAGTCTCCAGCACAACCTGCTCAGAAAGAGAAAAATGTGAATAAAGAGCAGTGTGTAGGAACGATCATAAGTTGGTTCTATGATGGTGAATCAAAATTGTTTGTAATCAAACAATCTGATGGTGTTCAATACTTAAAGCCAAGGATCAAATATTTCAATACCTTGCCGAGGTGTGAAATAAATGGTCTAGCTTCAAAGCCACTCATAAATAGATCGAAGAATGGTTTGGCTGATGTGATAGCAAACCTGATAAAGAAAGAAGGTAGTTCGGGTAAGTATGAACGGCTGAAACCACAGAAGGGAAAAAGAGTGAAGAACACAGATCCTAAGACTGGGAAAGTAACCTGGAGATACAAGTATAGACCAGTGCGTGCTATACACAAGATACCATTAAAGAATATTCCTCAAGACTTTCTTGGGAATATGAAATGGTGGTATGTTGATGTTAATACTGGTGAAGCAAGGGTTGAAGATAAAGATAATAAGGTCATTGTGTGTTTCTATGACGCAATGAATCTTATTAATTTTTCAAAGAAAGATCAAAGGACACTGCGAAAGAATGAGATCATGTATACTGATGAATGGAGAGAACAAGGTCTACAGTACAAAAGAGTTTTGGAGATATGCAGAAGATACGGTGAGCATGCTGGAAGCAGATTACCAGACAACTGGAAGAGTTCAAGATAAAGACTGAAGACAGAAGATCAAGCTATTGTCAAGGGGGAGTCTGTTAGGACATAGATTGGTAATGACAAAAGCTTGTAATAGTTAGATTTTATGTCTTTATGTTTTTGGTATGTAATTGTATAAAGTTGCTAAGTGTTTGTACAAGTGTGCCTAGAGGCGAACTTGTTAAGTTCGCCTGGTCTATCAGAGGCGAACTTAATAAGTTCGCTTAGGTCTAACTGAGGCGAACTTGTTAAGTTCGCTTAGTCTATTTCAGGCGAACTTAACAAGTTCGCTTACAGCAGGTTAGTTTCTATATATATAAGTTTACAGAGTCATTAGATACAACGCAGAAGAAAGAGAACAGAGTGAGTCTGATTGAGTCTGTAAACCATTGTGATTCTGAATATATTGGAGAAGTTTATTTACGCTTGTTTTTTTAAATTGTCGGTTAGTATATAAACGTTAATATGAAGGATTCCGCACTTCGTGTTATAGAAACGTCATATCACGAGTTCGATCAGTAGTTGAGTTACCTGGACCTACACAATCCCAGCAAGGACCCTAGAGGCTATGAGGTAGCAAGGATAGTTGCCAACATGCAAAAGCTTCAGCAACAACAGCAGTAAGAGAGTTTTGGTAGTATCAGTCTATGGGGAGTTTGTAGATAAAAAGACTGATGGCTACAAAATTCTCTAAGTACAACTGCTGCGGACACCACAGTTTTGTTGCTGACCAACAAGCTGCTGTGGATAAGCTTGTTTGCTAAGGATAGTTGTTCCCCTTCTGATGGACAACTCTGCTACGGACAGCCTTATCTGCTGAAAACCAGAGTTGCTACTGATAGGCTTTCCAACAGCATCAAACACTTGATGCTGCTGATAGGCAAATCATCAGCAGCTTTGGTTAGTTGAGTCTTGATGCGGATCACCAACTTTGCTACTGATAGCCATATGTGCCGAAGATCAATCGTTGCTGCTGATTGGCAAAGCAAAAGCAACTTTACTACTGACAACTTTCTGCTGCAGCTCTGACACATCTCATGCAGAAAGAATGTTACTGGTGCAGACAATAAAAGACAACAAAGCTCTCCTTCCAAGTATCCAAGCAATGATGCCTAAGAAGACGTTTGAGTAAAGTTATCCTTTGTAGTATTTGTTGTCTTAACGTGTAGTATAGCCTCTAGTATACAAGATCAACGGCTTATGTTCAATCTGATCCTTAGAATCAAGGGTCTGTCTTGATTCTAAGTTACTATATAAGTAGTGTATCATTTCATTGTACAAGTGTGCTTTCTTAGAGTTTTCTCTTTAAACATGTAACCATTGAAGCTTAATACTAATTGCATTTATCAGTATTCTTTGTGTTTACTTGTTTACATTACTTAGTTGTGATTGTTTCCGCCAATCTCAACTAGAATAGAAACGTCTTGTATTCACCGATCCTACAAATTTTAACTAAAAAATCTGTACCTAAAACATGATAAAATGAGAGGGTCAACTATAAATAGTTGGTGAGCATACATAGGTTTTGACACCACAAGTAAAGTTCAAATGTTTTGTGTACAATTCATATGATGCATGGTTTATAAAACATTTATGGAGAATCTAAGTTAAGCTAGTTGCACAAATAAAACTTTGTAATTGAAGGGCATAACAACACATGTTATCCTAATGTAGGGCATAACAACACATGTTATCCTAATGTAGGGCATAACAACACATGTTATCCTGATGTAAATGTAGGGAATAACCACACATGTTATCCTAATGTAGGGCATACCAACACATGTTAGCCTGAAGTGATGTATTTGTGTTTGCACATGTATATCATGTATGTATATGAAGCCTTAACAATTAGCATTCAAGCATAAATCACAAATAAACACATATGACCATATTGTAGAATTGTACGTGTGTAATTGTAAATAGTGTTTGAATGTGATCATGTTTCACCCCAAATATGTAAAAAAGAAAAAGGGACTATGTAAACTCACCTATATTAGTGGTGTAGATAGCCCAAGTACTAAGTTGCACAAGTGAATTTGCAAATCACAAACTTAACCTAGAGTGAAATTGTATGAATGTGAATTAATAACATGCACAAAGTCTATGGTAAAGCCTAGGGTTTAACGGGATTGGTTGTAGGGATTTGTGTAGGTCCACATGACTCATCTACAGATCGAACTCGTGACGTGACGTATCGAAGACACGGAGGGCGGAATCCAACTGTATCAACGTATGTATACATAAATTGACAATAGAAACTATACCAAAACAACAAGTAAATAATCTTCTCGTTGTATTCAATCAATCACAGAGTTTACAGAATTCCAATACTTCTCTCGTTCATTTGTTTTTAAAACTGAAACTGTAAACATCTATTTATAGACAAAAGACCTGCTATAGGTGAACTTAACAAGTTCGCCTCTAAGAGACTAGGCGAACTTGATAAGTTCGCCTCTAATGAGACAAGGCGAACTAGATAAGTTCGCCTATAGCAGAACTAATACAAACACTTAGAAAACATTAATACAAAACATAAAGACAATAAGATCTAAACTATTACAAGCTTTTCTCATACATTTATGTCCTAACAGACTCCCCCTTGACAATAGCTTGATCTTCTGTCTTCAGCCACTATGACGAGGTCTTCCAATTATCTGGTAATCTACTGCCTGCGTGCACTCCATATCTTTGACAGATCTCCAACACTCTTTTATACTGCAATCCTTGTTCTCTCCATTCATCAGTAAACATGATCTCATTTTTTCATAGAGTTATCTGATCTTTCTTAGAGAAATTAATAAGATTCATTGCATTATAGAAACTTACAATGACCTTATTATCTCTATCTTCAACTCTAGCTTCACCTGTATTCACTTCAACATACCACCATTTCATATTGCCTAGAAAATCATGTGGTATCTTCTTCAATGGAATCTTTTGCACCGCTATTACTGGTTTGAACTTATACTTCCAAGTCACAATACCAGTACTTGGATCAACCATCTTCACTCTCTTTCCATTCTGTGGTTTTAGCTTTTCATACTTTCCCGATCCACCTTCTCTTCTAATCAAATATGCAATTACATCAGCTAATCCAAACTTGGATCTATTTATCTGTGGTTTCGTAGCTAGACCATTCATTTCACACATTGGTAAGGTATTGAAATGCTTGATCCTTGGCTTTAAGTACTGAACACCATCAGATCGTTTGAGAGCAAACAATTAACTTTCATCATCATAGAACCAACTGATGATTAAATAATTTTTATAAAAGTTATTTATCTTATTTAAATGGGTTATTTTATTAAATATACAACTTTTTAACTTTAGATTTTTATATAAAACTTTATATTAATTTTAAAATTTATAAAATTCTAATTAGTTTAAATCCGTAAAATAAAATACCTATTTGTATAAAACCAAATAAAACTCTTACGCTTTATTAAAATAGAGAATGATTACACGATAATTATAATACAAGTGCGAGAACGAAAAATCCGAAACGTCACAAAGCCCAACTTCTTTTTGCGCAAGTCTCAAACCAGTTACGGCCCCTTCTTAATCTCGTGTTAATGCAAATTCAAAGTCGGCCTATAATAGAAAGGCGCCCCTGGTCCAGTGGTTTGCGCATGTGACCTACACTTGGTAGACCCGGGTTCAATCCGGGCAAGCCCCTTTTTATTTTTAAAACCGTTTTTACAACCCCATTTATTTTATAAAAATTATTTTATAAAACTCTATACCTTTTAGAACAGATTTGCTCAAGGATAAACAAATTCTAAATGAAAACAATTGTTTTTGCAATTTAAACTGTTTAAACACTTTATTTCCAATATAAATAAAATAATAATAATAATATGTGTAATTACTCATTTTAAATGCTAATTTTGTCAAGACTTTTATAAATAAATTATTCATTTTATACCCTACAAAATTATACATAGTCCCATGAAATCACTAATTAAGATTTAAAATTTATTTACACAAAGCTATATTTTTACTAAATATAATTGAGTGCACTTATGTTCGCATTTTATTTGTTCTTTATAAAAACACACTATATTTATAATAACTAAACAAAAAGAATTTAGTTATTTAAATTTGTCATCTTTTTACATTAATAAGTTCATTTAGGGTTTAAATTGTAATATGTATGTACACTATATTTTTGACAAATTATTATAGTAAAATTATTCATTTGGATTGTTTATATATTTATTTATTCACACTACTTGGGACACACTAGTATAATATTAAAATAAATAAATAAAAAGAGTTTATTTATATAAAGTATTTAAACCCTAAGACAATTGAGTTATACTTTGAGGTTCACATTTTTATTCAAATACAAGCATCAACTTACACACACTCATTTCATAGAATTTCAGAAATAGTTTGGTACAAATCCTCGCACTCAAAATCCGTTGAACCCTAAACTTACCTTAGACTTTGTACATGAAAATAATTCAAGTTCATACATTTTCGCTCTAGGTTAACTTGGTGATTTACAAGAATCACTTTTGCTATCTAGTTGTTGGTGCTATCTACACCATTAATACTGGTGAGTTTTACATAGCCCCTTTTACACTATTTTACACATTTTGGGGTGAAAACATGAATACTATATACAATAATTTGCAAAACTACACAATACAATTCCACCTTACATTCATGTGTGCAATTTGAGCTTTATGTTTGAGTACTAGGTATGTTAACTACTTTTGTGTGCAATTACATGTGCAATCATTAACTATACAAGCCGACGGTTAACAATGATAGATCTATTGAGTCTGACAAACCCATCCAGTTAGGGTGATTGTTACCGACAACACAATTTTGCATGCTAGTTACAAAGGTTTGACTGTACAACTTGGTTTCACAATAGTAACTCTCCATTTTTGCCTTATTAACCATGATATGTATGGATTGTATTCACACAACACTTTGATGTTATTTTGAGTCAAAACCTATGTATTCTCACCAACTTTTTAGTTGACATTGTTTTAATCATGTTTCAGGTACAGATGTTTGAGTTGATCAAGTTTGCTACACTTAAGTTGTGGACCTAGTTAATCAATAAATAAACATGTTATGTATTTGAATTTCATGTACTTGATTGGATTCTGTTTGATTTATTTTATGGAATAAAATGTGATGATTTAATATATTACAATATAGTAAACCATGTGTTCATGAACAATCTACATGTCCCTTCTCGACGTTTCTGCCGTCGGTTGGGGTGTGACATCTAGAGAGAAACCACCACAGAGAAAGAGAGGAACGCGGTGGCCGACCCCATCACGACGGCACAACCGGTGACGGCCATAGCAGTGACGGATCTGAGGTAGCGGCGGGTCTGGTGGTGGTGAGCGACGGAGAAAACGACGGGCTAGGGTTTCTCCTGAGAAAGAAGACGACGATGGTGATGGATGGCGGAATCGGCAGCAGGGATGTTGGTGGTGTTGGTGGAGACCCACAACAACGGCGGCGGCGGCGGCTAGGGTTTGCCTAGCATCGCCGGAGATGGTGGTTCTGAACCTGACTTTCCGGCAAGGAGAAAATAGAGGCGGTCCAGCCGCATCTCGGGCGGCAAACGACAGCCATGAGGGTTGCCGGCCTCAACATCCAATGAGCCCGAGGCTGGTCCTGCGTCTCCCGGATTTCCGACAAGAGAAACCCGGCTTCAACGAGGGTTAAGTGGGATTCCGGTAAGTCTTCTTTGACTACAGGCAATTTCTCATGTGCTAATAGTCGATCTGTTGATTTTTATCTTTTCCCCTTCGTTGCAAGGTTCATCTGCCGGCGATTAACGTTTTTTCGGTGACACTAGGGTTCCCGCGAGCTTCAATCAACCGATCTTGTCTTGTCTTGTGTTCGATCCTCCCGTTTCAAGGTATGTTTATACGATTTAGGGTAACTTTTAAAGTTTGGGTGTTTTCCCGACTAGATCTAGTGATTGTGGTGGCCGGGTTTTCATCCCCGAGTATAAAATGCGTGTTTTTAGACAGGATATGATTTTCCCGAGCCTTGGTCAACGAAAGTCAAATCTGGTCAACGAAAGTTAAACGTGGCCAATGCGAACACCGTGAAGTTTAGGACGTGTCGGTTCAGGACGTGTCGGTTCGTAAACGAGATGTTCAAAAGGTATAAAACGCGCAATAGAATATTATATTTAGTGACGCGAACATAAACGTGCTTGCGGTTAAGATTAAGTGTTGAGCCTAAATCGATTCTCTAACGGTAAAATATATATTAATGTGGCAAATTATATTATAGAACCGTAAATCCGTATGTTTCTCCAAAAGAGTGTCATTTGACAAAAATATATTTATTATTAGACGAGAGAACATATTCGTAAACATATTACCGGTTAAATGAGAATATTAAAGTCGGTTAACAAACAATTATCGTAATAAACAACATTTTAACCCGACCATATGTGTGTGTGTGTGTGTATATATATATATATATACACAAATGATAATTATTACCTTAGTCGTATAAAAGTTTACAAAATATTTGCATTATGTAAACCATTGATAATTAGTATTTGAGATAACTTGGATAACGACTATATTTGGTACAAACCCGTATTTTGAATACTATGTTGGACATTTTAAACCAATATGAATCAAGTTATGACCTTGCCGACTAAACAAGGGTTTTATAAATATTAATGATAATTATTAATGCTCATATGTTACAATTGAAGATAGATATGTATATATATATATATATATATATATATATATATATATATATATATATATTCATTATATAAAACCAAACGATTATTATATAAAATAACATTGGACACGAACATGTATAAATATATATATATATATATATATATATATATATATATATATATATATTATGTAAACATACATTTTGAGGTAAACAAGGGGGACTATTATATTTAATGGGTAAAATTATATATATATATATATATATATATATATATATATATATATATGTTTTCGGTTAAAACTTGAATAAATAAAATATGTTAATGGAATATACTAAATTAAGTATATTTACGCATATATGTTTGCATAAGGTCGAACAAATCATAATAAGGAACACTTATTTAGAGATACAATATGGTACAAAGATGTTTTGAGATTTTGAAACTATATAAACATATGAATATATTTATATTTATAAACATGTGTAGGAATCTCTTACGAGTCATTAAATTATTTAATAAATTATAAAGTCACATATATTTTGTCACATGACACACGAACATGAATTATCATTACCAATTACACGTGCACCCAACTATATATGTTCGTGTACACGACATAGTAATATTTTGGAATGCAACTATTGAAACATATTCGAGTTGAGAAACCCGAATCTAACTAAGCAACTAATATTACCGAATGTTACACCAATACCATATACCGAATTGGTAATATCGTTAAGGATCAATAGAGCTCAATCGCACCTGTGATAACTCAACACGAGTTAAGACTCGTTTTACATTATTAGGGTCAGCCTACGAATCTCATAAAGTACCTACATGTGTCGTAGGACATACATCTGTGACTGTTACATCACGTGAACACTGTTTTCATTACTATCAGAAGGACATTAGTATTCTTAACACGTCATCAGGTGAGTTTCACGGCCCCTCTTTATTTTTAAATGTTTTAGAAACATCGGGGGAGAAACATACCTGCTTTACACGTTTGCAAACATTAAACATATTTACTTGATACGTTTGGAGAACACGAAGTATA
The DNA here is from genome assembly GCA_023525975.1 of Smallanthus sonchifolius. Taxonomy (NCBI): domain Eukaryota; kingdom Viridiplantae; phylum Streptophyta; class Magnoliopsida; order Asterales; family Asteraceae; genus Smallanthus; species Smallanthus sonchifolius. The sequence continues at coordinate 34,288,297 of CM042042.1, forward strand.
TTTACAACTAATTTTTGTATGATAACAAGAAAACAAGACCCGACCTTTATGTTTGCATGAGTTAACACATATAGAGCGCTGAAAGTCCCCTGACCATCATATTTATAATCATTAGCTATAGATTAGCCTAGGATTCTATGGATAGTACTATTGGGATTGACACCCCCGGTCATGGTTAGTCGCGCTAACCGTGGGTCCCTCTAGCTAAATGACTGCATAGTGTTCAAACATTTTCTCGTGAGGTACGAGTGAAGGGCGAAACACCTGTGTCATGGTTTGATTATGCCTCATGTATGTACATATGATTTGTACTCTTAGCTAGTTTACAAATGGGTCAACATTACTTGTTTTGTTTATCATATACATTGAATCGTTTTCATGCAGATGGATCTGCCAATCTTTGTAGTGCAAATTGCTTTTGTTTTCATTGGGAAAACTACTCGTTTTATGACCATGAGGTCATCACTTGTTTTCATTGGGAAAACTATTTGTTTTATAACTATGAATTCATCACTTGTTTTCATTGGGAAAACTATTCATTTTATGACTATGATCACTTGTTTTCATTGGGAAAACTACTCGTTTTATGACTATGAATTCATCACCTGTTTTTATTGGGAAAAACTACTCATTTTATGACTATGAAGAAGTAATCACATATTTTCAAGGAAAACGACCTTACATTGCAACAATTAAACCTGTGAACTCACCAACCTTTGTGTTGACATTTTAAGTATGTTTTTCAGGTAATTCAAAGCTACGACACAGGTGGAATAGGTTAACCCTTCAGATCAAAACCTAGAAGTCGAAAAAGCAAGATTGTCAAACTTCGAGTTGGTTTTGACCTATATGGTTCTAGGTCATTATACTATTTCATTTTAGTTTTGTAATGGTGTTCAATATATTTAGAAGTCTTTACTTTAGCTTTCACTGTTGTGTAATGTTACCAATCATTGTAACCTGGACTTATTTATTTATTATTAAATGAATAAATTTGGGGATGTGACAAAATTGGTGTAGTTGACTTATGGGTTGAAAGGTTGAATTGGGTGTTGGAGGTTTGGTTAAGGATATGAAAACCATACTAAGTTAGGGTGTTAATATTTAGCTCATAGGTGTGTCTTGAATCTCAATTTGGTGAATGAATTGAGATCATAAGACTACTAAATGCAAGTTGATTATTTAGGTGATAAAGGTGTTGACGTAGCTAGCTTTGAATACCAAGTGGAATCATCTCTGGCAAAAGGTAAGTGCTTTGCACTTACTTAGTTGTAGATATGTCAGTAGGTACATCCAAATAGAACTGTGCGGTTAAAATCTATTTATGTGTGGTGTGATGATATAATTTGACTTATGTGGTTAATAGTCAAACTAAATGTGTTAATTGGTGTAGTTGACTTATGGGTTGAAAGGTTGAATCGGGTGTTAGAGGTTTGGTTAACGTTGTGATAACCAAACTAAGTTAGGGTGTTGATCTTTAGATCGTAGGTGTGTCTTGAATCTCAATTTGGTGAATGAATTGAGATAATAAGATTACTAAATGTAAGTTGATTGTTTTGGTGGCTTTAAAGACATATATGGCGTTAGTTACATCTAAATTGAAGAATGAATTGGAATCATGTCTAGCAATAGGTAAGTGCTTTGCGCTTACTTAGTAATATATATGGCGTTAGTTACATCTAAATTGAATTGTTAGGTTAAAATCTATTTATGTGTGGTGTGATGATATAATTTGACTTATGTGGTTAATTTTCAAAGTAAATGTCGTAAATTGGTGTAGTTGACTTATGGGTTGAAAGGTTGAATTGGGTTTTGGAGGTTTGGTTAAGGTGATGAAAACCATACTAAGTTAGGGTGTTAATCTTTAGCTCATAGGTGTGTGTCATGAATCTCAATTTGGGGAATGAATTGAGATCATAAGACAACTAAATGCAAGTTGATTGTTTAGGTGATAAAGGTGTTGACGTATGTGACATGTAGAAAAAAAAAATTTTCTAATTTATGGGACGAAAATTCTTCCAACTAGGGGATGATGTGACAATCCAGACATTTAGAATTAACCTCGTTAGTAAAATCAGTTAAATCTTAGCCAAGTTAATTCAATTCCAAACCACAGCTACGGATCCTGTCATTTCTTGATCTTAAACTGCAAGGACTAATTGTGTAATTAGTAAAAAATCCATCCTTTTGACCTTGCAAAGTCAAAATTGACCATATTTTATCCCTGTTGACTTTTAAAAGTCAAACCACCTTGTTCTTGATTCAAATTAGTGATCCAAAACCAAAATCGGATCGAATTCATAGATTGTTCGCGTGCAATCCATTCGTGGTTAGTGTTGCATACTTGTGTGGTGCTAATTACTATGCTTTACTCAGACTTAGGTGAGTTTCACGGCCCCTTTTTACTTGTTTTCCTACTGGGGGAGAAACATGCATATACACAAACATCATTTTATTATTTTCCCGCTGGGGAGAAACATGCATACAAACAAACAGTATTTTACTTGTTTCCCGTTGGGAAGAAACATGCATACGAACAGACATCCGTTTACTTGTCTTCCCTCCGAGGAAAGACATACACATGAGCGGACATGGATCACATAGTATTTCATTACCACTTGTTTACCTAAGTGCAAACATAACATGCAAAGTCCTTACACACTCGGACCGTTAATATATAGAGTATAGTGAGGAAATTTGAGTAGTACTACTAGGTTTACCCGGGTTAGTCGCGCTAACTTGATTGGAGGTCTAACAGGTGTAAATTGTCCTAAACACTTGCCATTGTTGATGTTAGCAATGGTGAAACGCACCTAAACACAATCAGTCAGCTTCGGTTGCGAACGCTTAGAGTAACTTGTACATTGTCTAGCTAGCAATAGGTGTGACTCACGTATGTGGATCCACTGGTTATAGAGAACTAGGATTGCATACTAGACTATAACCTCACACATTAGTTATATGTCATAGACATTTGGGTTTTGGCACCTATATATTACGTTACAGGACGATGTCGTCATCACCACCTCCATCACCTAAGGCACCGGAACACGATGCACCCATTCTACCTTCACCGTTGCCCAAAAGGCGTCGGACCAGTTCTGATGATGACTCCTTTGAACATGGTGAGCCCAGCCATGTGCGGGCAAGAGATGAACCGCATAATTAGGATTGGTACCCTAAGATGATCCAAAGTTGGATCTAGAAGGGAAATGTTCCATCGCCGTACTTTGGTCCCACATCTTCATCATTGATTTTACCTAGCTTACCATGCACCATGGAGCAAGCTTTTGCGGCCTTTATGAGTTTTATGACTAAGGAACTAGGAAATATAAGGGATGCTGCTAGTGAGATACCCGGCACTCTGCACCGTGAGTCACAAATAGTTGAGAATAAGGAAGAGATAGAGCTTTTGACCGCAGAAGTAGCAGTAACAGACCAGGTCCATAACCATCTAGTAGACAGAGTTCAGCACTTAGAAGCAAGGGTGGACACCTCAAATGATGATGCTGAAGGGATATTGAGCAGGGTGGCACATCTAGAGGCCCAAATGGAGGCTGCCCTTTGGCAAGGGAATGCAACGCCTTCTGAATCCGAGGAGGAGCCATTCGAGGAGGAGCCAGTCGAGGAGGATGATGCTCTATCATGCATTTCCTCAGAGGACGATGATGCTTGATGTTTTATCTATTCTTATCTTTCCTTTTTATTATCTTATGCTTTGTTTATGTTCTTTCTATTTTCTAAACCTAAATGGGTAAGGTTGTTCCCATTAAATAAAAGCTCATAAGAAGTTTAAAATGTTGAATTATTTATCTTGTAGCCGTTACAACTTATTTAATTACGAAATATTAGATGTTGTGTTTAGTTATCATTTCCCTACTTGTACAAATATAATATTTGAAATGCGATATATTTCTCATTATTTTGTATTTGTGAATGTGAAGAATTATGTCTGGAAGAGGACGCGGAGGTCATGCTGGTGGTGGAGGCACCATCAACATGATGGTAGCTGAGTTAGCAACACTGATCAATGATAGTGTGGCTGAGGCTCTAGCAGCACAGAATGCTGCAGGTAAATACAGTACTCATTGACTAGTGAAGTCAATTCACCCTGAAGGCATTTTTCCCAAGCCTTATAACCTCAATTATATACAATGTTTCTAATCCAGGTCAACAGAATAATCAGCCAGCATGTACATTTAAGACGTTCATGGACTGCAAGCCCCACACTTTCAGTGGAGCTGAGGTTGCTATCGGACTGCTCCGATGGTTCAAGAAAGTTGAGTCTGTGTTCACCATGTGCAACTGTCCTCTAGCAAATCAGGTCAAGTTTGCATCAGGTACTTTGGAGGGCCCGACTCTTACATGGTGGAATGCTCAGGTCCAGATGTTGGGTCTAGCAATGGCTAATGCACTGCCGTGGGAAGAGTTCAAGACAATGATGAAGGAGGAGTACTGTCCTCGAGATGAAATTCAGAAGCTAGAAGGGGAATTCCGGAATCTGAAAATGGAAGGTTCTGAAATTGAGCTTTACTCTACCTGTGACATCCGAAAATTTAGGGTTAAATTCGTTAACCAAATTCTGTTAATTCTTAACAAACTTAACTCAATTACAAACCTTGGGGACTAATTCTGTCTATATCCAAACTCAAACACACCTAAAGTGGCAGGGACCAAAGTTGTATTTACCCCAAACCAAATCTGTTGACTTTTTAAGTCAAAATCAAAGGTTTTGTGTTCTGTTGACTATTTTAAAGTCAAATCCCATTGTTCTTAATCCACATTCGAACTCATAACTGATTAATGGTCCGAATTCGTAACTGATGTGCATGTTAAAACCATTAACGACAATCATTGGAGCAGTTAACAGTATTATTGATTCAATTTAAACCCAATTATGAGCACTTAAGTTGGAACCGTCGACCACCATAGCAAAACCATCAAATTCAGTCGTCTGAATTGTTATTCCTCACAACTAACTCTCTGCGCATACTAAACGAACTCCTTCGAACATGTTTCACGCATCAATTCTGTCGGAGAAAGGACCAGAGACGCCAAAGGCTAACTCACGCAACCCGCGACTAGGTTTAAGCCGATCTCCATCGATCCAACATCAATCCAGGTAATTGAACATTCTTATAGCTTCGTTTTCATCTATAGAATAAAAGCCCTCTGTCTATTAGGGCTTACAACACCGAATTAAACATGAACCTATTTTAGGGTTCATGTACATTCGGGTTTAATTGAAATCCACTCTAGATTCAATCCGAATGCAATTAAAATGCATGGTTAGTTTCAAAATCTCATACTCTGTTAAAGCCCTATACTAATTCGGTCTTTTAACATCAAATCGACCATAAACCGAATGTAGGGTTCATCGCGACTTCGGGCTAATCGAACCCTATCCAAAAACAATCTAATGGAACTACATGATCAGATTCGCAAAGCTTCACTCTTTGAAAGCCCCTTGAATCCAACCACTAACATTATCAGATTTTATCAATTAAATCCCATGTTCTTAATCTAGGGTTCGACACTTTCAAATCGGAAATTAACAATCCTAAACTTGTTGTTTTTGCAATTAAAACTACCCACAAACTCGAATTTGACTAATGAACAAAACCCCTATGATCCTTTGATTAATCGAAACCGAATTCGAGGGAATTGGGGTGGAGTTTGAATTCGGTTCGCAAGGGAGAAGATCACAGAGGTGATTATGATTAAAACTATTTCTAAATCGATTTGAATGTGATTCCCTAGCCTGTTGTCTTGGTTAGTGAGCATGGCTGTGGAGGAGGAGACCCGGGTTCGAGTCCCTCCACCCGTTTTTCTTTTTAAATCATTTTTAAACTATTATTTTTAATATAAAACCTATCCCAATACTATTATAATTATATAGTAATATGTTTTAGCACCGGAAAAACACCCGTAGGCTCGGGTTTGATTTTATAACTCATTTGAATATCATTACCCACTTTTATAATAATATATTTATATTATTTTCAAACCACGACTCCATATAAAATAGTATATTTATATTATTTTCAACCCGTGACTCCAATTAAAAATAATATATATTTAGATATTATTTTCAACTCGTTTATAAACTTCGCGTAACGTTTCAAACTAATAAATATAATTATTTATATTATTTACCCACGTTTAATTTCCTCGAATAAAAATAATAGTTTTATTATTTTTGTCACACATTTTAAATAATCACGTTATTTCTCTAAAAATAATATATTAGTTGTATTATTTTCCTAGCCATTATTTTAATGGTACAAACGCACGGATATATTTAATTATTATTATATTCGTAATTAAGAAACCTTTGACACGAAACGTATTTATCTTAAAAAGTATATTAAGAAACCCTTATTCCCGTGGACGAGTTCGTCTACTCGTTGATCCTTAAAATGTTCTAGGACGTTCAAATCCTTCCGTGTCATCGTCACAAAAATCTCATTGTATCCCTGATTATCATGCTTATAATTCCAGGACATACTTATGTAGTTCACAGGCAAACTCGTGTGTTTCCAACTTGCATCCTTGTGTGGTGCTATCTACTCGTACACAACTCAGGTGAGTTTCACGGCCCCTTTTTACTTGTTTTACTATTGGGGGAGAAACATGCTTATACACAAACATTATTTTACTTGTTTTCCTATTGAGGAGAAACATGCATACTCACAAACATTATTTTACTTGTTTCCCATTGGGGAGAAACATGCATACACACACATATCATTTTACTTGTTTCCCTGTTGGGGAGAAACATGCATACGAACCGGCATCAGTTAATTGTCTCCCAGCCAGGGAGAGACATACACACGGACATGGATCACATAGTATTTCATTACCACTTGTGTACCTAAGTGCAAACATAACATGCAAAGTCCTTACACACTCGGACCGTTAATATATGGAGTATAGCGAGGAAATTTGAGTAGTACTACTGGGTTTGACAAACCCCACCCGGGTTAGTCGCGCTAACTTGATTGGAGGTCTAACGGGTGTAAATTGTCCTAAACATTTGCCATTGTTGATGTTAGCAATGGCGGAAGGCATCTCAAACATAAACAGTCAGCTTCGGTTGCGAACGCTTAGAGTAACTTGTACATTGCCTAGCTAGCAATCGGTGTGACTTACGTATGTGGATCCAGCAACACTCAAACAATTTATTTACATACAAACATGTGAACTCACCAACCTCATGTTGACACTTTTTTTACATGTTTCTCAGGTCGCTTTGGCATAGGTTGCACACTTAGGACATGCATGGAGTCCTACTGTCATATCATTCATTTCAAACACTTTAAACAGTTTTACTTATTTACATTAATTGACGCTTGTTGCGTGTAATTACTTTTGATTTCATTCTAACGTTTACGCTTCCGCATTTAATTCTAAACATTTATGTTATGACTTTTTTTTAGTCTCATATAGTGTCGTTTGATGTAACTAATGATTGAGATCCTGGTTTGTCACGCTCATAACGGTAGAACTTCGTTAGTGGATTTTGGGGGTGTGACAGATGGGTATCAGAGCCAGGTTATAGAGAACTAGGAATTGCATACTAGATTATAACCCACACACATTAGTTACACGACACAGACTCTCATACATACTACACGTAGCATCTACACATACATTGCATTGCAGGCATGATGACATCATACATATCACCCTCTGTTGACGAGGGGCAAGTCATTCGCATTGCATCATCATTCCCAGTGGTGACACTTGGGGAATCATCAGAACAACATCCACTCCTGTCCGAGGGCAGCAAAACGGAGCCTTCGGAGGAGTCACTCCCTCCACCATCATCTGTCGGGTATGGTGGGCCTTCTCAAGTCCATGTTATGGACGACACTCAGCACTAGCACATGTCTCTCTGGGAGTTGAATTTCGTCGGAGGCGAGTCCCTCCTGCACCCACTAACAACAATACGCCGTGTGAAGGCAGACCGTTGCATGCATTATTGTAGAATCCATTGACACATAGAGATCATCACTTTCCTGAGCCATGGGCTCGCGCTTTGGTTGATATTCTATTGAAGAAAGATTGACCACAAGATTGAGAACACCTTGCTCATTGTATACTCAAACCCTATCCTGGCTCAGTTGGAAGGACGGCTACTTTGCCTCTTCTAGTAACACATATCCGTGAACTAGTTTCACTTCTCGAAGTCGCATTTCATGTGCATGTTCCCATCTACAATCCATCGGATTGAACTCTCGTATTATGTTCTAACTCAAGTGAATACTCAGATCAAACAAATCCCGACTACTCATCCTGATATGAGTTCTAGTTGATCAATTTATGGTTGATAACTAAGCCTTTCGATGACTTATCATATCTGAAAACACTCCGTACTCGACAATAAAATTTGACGAACATTTTGACACAAGACAGGGAGAAACTAGGGTGAACATGCAAAGCAAATTATCATTACGGGTGCACACATAATAGTAATTTGAGGTGCATGTAAGTCCTGGTGAAACCTAGTGTGTGGATAAATGGTCCTAATCTGTGATCTACATACTTATATTTCCATTGACGGTAGAAATTCACGTAACCCGCTCAACGACTAGTTGATATCGTTATACCTGTTCAACAATTGATAGACGCGACTATCAGATTGAAGATGTTACATTGAACTATCATCAATTGGATCCATCATTTGATTTCACTCATGTAAGAGCCTTAGTGAACTTAAGACTCTCATCCAGACTTGATCAATGAAACCATCTCGGTTGAAACTCTAATAGAACCTCGTGGTAAACCCACCGACTCCAACTATGTAAGCGGAAATTGGGAATTCTTCCTAAACTAACACGTTATTCCTTACACTACAACAATATATTCCATTTGACCTTGTTACCTCATCCTGTGACTAATCTGTGGTCTAATTTGATTTATACCCCAGCATATCCAGTTATTTCAGTGACCTCACGAATTTCTTACTTGAGCAGTCGTACTCCAACCCTACTAGAAGCTAAGTACACCATAGAAATAGCTGATGGACAGATAATTGATGCAACTCACATTCTTAAGGGTCGTAAACTTGAATTGGTTGGTCATCAACTTGACATTGACCTTATGCCAGCCACACTCGGCAGCTTCGACGTAACTGTCGATATGGATTGGTTATCTAAGAACCAAGCCGAAATTATTTGTTATGAGCAAATTTGTTCACCTACCTCTCCCGGGTGGAGAAACCCTTTCTGTCCAAGGCAAAAAGAGTGGTGCTGTCGTGGGCATCATATCTTTCGTGAAATCATAAAAGCACCTACGTAAAGGTCATACATCCATTTTGGCTCTCGTCGCCGAGCATCCATCTGAGGAGAAGGAGATTGACGACATCCTGATCATTCGTGATTATCCGTAGGTATTTCCCGAAGATCTACCAGGTCTTCCACCGTATCTTAAAGTCGAATTCCAAATTGACCTAGCACCCGGAGCAGCGCCTATTGCTCGGGCACCCTGTAGACTTGCACCTAGTGAATTGCAAGAGCTATCCACACAACAGCAAGAGTTGTTAGATAAAGGTTTCATTAAACCTAGCTCATCGCCATGGGGAGCTCCAGTCCTATTTGTCAAGAAGAAGGACGGGACCGTCCGCATGTGCATCGACTACCGTGAACTTAATAAAGTAACCAATAAGGACCGTTATCTTTTGTTTTAGAATAGATGAGAATGTCATCAATGAAAACGATCACGAACTTGTCCAAATAAGGTTTGCATACACGGTTCATGATATCCATGAAAACCGCAGGTGCATTAGTCAAGCCAAAAGGCATAACCATGAATTCGTAGTGACCATATCTAGTCCGAAAGGCAGTCTTTGGAATGTCTTCATCGAGGACACGAAGTTGATGGTATCCGAAACGAAGGTCAATTTTGGAGAAACATGTTGAACCTTGAAGTTGATCGAAAAGATCGTCGATACGGGGTAAAGGATAACGGTTCTTGATTGTAAGCTTGTTGAGTTCACGATAATCGATGCACATTCGAAACGATCCATCCTTTTTCTTTACGAACAACACGGGAGCACCCCAAGGTGAATGGCTTGGTCGGATGAATCCTTTGGATGAGAGTACTTGTAATTGGCTTGCGAGTTCTTGCATCTCGGAAGGTGCAAGACGATAGGGAGCTTTTGCCACGGGAGTTGCTCTGGGCACAAGGTCAATACGAAACTCTACTTGTCTTGGAGGAGGAAGACCGGGTAAATCCTCGGGGAATACCTCGGGAAAGTCTCGAATGATCGAAATATCTTGCAGTTTCTTACCTTTGTCTTTCGTGTCAACTACGTGGGCCAAGAAGGCAACGTACTTTTTCCGTAAGTACTTTTATTCCAATGTGCAAGACATGAGTTGAAGACCACGACACGGTTTTTCACCGAAAATAACTAACGTGTCGCCCGAAGGGAGAGGTATACGAATGCATTTTTCATAGCAAATAACCTCGACATGGTGCTTGGATAACCAGTCCATGCCAATTATAATATCAAAGCTTCCCAATTGCATTGGAAGGAGATCAACAGAGAATTCATGATTATTAAGCTCAAGATTGCAGTCGCGGATAACATAATTTATAGTAATAGATTTTTCGTTTGCTATCTCCACGGAATAAGAATTGTCAAGTTTCGTTCTTTGTTTCGCAAGTCGAGATTCAAAGGTAAGAGACATAAAACTCCTATCGGCACCGGTATCAAATAAAATGGATGCATAATGATTGTTTACGAGAAACGTACCGTTTATCACGTCGTTGTTTGCTTGTGCCTCATTAGCGTTTATATTAAACGCTCGTCCTTGAGGACCACCTTGATGATGAAGTTTTAGGCATCGGTCACGAAAATGGTTTGGGTCTCCACATTCGTAACATGCCCGACCATTGAGAAGTGCCGGATAGTTTGGACGGTTGGTTGGAGCAGCTTGATGGACGGGAGGACGGGTACGGCAAGTAGTGACCACGTGTCCATATCGTCCACAGCTTGAACACAATCGGCATGGTAAGTTGGCAGGATGGTGGTACTTGTAGGTCTGACATTGGGGATTTGGACCCAAATAAGGTTTCGGGTTTTGACCCAAAGGGGCCACTTGAATAGCAGGTACGGTGGGAGTTACGGCTGCGAAGTTTCGACCCTTTCGTTTCTTGTTGCGGTTTGAAGACTTGGGATTTACATCCTTGACGGCCGCAAGAGTAGAAACAACTTTCTTGGAACCCTTTCTTGTTAGTGTTCCGGCTTTGACGTGGTTGTCGGACAGCGTAGCGGATAGACGGATAGCAGCTTCAAGTGTGGGAGGATTGCTTCCTAACACAGCATCCTGAATTTGCATAGGCAGCCCGCCTATGTATTTTTCAATTTCCCGAGTAAGGGGAGTGATCATATGAGGTACTAATAGGCTCAGCTCTTGAAATCGGGTGGTGTAAGCCAGATTCTCCCCGCTGTCTTGGGCAAGATCCCAAAACTCAGTCTCGAGCTTCCTCGTTTCATTTCGAGGACAGAATTCATCAGTCATGGCTTTCTTCAAATCATCCCATGATAAGGATGTAGCAACCTCAACACCACGAGTGCGTTTCTCACCGTTCCACCAGGTGAGGGCTCTCTTTTGAAGTACACTTGTGGCATAGCGAACCCGAAGATTATCGGGACAGTCACTGTTTAAGAACGTGCTTTCCATACTTTCAAACCATTGTAGTAGGCCGGTAGCACCTTCACTCCCGTAAAATTTTGTAGGGTTGCACGTGTTAAAGTGCTTAAACGTGCATGGAGGCGGGTTGGTACCACCGTTTCCCTGGATGTTGTGAGACTCGTCACTGTTGTTATTGGCTTGGGTCATTTGTCCTACCAGTTGGGCAAGAAGAGTAGCAAGATCCGGGTTGGAAGTGCTAGAGTTTGCACGTCGAGGAGGCATTCTAACATCATAAGAAAAGACAATGATACTTTAGATAATGGGGATATATATGAGTTATAGTGGGAAATAATGTAAGCAGAAATACGGAATTCATCATGTCGCGTGCCAATGTATGTGTATTTATTCAAGGTTGATGGGGAAAATAAGCCATCTATTCCGGGTAGGAGATGAAGTCATAGATCATTATTCACGTAATTGGAATTGCCGGGATTCGCATGCACTACAAATCGTTATTACGTGTGCACCCGTAACAATGATTTGTTTTGCATGTTCATCTAGTTCTTCCTATCTTACTATAATGTCCCCAAAATTTTGAGTTTAAGTTCGGATCGTATTCTTGAGAATACAATGACTTATCAACGTTAAGTAATTCCTCAAAACTTTCAAGGAGACATGCTTTAGCCTATAGGTAAACACTCACTTTAGGAATTCCCAGGAAAGCATACGGGTCCATTTATTTGGATTTATACGAAATGCTTTCCTAAACAGAAAACTCAATGTACAGGTGTCACCCTTCCAGATTGCACATGTCCTTTACTGGTTTTAAGAAATTAAGTCGTTGACGAGATTTTCAAGATCTTAATAGACTTCAGAGTCTATGAATATAAAATGTGTAGAAATGTTGCAAATAGTATGGATGAGGAAAGAGTATGGATAAGGAGGTGTAGTGTATTTGTTTGCATATGTTTGTTTGTCAAATGTATATGTAAAGTATGTATTATGTGGTTAAAGTCTTGTATGTATGTGTATAAGTCTCATATACCAAACTTGGGAAAATTCAAATAATACCTAATTACAAATAATTAACATAGCAAATAATCATTTAGCACGTAACACATAAGAGGGACTCCTAGGGTTATAGTCTAGGTCATTGTGTCTAATAACCTAATTCCCTATAACCATGGCACTGATACCAATCTGTCACACCCCAACCGATGGCGGAATCATCGAGGCGGACAATGGAATGATTGTTCAAAAGCACATGATAGCTAAAATATTTCATAATTCATTAATCTAATTAAAAACAACAAATATTCAAGTACAATACAATTCAAATAACCTAGTCTACTTCAAAACATTGATTTAATTAACTAGGTCCATAAGTTCTTAAGTGGAGAAATCTTCAACAAGCAATCACATATCCAAACCTGAAACAATATTTAAAATCAAGTGTCAACTATAAAGTTGGTGAGTACATAGGTTTAGTGGAACCGATAAATAGTAGATAAAGCGTTTTGCAACTCATTGTTTATCTTGTTAAACATAGCATATATGGTTGTTTCATTTATCTAAGCACAATTCAAACCTTGATTGACACGCTTGAACATAGCACAGCAGCTAGGTCCGGAATGTTTGAATATAGTTACCCACTATATCCGATATGTTTGAATATAACACGCGGCTATATCCGAGTATGCAGTAATAAACACCCTAACCGGGTGGGCTGGTCAGGCACAATAGATCTATTTATATTACTGTTGGTTTTCTTGTGTTTAAAGTAAATGAATGTACACCCAAGATAATTTAAGCATATAATCCATATGTATAACACGTATAAACAGTTTGATGAGTAGCATGTATAATGTTTCACCCCAAAGTATGTAAAAAGGTAAAATAGGGGCTATGTAACTCACCTGGCTAGCGGATGTTTTAATCCACGAGTGCGGGTGATAAGGATGTTGAAAACTAAGCACGATGAAAACCTATGTAGATAAATATGTATTATTGTATGTTTGTATATGTGTATTCGTATTTAAATGTGTATAGGTTTATAATAACATTCCTTAAAATTATTTGTATAAAATATTGTAGTAAAATAATAATGATTTTTAGTAAAATTTAACATCTAAAAATATATATTTAATCTTGTTAAATATTTATATTTTTAAACAAGTAGATATTATTTTTATAAAAAAAATTCTATTTTGTTTATTTATTTTATCATTATATATATATATATATATATATATATATATACTTTCTTGAATTAAAACTTATTTAAACAAGTTTATAAAATATAGGGTTTGTTATTTATTATTTTAAAACTTTGACGGGTTAAATATGCGTGACGAAAAAAATGGTTTAATTGTTTCCAAGATAAACGAACGAGTCAACCAACTCGTAATAGTTTTCATTGTATAGGGAAAATATTAAAATATGATAAAATAAAAAAATAAAATAAAAACAAAAAAAATTTGGGTTGGGCCGGAGGCCACAAGAATCGAACCCGCGACCTACAACACAAACACACACGCGCATAACCAACCGGGCTATCGCCCATCACTGGTTATGTGTGTGATGTTTAATACATAACACATATGCGAATTGGTCGCTGGTTCTCGGCAACCGGTAAACCAGTGTCCGAGGATATTGGTTTGCCCGGTGATCGATGGTCTGAGGCCGAGATTTCGATGGGGATAGATTGCTTGTTGATAATAGAAGGTAACAGAACCAATTTGAGGCTCGAACCTGGTCGCGAAGGGTCTGGTCGGCAGGGTCCTAAATCCGAAAATGTCAAGAATGGGAATCAAACTTCGGGATGGAATTAGACTCTGATATTCTGGTCCCAGCTTCTCTCAGAGACGACGAACACAATGGTAGTTTCAATTTTGAGTGAGAGTGGGTGGAGAGGGGAGGGCGAGCTCGTGCAGGTTCGGTAATGACTTTTTATAGCCGAGCTCGATCCTGATAATGAGACAAGCAATTGAGCATGTCCAGACACTCATTTGGACGAGGCGAAACTGTCGCGCCATCTTGCAGGTGTGGAGGTTGACTGTCGGGGCCGAATTCGTGGCGTGGACTTTCGGCCACAAACACGATCAGGCTTTCTGTATGCCGGGGAGACAAATTGGTCGAGGGCTTTCGTTCACGTGGGGACGACGAGGTCAGGGAGACCAAAATCTATTGTCGAGGTGCAGGGAACAGACGTGTCGGGGGTTCGCCGGAAAATAGCTCGGACCGCCGTTCAATGGGGAAGACGGCCGGAATTGCGAATTGGGAAATGGCATAATTGGTCCCTGAAGTTTGATTTTGTTTAAATAAAGTCCCTGAGATAATTACGGATGGGTCCTTGTGGTTTTATTTGGCCATGTTTAGCCCCTTAACCGGTTTTTGTTTAAAACCTTTTAGTTTGAAAATTTTCAAAACAGTCCCCTCAACTTTTTTATAAATAAACTAATTAAATTTCTTTTTAATTTTAAATTTTATTTTATAAACTTATATTATTATTATTATAAATATTTTTATAAAAGTTAACTATTTTATTTAAATAGGTTATCTTATTTTATATATAAGCCTTTTTAATTTAGATTTTTATATAAAATTTTATATAAGTTTAAAACGTATAAAATTTTAATTATTTTAAATCCACAAAATAAATAAAAATAAATATATATTTTGTACAAAATTAAATAAAAACACTTGCATTTAATTCAGTTGAAAATGATTACATGATATATATTACAAATGCGTGAATAAAAATCCGGAATGTCACAGTCTCCCCATGTTAAAGGAATTTCGCCCCGAAATTCAACTAATGGAGGCTATGAAAAGAGATGCGGATATTTGGTCTTCACGTTCCCAAGTGAACTCGGGTCCACGTTTAGACTCCCAACGGATTTTGACAATGGGGATGCGACTACGTTTGAGTTTCTTGACCTCACGGCCCATGATTTCCACGGGTTTCTCAACAAAGTGCATTTTTTCATCAATGCGCACTTCATCAAAAGGGATGTGGAGATTCTCGTCGGCTAGGCACTTTTTCAAATTAGATATGTGAAAAGTCGGATGAACGTTGCTAAGCTCTGAAGGAAGATCGAGTTTGTAGGCCACTTTTCCTACCCTTCCGAGTACCTTGAATGGGCCCACATATCGAGATGCAAGTTTTCCTTTCTTTCCAAATCGGACTACGCCTTTCCAAGGTGATACCTTTAGAAGAACCATATCCCCAACTTGAAATTCCAAGGGTTTTCGTCGTTTATCGGCATAGCTCTTTTGCCGACTTCTTGCTACTCGAATGTTGTCACGAATAAGAGAGATTTTATCGGTGGTCTCATGGATAAGCTCGGGGCCGGTGATTTATGCTTCACCAATTTCGTTCCAACAAATCGGTGAACGACATTTTCGTCCATAAAGAGCTTCAAACGGTGCCATGTTAATACTTGTGTGATAGCTGTTATTGTAGGAAAATTCGATCAGTGGTAGGTGAGAATTCCAATTGCCGCCAAAGTCAATGACACAAGCTCTAAGCATATCCTCGAGAGTTTGGATTGTTCGCTCGGTTTGTCCATCGGTTTGGGGATGGTAAGCCGTGCTTAAATCCAAACGAGTACCAAGCGCAGATTGTAATGATTGCCAAAATCGGGAAGTAAAACGCGAATCACGATCGGAGATAATGTTCAAAGGGATTCCGTGATGACTTACGATCTCATCAATGTAGATCCGAGCCAATTTCTCGACTCGATAGTCCTCACGAATAGGCGAGAAATGAGCAGACTTTGTGAGTCGATCGATAATAACCCAGATACTATCGTGCCCACTAGAAGTGCGTGGGAGTTTGGTGATAAAGTCCATGGCAAGGTTCTCCCACTTCCACATGGGAATTTCAGGTTGTTCGAGGAGCCCGGAAGGCTTCTGGTGTTCGGCCTTTACTTTAGAACAAGTTAAGCATCTTGCCACAAAGAGGGCAATATCCTTTTTCATGCCGGGCCACCAGTATTGTTGACGAAGACCCATGTACATCTTATCAGCTCCGGGATGTACCGAATATCGAGTTTTGTGGGACTCGTTCATCAAAAATATACGAAGGTCGTCGCGATAGGGAACCCAGAGACGATCCAAGTAATACAATAGGTCGTTGGCTTTGGTTTCTAGCAAGAGTTCTACACCACATGCCATTTCTTGGTACATGTTTCCCTCGGTAACCGAGGTGTGTTGTGCTTGGAGAATGCGGGCTTGGATATCGTTATGAATATGAACACTATGAAGCATGATACGTTCTTTACGACTCAAGGCGTCGGCTACAACATTTGCTTTGCCGGGGTGGTAGCGAATCTCGCAGTTGTAGTCGTTAAGAAGTTTGACCCATCGTCGTTGCCTCATATTAAGCTCCTTTTGATTGAAAATATGTTGGAGGCTTTTGTGGTCGGTGAAAACCACGCATTTGGTGCCATAAAGATAGTGTCTCCAAATTTTCAAGGCGAAAACGACAGCACCAAGCTCGAGATCATGGGTCGTATAGTTCTTCTCATGGATTTTGAGTTGACGTGATGCGTATGCAATTACTTGACCACGCTGCATAAGAACACAACCAAGACCTTGTTTGGATGCATCACAATAAACGACAAAGTCGTCATTACCACTAGGAAGAGTTAAAACAGGAGCAATGCAGAGCTTGAGCTTGAGAGTTTGAAAAGCTTCTTCTTGTTTGGGTCCCCACTCGTAAGGTTTACCTTTGTGAGTCAAGGCAGTGAGCGGAACCGCAATCTTGGAGAAATTTGAGATGAAGCGACGATAGTAACCCGCCAGTCCAAGGAAGGAACGAATCACGGTAGGAGTCTTAGGAGTACTCCAATTCTTTACTGCTTCGATTTTTGCCGGGTCCACATGAATCCCTTTATCGTTGACTATGTGTCCCAAAAATTGAACCTCCTTTAGCCAGAATTCACACTTGGAGAATTTGGAGTATAGTTGTTCCTTCTTCAAGAGCTCCAAAATCAAACGAAGGTGTTGTTCATGCTCCACTTTTGTTTTAGAATAGATGAGAATGTCGTCAATGAAAACGATCACGAACTTGTCCAAATAAAGTTTGCATACACGGTTCATGAGATCCATGAAAACCGCAGGTGCATTAGTCAAGCCAAAAGGCATAACCATGAACCCGTAGTGACCATATCTAGTCCGAAAGGCAGTCTTTGGAATGTCTTCATCGAGGACACGAAGTTGATGGTATCCGGAACGAAGGTCAATTTTGGAGAAACATGTTGAACCTTGAAGTTGATCAAAAAGATCGTCGATACGGGGTAAAGGATAACGGTTCTTGATTGTAAGCTTGTTGAGTTCACGATAATCGATGCACATTCTAAACGATCCATCCTTTTTCTTTACGAACAGCACGGGAGCACCCCAAGGTGAATGGCTTGGTCGGATGAATCCCTTGGATGAGAGTTCTTGTAATTGGCTTGCGAGTTCTTGCATCTCGGAAGGTGCAAGACGATAGGGAGCTTTTGCCATGGGAGTTGCTCCGGGCAGAAGGTCAATACGAAACTCTACTTGTCTTGGGGGAGGAAGATCGGGTAAATCCTCGGGGAATACCTCGGGAAAGTCTCGAAATAATCGAAATATCTTGCAGTTTCTTACCTTTGTCTTTCGTGTCAACTACGTGGGCCAAGAAGGCAACGTACTTTTTCCGTAAGTACTTTTGTGCCAATGTGCAAGACATGAGTTGAAGACCACGACACGGTTTTTCACCGAAAATAACTAACGTGTCGCCCGAAGGGAGAGGTATACGAATGCATTTTTCATAGCAAATAACCTCGGCATAGTGCTTGGATAACCAGTCCATGCCAATTATAATATCAAAGCTTCCCAATTGCATTGGAAGGAGATCAACAGAGAATTCATGATTATTAAGCTCGAGATTGCAGTCGCGGATAACAGAATTTATAGTAACAGATTTTCCGTTTGCTATCTCCACGGAATAAGAATTGTCAAGTTTCGTTCTTTGTTTCGCAAGTCGAGATTCAAAGGTAAGAGACACAAAACTCCTATCGGCACCGGTATCAAATAAAATGGATGCATAATGATTGTTTACGAGAAACGTACCGTTTATCACGTCGTTGTTTACTTGTGCCTCATTAGCGTTTATATTAAACGCTCGTCCTTGAGGACCATCTTGATGATGAAGTTTTGGGCATCGGTCACGGAAATGGATTGGGTCTCCACATTCGTAACATGCCCGACCATTGAGAAGTGTCGGATAGTTTGGACGGTTGGTTGGAGCAGCTTGATGGACGGGAGGACGGGTACGGCAAGTAGTGACCACGTGTCCATATCGTCCACAGCTTGAACACAATCGGTATGGTAAGTTGGCAGGATGGTGGTACTTGCAGGTCTGACATTGGGGATTTGGACCCAAATAAGGTTTCGGGTTTTGACCCAAAGGGGTCACTTGAATAGCAGGTACGGTGGGAGTTACGGCTGCGAAGTTTCGACCCTTTCTTTTCTTGTTGCGGTTTGAAGACTCGGGCTTTACATCCTTGACGGCCGCAAGAGTAGAAACAACCTTCTTGGAACCCTTTCTTGTTAGTGTTCCGGCTTTGACGTGGTTGTCGGACAGCGTAGCGGATAGACGGATAGCAGCTTCAAGTGTGGGAGGATTGCTTCCTAACACAGCATCCTGAATTTGCATAGGCAGCCCGCCTATGAATTTTTCAATTTCCCGAGTAAGGGGAGTGATCATATGAGGTACTAATAGGCTCAGCTCTTGAAATCGGGTGGTGTAAGCCAGATTATCCCCGCTGTCTTGTGCAAGATCCCAAAACTCAGTCTCGAGCTTCCTCGTTTCATTTCGAGGACAGAATTCATCAGTCATGGCTTTCTTCAGATCATCCCATGATAAGGATGTAGCAACCTCAACACCACGAGTGCGTTTCTCACCGTTCCACCAGGTGAGGGCTCTCTTTTGAAGTACACTTGTGGCATAGCGAACCCGAAGATTATCAGGACATTCACTGTTTAAGAACGTGCTTTCCATACTTTCAAACCATTGTAGTAGGCCGGTAGCACCATCAGTCCCGTAAAATTTTGTAGGGTTGCACGAGTTAAAGTGCTTAAACGTGCATGGAGGCGGGTTGGTACCACCGTTTCCCTGGATTTTGTGAGACTCGTCAATGTTGTTATTGGCTTGGGTCATTTGTCCTACCAGTTGGGCAAGAAGAGTAGCAAGATCCAGGTTGGAAGTGCTAGAGTTTGCACGTCGAGGAGGCATTCTAACATCATAAGAAAAGACAACGATACTTTAGATAAAGGGGATATATATGAGTTATAGTGGGAAATAATGTAAGCAGAAATGCGGAATTCATCATGTCGCGTGCCAATGTATGTGTATTTATTCAAGGTTGATGGGGAAAATAAGCCATCTATTCCGGGTAGGAGATGATGTCATAGATCATTATTCGCATAATAGGAATTGCCGGGATTCGCATGCACTACAAATCGTTATTACGTGTGCACCCGTAACAATGATTTGTTTTGCAAGTTCATCTAGTTCTTCCTATCTTACTATAATGTCCCCAAAATTTTGAGTTTAAGTTCGGATCGTATTCTTGCGAATACAATGACTTATCAACGTTAAGTAATTCCTCAAAACTTTCAAGGAGACATGCTTTAGCCTATAGGTAAACACTCACTTCAGGAATTCCCAGGAAAGCATACGGGTCCGTTTATTTGGATTTATACGAAATGCTTTCCTAGACAGAAAACCCAATGTACAGGTGTCACCCTTCCAGATTGCACATGTCCTTTACTGGTTTTAAGAAATTAAGTCGTTGACGAGATTTTCAAGATCTTAATAGACTTGAGAGTCTATGAGTATAAAATGTGTAGAAATGTTGCAAATAGTATGGATGAGGAAAGAGTATGGATAAGGAGGTGTAGTGTATTTCTTTGCATATGTTTGTTTGTCAAATGTGTATGTAAAGTATGTATTATGTGGTTAAAGTCTTGTATGTATGTGTATAAGTCTCATGTACCAAACTTGGGTAAATTCAAATAATACCTAATTACAAATAATTCACATAGCAAATAATCATTTAGCACGTAACACATAAGAGGGAGTCCTAGGGTTATAGTCTAGGTCATTGTGTCTAATAACCTAATTCCCTATAACCATGGCGCTGATACCAATCTGTCACACCCCAACCGATGGCGGAATCATCGAGGCGGACAATGGAATGATTGTTCAAAAGCACATGATAGCTAAAATATTTCATAATTCATTAATCTAATTAAAAACAACAAATATTCAAGTACAATACAATTCAAATAACCTAGTCTACTTTAAAACATTGATTTAATTAACTAGGTCCATAAGTTCTTAAGTGGAGGAATCTTCAACAAGCAATCACATATCCAAACCTGAAACATTATTTAAAATCAAGTGTCAACTATAAATTTGGTGAGTACATAGGTTTAGTGGAACCGATAAATAGTAGATAAAGCGTTTTGCAACTCATTGTTTATCTTGTTAAACATAGCATATATGGTTGTATCATTTATCTAAGCACAATTCAAACCTTGATTGACGCGCTTGAACATAGCACAGCAGCTAGGTCAGGAATGTTTGAATATAGTTACCCACTATATCCGATATGTTTGAATATAACACGCGGCTATATCCGAGTATGCAGTAATAAACACCCTAACCGGGTGGGCTGGTCAGACACAATAGATCTATTTATATTACTGTTGGTTTTCTTGTGTTTAAAGTAAATGAATGTACACCCAAGATAATTTAAGCATATAATCCATATGTATAACACGTATAAACAGTTTGATGAGTAGCATGTATAATGTTTCACCCCAAAGTATGTAAAAAGGTGAAATAGGGGCTATGTAACTCACCTGGCTAGCGGATGTTTTAATCCACGAGTGCGGGTGATAAGGATGTTGAAAACTAAGCACGATGAAATCCTATGTAGATAAATATGTATTATTGTATGTTTGTATATGTGTATTCGTATTTAAATGTGTATAGGTTTATAATAACATTCCTTAAAATTATTTGTATAAAATATTGTAGTAAAATAATAATGATTTTTAGTAAAATTTAACATCTAAAAATATATATTTAATCTTGTTAAATATTTATATTTTTAAACAAGTAGATATTATTTTTATAAAAAAATTTCTGTTTTGTTTATTTATTTTATCATTATTATATATATATACTTTCTTGAATTAAAACTTATTTAAACAAGTTTATAAAATATTGGGTTTGTTATTTATTATTTTAAAACTTTGACGGGTTAAATATGCGTGACGAAAAAAATGGTTTAATTGTTTCCAAGATAAACGAACGAGTCAACCAACTCGTAATAGTTTTCGTTGTATAGGGAAAATATTAAAATATGATAAAATAAATAAATAAAATAAAAACAGAAAAAATTTGGGTTGGGCGGGAGGCCACAAGAATCGAACCCGCGACCTACAACACAAACACACACGCGCATAACCAGTCGGGCTATCGCCCATCGCTGGTTATGTGTGTGATGTTTAATACATAACACATATGTGAATTGGTCGCTGGTTCTCGGCAACCGGCAAACCAGTGTCCGAGGATATTGGTTTGCCCGGTGATC
The DNA here is from genome assembly GCA_023525975.1 of Smallanthus sonchifolius. Lineage (NCBI taxonomy): Eukaryota > Viridiplantae > Streptophyta > Magnoliopsida > Asterales > Asteraceae > Smallanthus > Smallanthus sonchifolius. The sequence goes on from CM042042.1 coordinate 34,310,579, forward strand.
GATGGTCTGAGGCCGAGATTTCGATGGGGATAGATTGCTTGTTGATAATAGAAGGTAATAGAACCAATTTGAGGCTCGAACCTGGTCGCGAAGGGTCTGGTCGGCAGGGTCCTAAATCCGAAAATGTCAAGAATGGGAATCAAGCTTCGGGATGGAATTAGACTCTGATATTCTGGTCCCAGCTTATCTCAGAGATGACGAACACAATGGTAGTTTCAATTTTGAGTGAGAGTGGGTGGAGAGGGGATGGCGAGCTCGTGCAGGTTCGGTAATGGCTTTTTATAGCCGAGCTCGATCCTAATAATGAGACAAGCAATTGAGCATGTCCCGACACTCATTTGGACGAGACGAAACTGTCGAGCCATCTTGCAGGCGTGGAGGTTGACTGTCGGGGCCGAATTCGTGGCGTGGACTTTCGGCCACAAACACGATCAGGCTTTTTGTATGTCGGGGAGACAAATTGGTCGAGGGCTTTTGTTCGCGTGGGGACGACGAGGTCAGGGAGACCAAAATATGTTGTCGAGGTGCAGGGAACAGACATGTCGGGGGTTCGCCGAAAATTAGCTCGGACCGCCGGTCAATGGGGAAGACGGCCGGAATTGTGAATTGGGAAATGGCAGAATTGGTCCATGAAGTTTAATTTTGTTTGAATAAAGTCCCTGAGATAATTACGGATGGGTCCTTGTGGTTTGATTTGGCCATGTTTAGCCCCTTAACCGGTTTTTGTTTAAAACCTTTTAGTTTGAAAAATTTCAAAACAGTCCCCTCAACTTTTTTATAAATAAACTAATTAAATTTCTTTTTAATTTTAAATTTTATTTTATAAACTTATATTATTATTATTATTATAAATATTTTTATAAAAGTTAATTATTTTATTTAAATAGGTTATCTTATTTTATATATAAGCCTTTTTAATTTAGATTTTTATATACAATTTTATATAAGTTTAAAACGTATAAAATTTTAATTATTTTAAATCCACAAAATAAATAAAAATAAACATATATTTTGTACAAAATTAAATAAAAACACTTGCATTTCATTCAGTTGAAAATGATTACATGATATATATTACAAATGCGTGAATAAAAATCCGGAATGTCACAAGAACTACACGACTCATGACATAGAGTTGGGAACCATGGTATTTGCACTAAAGATATGGAGACATTACTTGTACGGTACCAAGTGCACTATCTACACCGATCACAAGAGTCTTCAGCATATCTTCGAGCAGAAAGAGCTGAACATGAGACAGCGTCGTTGGGTCGAACTCTTGAATGATTATGACTGTGCGATCCGATATCATCCGGGTAAAGCTAACGTTGTAGCTGATGCCCTAAGTCAAAAAGAAACCAAGCCCAAACGAGTTCGAGCATTACAGCTTACCATTCACCCCGGATTACCTGACAAAATCCGTAGTGCTCAACTTGAAGCCCTGAAAGATGAAAACCTACCGCTGGAAGGTACACGTGGTATTGAAGCGCAACTCGAGGTCAAATCTGACGGTATTCGCTACTTCACTGAGCGAATATGGGTTGCAGTATTCGGAAACCTAAGGGAACTAGTCATGGATGAGGCTCATAAATCTCGTTACCCTATTCATCCAGGTTCCGACAAGATGTACCATGACCTAAAGGTGATGTATTGGTGGCCAAAGATGAAGGCCGATATAGCCACCTATGTTAGCAAGTGCCTGACTTGCGCAAAGGTCAAGGTAGAATATCAAAAGCCTTCTGGTCTTCTCCAACAACAAGAGATTCCTATGTGGAAATGGGAGCAGATATCCATGGACTTTATCACGAAATTACCACGAATTCCTACCGGATGTGATACCATTTTGGTAATCGTTGATCATTTAACAAAGTCCACTCACTTCTTAGCAATCAAGGAAACCGACAAGATGGAAAAACTTACTCGTATATACTTGAAAGAGGTAGTATCTCGGCACGGGGTGCCAATCTCTATAATTTTGGATCGTGATGAACGATTCACCTCTACTTCTGGCAGTCGTTACATAAAGCTTTAGGCACGCGTCTAGATATGAGCACAGCATACCATCCTCAAACTGATGGACAGATGGAACGTACCATCCAAACCTTAGAGGACATGCTACGAGCTTGTGTGATCTATTTCGGTAACACTTGGGAGTCTCACTTACCTTTAGTGGAGTTCTCCTACAATAATAGTTATCACACTAGCATCAAGGCGGCACCATTCGAGGCATTGTACGGACGTAAATGCCGATCTCCTATCTGTTGGGCTTAAGTTGGGGATAGCCAACTTACAGGTCCCGAACTTGTATTCGAAGTCTCTGAAAATATCGTTCAAAATCGAAACCGTATAGCGGCAGCGCGTGATCGTCAAAAGATCTATACCGATAAACGTCGCAAACCGTTAGAATTTCAAGTAGGCGACATGGTTCTACTCAAAGTCTCACATTGGAAAGGTTTAATTCGCTTCGGGAAACGAAGCAAACTAAATCGTCGTTATGTTAAACCGTTCAAAATAGTGAAGAAAGTTGGCCCAGTAGCGTATCAACTGGACCTACCGGAAGGACTTAGTGGTGTACACGACGTCTTTTATGTCTCAAACTTAAAGAAATGTCTAGCAGACGAAACACTCGCTGTTCCTCTTGAGGAACTACGCATCGATGAATAATTACTTTTCGTTGAAGAACCGGTAGAAATCATGGATAGGGAAATAAAAATGCTTAAATGCAGTAAAATTCCTATTGTCAGAGTTCGTTGGAACTCGAAACGCGGACCGAAATATGGGAGCGTGAGGATCAGATGATGCACAAGTATCCTCATATATTCAAGCACTCCACGTCAAAATCTTAAGGTACTATTTTAATTTTCGGGACGAAAATTCTTTCAACTAGGAGATGATGTGACATCCGGAAATTTTTTTATTACTATTTTAATTTCCGGGACGAAAATTCTTTCAACTAAGGGATGATGTGACATCCGACAATTTAGGGTTAACTCCGTTAACCAAGTTCTGTTAATTCTTAACCCAATTAACTCAATTACAAACCTCAGGGACTATTTCTGTCTATATCTAAACTCAAACACACCTAAAGTTGCAGGGACCAAAGTTGTATTTACCCCAAACCAAATCTGTTGACTTTTTAAGTCAAAATCAAAGGTTTTGTGTTCTGTTGACTATTGTAAAGTCAAATCCCATTGTTCTTAATCCACATTCGAACTCATAACTGATTAATGGTCCGAATTCGTAACTGATGTGCATGTTAAAACCATTAACGACAATCATTGGAGCAGGTAACAGTATTATTGATTCAATTTAAACCCAATTATGAGCACTTAAGTTGAAACCGTCGACCACCATAGCTAAACCATCAAATTCGATCGTCTGAATTGTTATTCCTCAGAACTAACTCTCTGCGCATACTAAACGAACTCCTTCGAACATGTTTCACGCATCAATTCTGCCGCAGAAAGGACCAGAGACGCCAAAGGCTAACTCACGCAACCCGCGACTGGGTTTAAGCCGATCTCCATCGATCCAACATCAATCCAGGTAATTGAACATTCTTATAGCTTCGTTTTCATCTATAGAATAAAAGCCCTCTGTCTATTGGGGCTTACAACACCGAATTAAACTTGAACCGATTTTACCTCTAGGTGGACCAAACATATGTCTCCTAAGGCTCGTTACCTCTAGGTGGACCAAACATATGTCTCCTAAGGCTCGTTACCTCTAGGTACACATAACATAACTTAGGCACTATTTCCCCGCAAGGAATAGTACCTTCCATCAGGATCCCGGTAATCCCATGGGTGACCGTCGTCACCCCATCATCAACCAGTTGTACAACCGTTAGCCAGCCACAAAGCCCCCCCCCGGTAAGGGTGAGGCCAATACATACATACATACATACCTTAGCTCACGTAAGAACTCATGGCAGATTCGTTCATTCGTGACTTTCATAAACCTTTACCTCATTTTAGTTAAAGCATTTGTACATTTTATTAAACAAAACATCATCTCTTTCGTAAACCTTTCGTAAACTTCATTTGGCAAAACATTTCATAAACATCATCTCGTAAACATCATTTCGTAAACATCATATCGTAAACATCATATCGTAAACATCGTTTCGTAATCCTCATTTGAAAACATCATTCCGTGTGTATGCACACCAGCCCAAAAACATTAAGTAAAACATTTAAAGAAGGGCTTCTAGAACTCACCTGATAACCTAATTTGGGTTGTCCTAAACAAAGGTCCCACAGCGTCACTTCCGATCTGAATTGATTAGTTAAATACACATCAGACCAAATCCCGACTCTAACGGTTTAACCTTCTAAACATACTGACTTTACTTAACCAGCCTGATGCCTGCGCACTTAGCAAGTACGCAGGATCTGCTTCCCCGTAAAAAATCCTAACTTTCACATTCAGGTCTGATCACGTCAAGATCCCGAACTTGTTTACATTCAAAACGTTTGCTTTTCATTAAGGAACTCAAATCTATGTTTTTCTTCCAGTTTCATCCGTAAAAACGTCACATTTTCGTCCAAAACCCGAAAAACCCAAAAACGAACAAAAACTCAGATCTAGGTTGGATCGTTACCTGTATCGAGCTTCTGATCCGAAGGTTCTTCTCACAAGCTCTGGAGCAACACACTTCTTCAATCTCGGGTCGATCCATCAACTTTCTCTCTCTACGGTTTCTCTCTAGAACTTGCAAATGAGAGAAATGTGGAGTGTGTTAGGCTATTTATAGGGGAAGGGACTCCTCCCCTCAAGTTCGTCGGCCCATCTGGCCTGGCCCGTCACGCCTCGTTCATTTATTCCTTTATTCTTACGTATAACCCGTTATTTTAATCGTCGTCTAATTTTTGGGATGTTACAAGTCTACCCCCCTTACAATAGCTTTCGTCCCCGAAACCTATCATAAGTCAAATAGATGAGGGTACGACTCCCTCATTTCCTTCTCTGTTTCCCAAGTAGATTCCGATCCCTTTCGGTGCTTCCATTGGACTTTACCCAATCAAATAATCTTATTATGCAAACGCTTCTCCTTTTTGTCTAAGACGGCCACGGGTTCTTCGATATAGTTAAGGCTGTTGTCGACCTCGATGTCAGTAAGTGGTACGTGAGCCGATTCATCCGCCAAACACTTTTGCAAGTGTGATACATGGAAGGTAGAATGAATCCCACTTAACTCATCAGGCAACTCTAACCGATAAACGACTTCACCAACCCGTGCGATTATCCTGAATGGTCTGACAAACCTCGGACTTAACTTTCCCCTCTTCCTGAATCGTATGATTCCCTTCCAGGGTGACACTTTCAACATTACTCTGTCCCCAACATCAAACTCAATAGGCCTTCGTCGTTTATCCGCTTAGGATTTCTGACGATCTTGTGCGGCCTTCATTCGTGCTTTGATTTGATCAAACCTTTCCGATGTTTCTCTTACTACTTCAAGACTCCTTAATTCCGTTTGTCCAATCTCACCCCAACAACCGGGGTCCTGCATCTTCTCCCATACAACATTTCGTAAGGCGGCATGCCTATAGTCGTGTGATGACGATTGTTGTAGGAGAATTCGGCTAACGGCAGATGACTGTCCCAACTGCCACCAAAATCGATAATATAAGCATGAAGCATATCCTCCAATGTCTGAATGGTCCTTTCGGACTGACCATCCGTCTGTGGGTGGTATGCCGTGCTGATATTAAGCCTCGTGCACATCGCCTCGTGAAATCTTTTCCAGAACCTCGATGTGAATCGTGTGTCCCGGTCAGTTACGATCGTCAAAGGCATCCCATGTCGTGCTACTACTTCGTTAATAAATACTTTAGCTAACCTTTCTGACGAGAACATCTTGCGAATAGGTAGGAAATGAGCACTCTTCGTTAAACAGTCCACAATTACCCAAATGGTGTCATGACCTTTAGCTGTGCGTGTTAGCTTGGTTATGAAGTCCATGGTAATGTATTCCCACTTCCATTCCGGTATATCAAGTGGTTGAATCTTTCCATACGGTTTCTGGTGTTCGGCCTTTACTTGTGAGCAAGTCAAGCACTTCATCCCAGGCCACCAGTATTCCTTCCTCCGATCTTGGTACATTTTATTGGTACCAGGATGGATAGAGTATCGAGACTTATGAGCCTCATCCAAGATTTTGGTTCTAAGCTCGCCACCCATAGGTATCCATACCCGTCCAAAACGAGTCCTAACACCAAGGGTGTTATATTCCAACTTATCATGTTGGCCAACCATTCTTTCCTTCTTTATGTTTTCTTCCTTAAGTGCTTCATTTTGAGCTCTTTCAATTTCCCTCATTGCATCTGATGTTACCACCAACTGGCAAGCTTTCACTCTAATAGGAGCAGGCACATCCTTTCGGCTTAGAGCGTTAGCCACCACATTTGCCTTTCCAGGATGGTACATGATTTCACAGTCATAAACTTTCAGAAGTTCTAACCATCGTCTCTGCCTCATATTAAGTTCCCTTTGTTCGAAGAAGTACTTCAAACTTTTGTGGTCGGAGTAAATAGTAAACTTCACTCCGTAGAGGTAGTGCCTCCATATTTTCAAATACAAATACGACAGCAGCAAGTTCCAAATCATGAGTCGGATAGTTAGCTTCGTGAATCTTCAAGTGTCGTGACGCATACGCGATCACTCTTCCGTGTTGCATCAACACGCATCCCAATCCCTGACCCGAAGCGTCAGATTATACCACTAAGTCTTCATTGCCCTCGGGAAGGGCCAAGACTGGAGCTTTAGTTAGCTTCTCCTTCAATTCCCTAAACGCCTCATCCTGGGTCGAACCCCATTCGTACTTTACCTCCTTCCGAGTCAACTTTGTCAATGGCGAAGCTATTTTTGAGAAATCCTTGATGAATCTCCGATAGTAGCCTGCCAATCCCAAGAAACTGTGGATTTCAGTTGGCGTCTTAGGAATATTCCATTCCCTTACCGTCATTATCTTCGCTGGGTCAACCATAATGCCTTTCGGGTTAATGACATGACCTAGGAATTGGACTTCCCTAAGCCAGAACGCACATTTGGAGAACTTAGCATACAACTTTTCCTTCTTCAAGGCTTCCAACACCTTCTTTAAGTGACATGCGTGATCACCCTCATTCTTAGAGTAGATAAGGATATCATCGATGAACACAATTACCGATCGATCCAACATTGGTCGACAAACTCTATTCATCAGGTCCATGAACGCTGCGACGGCGTTTGTCAATCGAAAAGACATTATGCGGAACTCGAAATATCCATAACGCATGCGAAATGCGGTTTTCGGTATGTCTTCTTCCCTCACCTTCAACTGATGGTACTCGGATCGAAGGTCAATTTTTGAGAACCAACTTGCGCCTTGCAATTGATCGAACATGTCGTCGATCCTTGGTAAAGGGTACTTGTTCTTCACCGTTCGTTTGTTCAACTCGCGATAATCAATACACGTTCTCATCGAACCATCCTTCTTCTTCTCAAACAACACCGGAGCACCCCAAGGCGAGATGCTCGGTTGTATAAATCCCTTCTCAAGTAGTTCGTCTAATTGGGCCATAAGTTCTTTCATCTCCACAGGTGCTAGTCGATATGGAGCCTTAGCCACGGGCTGGCCATCTGGTACTAAGTCGATTCGGAACTCAATCTCTCTGTCGGTGGTATCCCAGGCAAATCCTCTGGAAACACCTCCGGGTACTCGCGTACCACGGGTACATCGTCTAGTTCCTTCATTTCCTTACACTTGTCAATTACGTACACTAGATAAGCCTCACATCCGCTCCTCAGGTAATCTGCTGCCTTGATCATTGAGATGACGTTAGGCATCGGGGTGTCACGATCTCCAAAAACCTTGACTTCGCTACCATCCGGAGCCTTGAGTCGGATTATCTTTCGTTTGCATATAATTTGCGCTTCATTAGCAGTTAGCCAATCCATACCTAACACGACATCGAACCCACCCAAAACCATAACAAACAACCTAACAGGGAACCTATGACTCTCTATTTTTATCGTGGAATTGTCAACTACATCGGTCACTCTCGCAGTCCTACCCTCAGCGGTTTCTACGCTAAAGGCCCTTTCTAACTTACTCATAGTGTACTTCACTCATTTACAAAAAGTCACAGATATAAAACTCTTACTGGCACCCAAATCAAATAACATAGAAACAAAAGTGTTGTCAATGATGAACGCACCTGACGCCACATCGGGGTCTGCCCTTGGCTTGTTCTTGCGTCAGTGCGTACGCACGAGTCTTTGCTCAGGGTCTCTCTTCTTTCTTCTCCGGGCCTTTCCCTTTCCCGGCTTCCCCCATTCTGGGCTTGGTTGTGACAATCCGGATTTTTCAGTTAATTCCGTTAACCATTCCGTTTAGTTTCTTATTAAAAACTTAACCACGTTAATCAAACCTAACCCCAAGGACTAATTCGGCCACAAAATCAACTCAAAACTGCAGGGACTAGTTGTGTAAATATGCCAAACCGAATTATTGACTCCCTAAAGTCAAAATCAAATCAATTCAACCCTGTTTGACTTTTTGAAGTCAAACTCATGACAAATTCAATCAAAATCAAATTCACAAATCGATTTGTTGAAATTGAAACCGTTATCGCTCGATTAATGCCATTAACGATCTTAAACATCAATTAAAACATCCATCATTAGCAAATTAAACAGGTTAATGATGAGTTATTTTGTAACCGTCGACCCACATCAAACATTCATCGAATTCGATGAATCCTCGTATTACTTTCATAAATTAAACCCTCTCACACCTTTATCGAATCTGTTTGAGCCTGTTGCAAGCATCAATTCATCCAGAATCATCGCAGAGGGAGTCGGAGATCAAACCAGTTCAAGTCGGAACTATTTTAGTCGACGATCATCAATTCGAACTCTAATCCGGTAATTGTCTAAACCCACACTGTCGTTTCTGTCTAATAATTGAAAGCCCTATGCCAATTAGGGCTTACAACATCAATTATATCAAGAACCCGATTCTAGGGTTCATACAAATACGGTTTGATCGAATCCTAATCTAAACACAATCTTAATTCAATTCATTGGTATGGTTAGAATCGCAAACAGTAACTCTTTGAAAGCCCTATGGTTAATTGGGATTACATTATCGAATGGATCATGAACCATAACCTAGGGTTCATATAAAACTGGTATAATCGAACCCTGCTTTAGACTCAGTATAAATCCAATTAAAATGTATCATTAGCTTCGTAATTCTCTACTCAATGAAAGACCTATATCATTTTAATCACAGAACATCGAATTGTTCATGATCCAGATTCTAGGGTTTGTTCATACGATTATTTGGGGGTTTTGATTCTAGAATCAGTCTTAATCTAATTAAACTATTCATACACATTCGCAAGCCTTTAATGAGTAAAAACCCCATAAATCCAACTGTTTTCATCATTGAATTCGATCAAATCAGAACCGTGTTCATAAGCTAGGGTTTGGCCCATTTTTCTGTAATTTAATGGCCTTAAACACGATGTTTTTGAAATTAAACTCACCCATAGATTCGCAAACCCTCGTTGAACAAAACCCCTATATTCCTATGTTTAATCGAAGTCGAAATCGTGGGTATTGGGACAGTTTCGAACCGATATGTGTATGGGAGGGAAACCCACTAGACTTGGGTGTTAAAACTATTTGAAACTGATGATGTTCGCGATAGCCTAGCGGCCGGGACTGGTTAGAGCGATGTGTGCGTGTAGGAGAGACCCGGGTTCGAGACCGGGCTCCCACAATTATTTTTAAAACATTTTTCTGGATTATTAAATTAATAAAAATCGAATCTGTTAATATTATATTATTATATAAATGGGCTTTAACCCGAAAAACAACCCGTAAGCTCGGGTTTGAAATATTAGTTTATTTTTATAAATTATACCCACTTTTATAAATAATATATTATTATTATTAACAAGTAAAATAATATATTTATATTATTTTTAAGCCGTAAACTCGTGAAAAATAATATGTTTATATTATTCCCAAATTGTGACCCTTATTATTAAATAATATATATTTATATTATTTCAAGTCATTTTATAACGCCATAAATCAATCGAGACTAAATAATAATATAACTAATTATATTATCCACTCGTATATATATATTATTATTTATGTCGTTCGTCGCGTAAAGTCATTCCTAAACCCGTGGACGCGTTCGTCCACTCTCGTTTATTGGAGCGGTTCTTTTAGAACATTCCTCGTTTTCCGTGTCACAGTTACAATTCCCATTATCGTTCCTAACTTATATGTTTATAATTTTAGGACATTCGTAGGTCTTTTGAGACTTACACTCGTGGTTCCAACTTACTTCTAGTGTGAAACTAACTTCAACGCCAAGCAGGTGAGTTTTCACGGCCCCTTTTTACTGTTTTAACTTGGGGGAGAAAACATGCTTAAACTGATATTTAGATTTTGTATTTCATATGCTATCAATGTTAAAGCTAAGTGTAACATGCTATCACAGAAAGTCCTCATCTTATCTCGAACCGTTAATATGGATCTTAGCGAGGTAATGTTTAGTAGTACTACTGGGTTTGACAAATCCCACCCGCGTTAGTCGCGCTAACTCGATTGGATATCGAATGGGTGAAATGTTAGCCTACTCACATGGCCAGTATTGATAGACCTGGCAGGAGACAATAAACAAACAGTCAGCTTCGGTTGCTAGCACTTGAGCTAAAACATGAACATAGGTTAGCTACCTACAGATACATATTGAATGATCATAAATCTGGTAAACGCTTACGTATTTAATTGAAACCTGTGAACTCACCAACCTTGTGTTGACACTTTTCTTTACATGTTTTCTCAGGACGCTAAGCTAAGACACAGATGCACGTTAGGGCATGCATGAGATTCAACTGCTTTACTTTGTGTCTATTTATGTTTGGTTGAATTATTCTATTGTACTTTGTTTGGTTTGGACGTTTGGACTTTTGAGACTTTTGGACTTTGGTTTTGGGCGCGTGTATTTTGTGCATTTACTTTCCTAACGCTTCCGCATTGATACTCTGATTTAAAAGATATTTTCATTTTGAGTCCCATGTAGAGTCGTTCAAAGTAACTAATGTCTGAGATCCTGGTTCGTCACTTCCCAAACGGTAAAACTCCGTTGGTTGAAAATGGGGGTGTGACAGATTGGTATCAGAGACATTGGTTATAGAGAACTAGGATTGCATACTAGACTATAGCCTCGCACATTAGTTACATGTCATTTGGATGTTTGGTACTTATACATAATGTTGCAGGATCATGTCGTCAACCCCACCTCCATCACCTAAAGCATCAGGGCATAAGGCACCTGTACTCTCATCCCCGGAGCCCAAAAGGCGCCGGACTACCTCAATTGACCAAGGCGAACCGAGTAACGCACGAGCATTGGATTATGCTCTCAATTGGGATGTATACCCACATATGATCCAAAGGTGGATCGAAATGGGAGATGTTCCATCACCTTACTTTGGATCTGCATCTTCATCACCTACACTACCTAGCTTACCATGCACCATGGAACAAGCTTTCGCAGCATTCGTATCTTATATGTTGAAAGAATTGAGTTTTGTACAAGATGCCACCGAGGAGATACCTAAACTTCTGAAGAATGGACCCCAAGTAGAGAAGAATAAGGTAGGAGTAGAACACTTGACTACCGAACTAGCTGCAACGGACCCTGTCCACAACCTTTTAGTGGATCGTGTGGCACATCTAGAGACGAGGGCTGACACTATGGATGATAATATGGAAGGAGTTCTGGAGAGATTAGCTACTATGGAAGCTCAGCTACATGTGGCAAACCACACTGCTGAAGGCCTTCAAGAGAGGGTGACTCACTTGGAAGCCCAACTGCAAGCGGCCCTATTTCCGGAGGACATTCCAGTATCTGACGATGAGGAGGAACCTTTTGAGGAGGAACCTTTTGAAGAAGAGCCCTTCGAGGAGGAGCCCTTAGAGGGGGAGCCAGCTGAGGAGGAGCCTGTGGAGATCGATGATGCACAGTCATACGTCTCTTCTGATGACGAGGATGTTTGATGATCTTCCTATCCTATCTTCCTTTTCATGTTTGTTTTTGCTTATGTTATCTCTCTTTTCAAACCTAGATGGGTAAGGTTGTTCCCATCCAATAAAAGCATGAGAAGTTTAATATTTAAATTATTTATTTTGTAGCCTTACAATTTATTTAATTTTCAAAATATTAGATGTTGTGTCTCCTTACTCGTACCTGAATAATGTTTAATATGCGATATATTTCTCATTATTTTTCATTTGTGATTGTGAAGAATCATGTCTGGGAGAGGACGAGGAGGCGTGCCGGTGGTCGTGGTACCATTAACATGACGGCAGCAGAGCTAGCAGCTTTGATAAATAATAGTGTGGCAGAGGCCCTAGCAGCACAGAATGCTGCAGGTAAATGCTTTAACTATTGACTAATAGTGTCAATCCTTCTCCTAAAAACATCTTTCTAAACTCTATAATTCCAATTCAATTTGTATTTCTAAATCCAGGCCAGCAAAATCAGCAAAACTAACAGCCAGCCTGCACTTTCAAAGCATTCATGGATTGCAAGCCCCACACCTTTAGTGGAGCTGAAGGAGCCATTGGATTACTTCGCTGGTTTGAGAAGGTCGAATCAGTAATAGCCATGTGCAACTGTCCGGTGGCTAACCAAGTGAAGTTTGCTGCTGGAACTTTAGAAGGCCCGGCCCTAACATGGTGGAATGCCCAAGTTCAAATGTTGGGACTGGAAATGGCAAATGGACTCCCGTGGGAGGAATTTAAAACAATGATGAAGGAAGAATACTGCCCACGCGATGAAATTCAAAAGCTAGAGGGAGAGTTCTGGAACCTTAAGATGGAGGGTTCGGAAATTGAACTCTACACCACCCGTTCGCACGAACTTGCTACCATGTGCCCACACATGGTGACTCCGGATTACAAACGGATTGAACTATACATTGGAGGTTTGGTACCTCAGATTCAAAGCATGGTGACCTCATCCAACCCTACCACCATCTAACAGACCATCAGACTTGCTCACAAGTTGACCGATCAGGCGGTGACGCAAGGAACTTTACCTCCAAGAGGTTCAGTTGCTAAACCCACCGACAACCACAAACGCAAGTTCGATCACCATTCCAACACCCACAACCACTCTAACTCCCACTCCAAAGGACCTCAACCCAACCAACCCCAGTTTAACCAACCGCAACAACAACAACAGCGTAGGTTTGAGCCTACCAAGAACTTCAATCAGTCGACCTCTTCTGGCCAAAACCAGGGTGGCTATGCGGGGAAGTCCCCGAAGTGTAACAAGTGTAACTTGCACCACTTTGGGTTCTGCAATCGTTGCCAGAGGTGCGGTAAAATAGGCCATGCTGCTAAGGACTGCAGGGGTGAATTACAAACTAAACAACCCTTTCAACAACCGGGATCTACTAGGGCTTGCTTTGAGTGTGGAAAGGAAGGGCATATTCGGAAGAACTGTCCTCAGTTGAAGAAAGGGGGTAATGGAAATCACAACCCTAACCAGAATAACAATGGTAATGGTGGTAACAATGGCAATGGGGAAGGAAATGGTGTGAAGGGACGAGCCTTCGTACTAGAATCTGGAGAAGCCCGTTACGACCGTAATGTGGTTACCGGTAATTTCCTCGTAAATAATTTCTTTGCTTATGTCCTTTTTTATGCCGGTGCTGATAGAAGTTTTATATCTAAGAAATTTAGTAATATGATAAAAGGAACTTCATCTCTATTAGAAGATAAGTATACAATAGAGATAGCTGACGGCCAAATAATTGAGGCAACTCACATACTTAAAGGATGTAAACTTGAGCTAGCTACACATACATTTGATATCGACCTTATGCCGGTCATACTTGGTAGTTTTGATATAATCGTCGGCATGGATTGGTTATCTAAAAACCAAGCCAAAATTATCTGTCGTGAGAAGATTGTACGTATACCTCTCTCGAATGGAGAAACCCTTTCCGTCCAAGGCGAAAGAGTTGGTGCAGTCATGGGCATCATATCTTTCATGAAAGCACAAAAATGTCTTCGAAAGGGGCATACGGCTATTTTGGCCCTTGTTGCTGAGCAGCCTTCAGAAGAGAAGAAGATCGAAGATATTCCCGTTGTGCGTGAATTTTTGGAAGTATTTCCCGAGGATCTGCCTGGTTTACCACCGCACCGTCAAGTTGAGTTCCAAATTGATTTAGCACCCGGAGCAGCACCGATTGCTCGGGCACCTTACAGACTGGCACCCAGTGAATTGCAGGAACTGTCCACTCAATTGCAAGATTTATTGGATAAAGGTTTCATCCGACCTAGTTCATCACCGTGGGGAGCTCTGGTATTATTTGTCAAGAAGAAGGACGGTACGTTCCGTATGTGTATTGATTACCGGGAGCTGAATAAAGTCACAATCAAGAACCGCTACCCTTTACCTCGCATAGATGACCTTTTTGATCAACTCCAAGGATCAAGTTTCTCTTCCAAAATAGACCTTAGGTCCGGCTATCATCAGTTAAGAGTCCGAGAAGAAGATATCTCTAAGACTGCATTCAGAACGAGGTACGGCCATTACGAATTTATGGTCATGCCTTTTGGTTTAACCAACGCACCCGCGGTATTCATGGACCTCATGAACCGTGTGTGTAAGCCTTACCTTGACCAGTTCGTTATCGTTTTCATCGACGACATCCTCATCTATTCCAAGAACAAGGAGGAACATGAGGAACATCTACGCCTAATTTTGGAACTACTCAAGCGAGAACAACTGTATGCTAAGTTTTCCAAGTGTGAATTTTGGATCCGGGAAGTTCAGTTTCTAGGGCATGTGTCGACCCATCAAAGATAGAAGCCGTCAAGAATTGGGCAGCACCGACGACTCCGACTGAGGTGCGACAATTTCTGGGATTGGCTGGATACTACCGTCGATTCATCGAAGGATTTTCCAAAATTGCTCAACCCCTCACTGCTTTAACTCAAAAGGGTAAAGCCTATAATTGGGGCGACAACCAAGAGTCAGCATTCCAACACCTCAAACAGAAACTTTGCAGTGCACCTATTTTAGCTTTTCCGGAAGGAACCGATGATTTTGTAGTGTATTGTGATGCATCTATTCAAGGTCTGGGTTGTGTCTTAATGCAACGCGAAAAGGTAATCGCATACGCGTCACGTCAATTAAAGGTTCACGAGAAAAACTACACCACTCATGACCTAGAGTTGGGAGCAGTAGTTTTTGCACTTAAGATATGGAGACATTACTTGTACGGTACCAAATGCACCATCTACACCAACCACAAGAGCCTCCAGCATGTCTTCGAGCAGAAGGAGTTGAACATGCGACAACGTCTTGGGTTGAACTTTTAAATGATTACGACTGTGCGATCCGGTATCATCCGGGTAAAACTAACGTTGTGGCTGATGCACTAAGCCGAAAGGAAACGAAACCCAAACGAGTTCGAGCATTACAACTTACTATTCACCCTGGATTGCCTGACAGAATCCGTAGTGCTCAACTTGAAGCCTTGAAAGAAGATAACCTACCGTTAGAAGGTACACGCGGCATGGAAGCACAACTTGAAGTAAAATCTGACGGAATTCGTTACTTCGTCGAACGAATATGGATTCCAGTGTTCGGAAATTTAAGGGAACTAATCATGGATGAAGCTCATAAATCTCGTTACTCCATTCATCCGGGTACCGATAAAATGTACCATGATCTAAAAGTACTATATTGGTGGCCGAAGATGAAGGCCGATATAGCCACCTATGTTAGTAAATGTCTGACTTGCGCGAAGGTCAAAGTCGAATACCAAAAACCATCCGGTCTTCTACAACAACCAGAAATTCCTATGTGGAAATGGGAACAAATATCCATGGACTTCATCACCAAATTACCACGAACTCCTACTGGATGCGATACCATTTGGGTAATCGTTGATCGTTTAACAAAATCCGCCCATTTCTTAGCCATCAAGGAAACCGATAAGATGGAAAAGCTTACTCGTATTTACTTAAAAGAAGTAGTATCTCGGCACGGGGTGCCTATCTCTATCATTTCGGATCGTGATGCACGATTCACTTCTCGTTTCTGGCAGTCGTTACATAAGGCCTTAGGCACGCGTCTAGATATGAGCACAGCATACCATCCTCAAACGGATGGCCAAACAGAACATACTATCCAAACTCTGGAGGACATGCTACGAGCTTGTGTGATTGATTTCGGTAACACTTGGGAGTCTCACCTACCGTTGGTGGAGTTCTCCTACAACACTAGCTATCACACTAGCATCAAGGCAGCTCCATTTGAAGCACTTTATGGATGGAAATTTCGTTCTCCCATTTGTTGGACCGAGGTTGGAGATAGCCAACTCACAGGTCCTGAACTTGTATTTGAAACTTCTGAAAAGATCGTTCAAATTAGAAACCGTATGGCGGCAGCTCATGATCGTTAAAAGATCTATGCCGACAAGCGTCGTAAACCTTTGGAGTTTCAAGTAGGTGACATGGTCTTACTTAAAGTCTCACCTTGGAAAGGTGTCATTCGTTTCGGGAAACGAGGTAAACTGAATCCTCGTTATGTTGGACCTTTCAAAATATTAAAGTGAATCGGACCAGTAGCGTATCAACTGGACTTACTTGAAAGACTTAGTGGTGTGCACAACGTCTTTCATGTCTCAAATTTAAAGAAATGCCTAGCAGAAGAATCACTCGCAGTTCCTCTTGAGGAACTACACGTTGATGAACAGCTACGCTTCATCGAAGAACATGTGGAAATTATGGATATGGAAGTTAAAACGTTAAAGCACAGTAAGATCCCTATTGTCAGAGTTCGTTGGAACTCGAAACGCGGACCGGAATTCACGTGGGAGCGCGAGGATCAGATGATGCGCAAATATCCTAATCTGTTCAAGCACTCCGCGTCAAATTCTTAAGGTACTATTTAATTTTCGGGACGAAAATTTTTTCAACTAGGGGATGATGTGACACCCCAGAATTTTTTTTTTCATATTTTAATTTTCGGGACGAAAATTCTTTCAACTAGGAGATGATGTGACAATCCGGATTTTTCAGTTAATTCCGTTAACCATTCCGTTAAGTTTCTTATTAAAAACTTAACCCCGTTAATCAAACCTAACCCCAAGGACTAATTCGGTCACAAAATCAACTCAAAACTGCAGGGACTAGTTGTGTAAATATGCCAAACCGAATTATTGACTCCCCAAAGTCAAAATCAAATCAATTCAACCCTGTTTGACTTTTTGAAGTCAAACTCGTGACAAATTCAATCAAAATCAAATTCACAAATCGATTTGTTGAAATTGAAACCGTTATCGCTCGATTAATGCCATTAATGATCTTAAACATCAATTAAAACATCCATCATTAGCAAATTAAACAGGTTAATGATGAGTTATTTTGTAACCGTCGACCCACATCAAACATTCATCGAATTCGACGAATCCTCATATTACTTTCATAAATTAAACCCTCTCACACCTTTATCGAATCTGTTTGAGCCTGTTGCAAGCATCAATTCGTCCAGAATCATAGCAGAGGGAGTCGGAGATCAAACCAGTTCAAGTCGGAACTATTTTAGTCGAGGATCATCAATTCGAACTCTATTCCGGTAATTGTCTAAACCCACACTGTCGTTTCTGTCTAATAATTGAAAGCCCTATGCCAATTAGGGCTTACAACATCAATTATATCAAGAACCCGATTCTAGGGTTCATACAAATACGGTTTGATCGAATCCTAATCTAAACACAATCTTAATTCAATTCATTGGTATGGTTAGAATCGCAAACAGTAACTCTTTGAAAGCCCTATGGTTATTTGGGATTACATTATCGAATGGATCATGAACCATAACCTAGGGTTCATATAAAACCGGTATAATCGAACCCTGCTTTAGACTCAGTATAAATCCAATTAAAATGTATCATTAGCTTCGTAATTCTCTACTCAATGAAAGACCTATATCATTTTAATCACAGAACATCGAATTGTTCATGATCCAGATTCTAGGGTTTGTTCATACGATAATTTGGGGGTTTTGATTCTAGAATCAGTCTTAATCTAATTAAACTATTCATACACATTCGCAAGCCTTTAATGAGTAAAAACCCCATAAATCCAACTGTTTTCATCATCGAATTCGATCAAATCAGAACCGTGCTCATAAGCTAGGGTTCGGCCCATTTTTCTGTAATTTAACGGCCTTAAACACGATGTTTTTGAAATTAAACTCACCCATAGATTCGCAAACCCTCGTTGAACGAAACCCCTATATTCCTATGTTTAATCGAAGTCAAAATCGTGGGTATTGGGACAGTTTCGAACCGGTATGTGTATGGGAGGGAAACCCAGTGGACTTGGGTGTTAAAACTATTTGAAACTGATGATGTTCGCGATAGCCTAGCGGCCGGGACTGGTTAGAGCGATGTGTGTGTGTAGGTGAGACCCGGGTTATTTTTAAAACATTTTTCTGGATTATTAAATTAATAAAAATCGAATCTGTTAATATTATATTATTATATAAATAACCCGAAAAACAACCCGTAAGCTCGGGTTTGAAATATTAGTTTATTTTTATAAATTATACCCACTTTTATAAATAATATATTATTATTATTATTAACAAGTAAAATAATATATTTATATTATTTTTAAGCCGTAAACTCGTAAAAAATAATATGTTTATATTATTCCCAAATTGTGACCCGTATTATTAAATAATATATATTTATATTATTTCAAGTCATTTTATAACGCCGTAAATCAATCGAGACTAAATAATAATATAACTAATTATATTATCCACTCGTATATATATATATATATATATTATTTATGTCGTTCGTCGCGTAAAGTCATTCCTAAACCCGTGGACGCGTTCGTCCACTCTCGTTTATTGGAGCGGTTCTTTTAGGACATTCCTCGTTTTCCGTGTCACAGTCACAATTCCCATTATCGTTCCTAATTTATATGTTTATAATTTTAGGACATTCGTAGGTCTTTTGAGACTTACACTCGTGGTTCCAACTTACTTCTAGTGTGAAACTACCTTCAACGCCAAGCAGGTGAGTTTTCACGGCCCCTTTTTACTGTTTTAACTTGGGAGAGAAAACATGCTTAAACTGATTTTTAGATTTTTTATTTCATATGCTATCAATGTTAAAGCTAAGTGTAACATGCTATCACAGAAAGTCCTCATCTTATCTCGAACCGTTAATATGGATCTTAGCCAGGTAATGTTTAGTAGTACTACTGGGTTTGACAAATCCCACCCGCGTTAGTCGCGCTAACTCGATTGGATATCGAATGGGTGAAATGTTAGCCTACTCACATGGCCAGTATTGATAGACCTGGCAGGAGACAATAAACAAACAGTCAGCTTCGGTTGCTAGCACTTGAGCTAAAACATGAACATAGGTTAGCTACCTATAGATACATATTGAATGATCATAAATCTGTTAAACGCTTACGTATTTAATTGAAACCTGTGAACTCACCAACCTTGTGTTGACACTTTTCTTTACATGTTTTCTCAGGACGCTAAGCTAAGACACAGATGCACGTTAGGGCATGCATGGGATTCAACTGCTTTGCTTTGTGTCTATTTATGTTTGGTTGAATTATTCTATTATACTTTGTTTGGTTTGGACGTTTGGACTTTTGAGACTTTTGGACTTTGGTTTTGGGCGCGTGTATTTTACGCATTTACTTTCCTTACGCTTCCGCATTGATACTCTGATTTAAAAGATATTTTCATTTTGAGTCCCATGTAGAGTCGTTCAAAGTAACTAATGTCTGAGATCCTGGCTCGTCACTTCCCAAACGGTAAAACTCCGTTGGTTGAAAATGGGGGTGTGACATTGGTGCATTCCCGGTTCGTATGACCGCTTTCACCACAATTATAACATTTAATGACTTGCCTGCATTCACGGGAGTAGTGCCCAGTCTTGCCACATTTGTAGCACAGATTTGTCCCTAGCCGACATTCACCCGTATGTCTTACCCCACATTTTTCACAGACTGCCGTCTTGCCTACCCTGGTCTGTTTGTCCCGAGCCCCATACAACTTCCCACCCGATCGCTTAGCGGGAAAAATCAGCTTCTTCTTGGGCTCTTCAATGGCAACGACATTCAACGACATATCATCAAATACCACTCCGCTCAGTTCTACTACTGAATCGTAGGTACTAGGGGCATTTGCTTTAAATGTAGCAAGCAATCTTTCTTTCCTCAGTCATGACAAGATGTGGCACCAGACGTTCCAGTTTATTGAACTGTGTGGTGTACTGCCGGTGCTTCATGCTCCCGGCCTTAATCCCCAGAAATTCCCTTTCTACCTTTTCGATCTCATTCCTTGAATAGAAATTATTGATCACCAAAGTTTTCAAATCAGTCCACATCATCGCATTCACAGCCTCATCCCCCTTGGCTTGACGTACACCTTCCCACCAATGGGATGCTTCCTCCCTCAAGGAGTTAGCAGCAAACTTCACAACTTGATCTGCTCGACACTCGCTTAAACGAATGGCAGCTTCCATACGGATCACCCAATCAAATGTAGCCACCGCGTCTTTCTTTCCAGGGAGAACCGGTGTATCAAATGCCTTGAAGGACTTATAGTCGCAACCACGGTTAAGCAGTGTGTTGATTGCCTTAGTGTTCGGGGTACCAACCGCCGTGTTAGACCGACCTGTCTCACTAGCCTTCTTTAACGCTTCTGCCAACAGTCCTGGCAGAGAAACCTTCATCAACTCAGTAAACTCGCGTGCCAGAGCCGCTCTCACTTCCGGTTCAAAAGTGAATTGTTTTCCTTCGACATGAGTCGGCTCAGTCCCTTGCATACTAACTTCTGGCTCAGTGTGAGCACTTCCTTCTTCACTGTACTCTTGGGGTGCAGGGGTCCTGCCGCGCCCACCGTTACGACCACCGGTACGACCGCCGGTATGGCCCCCACCACGCCTTCCGCTCTTTCGTCCCGCCATTTCATTATATAAGACAAGGAATCCAATGTCATCACGCTAGTTAACAAATAAAATTCAACAAGCACTGTAAGATGTTAATATACACTGGTCATCTGCAATTAACCATTACACTACCTTTCGATTTCTATTTGACCACCTTTGTGATTCCATCAGAACACAAGTCCTTACCTAACCCTTTCTAAGGCATACTATACATGTAAACATATACTACCTTCATACATGATGATGTGGCTCGAGTTACCCGTACTGGCATCCGCTTCCGGTCCCATTCACAGTTTAAGTTCAGACACTGAGTGTCCGAATCTCTCAAACTATTGCTCTGATACCAACTTGTAAGGCCCCAAACCCAGGAAGCCTCACTTGTTGGATTTACTCATTCACAAACAGTTATTAAACTTGAATATCAAATAACGTAGCGGAATCATTCATTCATCATAATTAAAACTTGTTCATACATGTGGAAGCGTAACATTGTCAAATACATAACATAACATAACATAACATAACATAACATAACATAACATAACATAACATAACATAACATAACATAACATAACATAACATAACATAACATAACATAACATAACATAACATAACATAACATAACATAACATAACATAACATAACATAAACAACTCATAACGGGATGCCAGTCTTCATATCATCCGGGTAACTCTTCTCGCTTGCCAAGCATCACCGTCTATCACCATAACATGCCCTTAACCTGAATGTGCATACTAAAAAGTCAGCTACGCTGGTGAGTTCTAGCTTTACATAAAACCTTAACATAAACATTTTGCGAAAAAACATAACATACATTTGTTTAACAAAAGCGTACGTAAAACATGCAATAAGTTAACATCATCACAACATCGTAACATAGCATCATAACATAAGTCAACATAAACCGAATCTGCGCCTTCTCGTAACCGTCAATCCCATACATCGCATACCAGCGGATGAACTTAAGGCTCGTTACCTCTAAGTCATCCGTCACCCAGGTCCCCTAAGGCTCGTTACCTCTAGGTGGACCAAACATATGTCTCCTAAGGCTCGTTACCTCTAGGTAGACCAAACATATGTCCTAAGGCTCGTTACCTCTAGGTAGACCAAACATATGTTTCCTAAGGCTCGTTACCTCTAGGTAGACAGAACATAACTTAGGCACTATTTCCCCGCAAGGAATAGTACCTTCCATCGGGATCCCGGTAATCCCATGGGTGACCGTCGTCACCCCATCATCAACCAGTTGTACAACCGTTAGTCAGCCACAAAGGCCCCCCGTAAGGGTGAGGCCAATACATACATACATACCTTAGCTCCCGTAAGAACTCGTGCAGATTCGTTCATTCGTGACTTTCATAAAACCTTTACCTCATTTTAGTTAAAGCATTTGTACGTTTTATTAAACAAAACATCATCTCTTTCGTAAACCTTTCATAAACTTCATTTGGCAAAACATTTCATAATCATCATCTCGTAAACATCATTTCGTAAACATCATATCGTAAACATCATATCGCAAACATCATATCGTAAACATCGTTTTGTAAACCTCGTTTCGTAAACCTCATTTCAAAACATCATTCCGTATACTAGCTCAAAAACATTAATTAAAACATTTAAAGAAGGGCTTCTAGAACTCACCTGATAAGCTAATCTGGGTTGTCCTAAACAAAGGTCCCACAATGTCACTTCCGATCTGAATTGATTAGTTAAATACACATCAGACCAAATCCTGACTCTAACGGTTTAACCTTCTGAACATACAGACTTTACTTAACCGGCCTGATGCCTGCGAACTTAGCAAGTGCGCAGGGCCTTCTTCTTGCGTACTTAATAAGTGCGCAAACATTGCTTCATACGTACTTGATAAGTACGCAAGACCCTCTCCATGCGTACTTGATAAGTACGCCGGATCCTCTTGTCACACCCCGCCAAGGCGGAAACGCGAGGCGTAACATTCACTGGTTTCCAAAGCATATGATTATCGCAAACACATACATGTAATTGGATACATAATCGAGTTTAAAATATTTACATCACAAAGTATCAAATTGTGTTTACAAAAGTTTAAGATTTCGCAAATATGACTCAAGACCATGAGTTATACAAGAGAAATCCTGCAAAAAGTCGTATCCACGTGCATGCATGTATCCTACATTGCTAACCTGATGACCACGTTCAATTTCCTGAAAACATACTTAAAAACGTCAACACGAGGTTGGTGAGTTCACAAGTTATTATAAAGAGTTATCATAAACCCAATGTTTAAATCTGATCATTTTCCGATCAAAACTCTTTGTTAAACCTGATCACTTTAACCTGATCAGAACTCTTTTGTTTAAACCTGATCACTTTAACCTGATCAGAACTCTTTTGTTTAAAACCTGATCATTTTAACCTGATCAGAGCTCTGTTGTTTAAAACCTGGTCATTTTAACCTGATCAGAACTCTTTTGTTTAAAACCTGATCATTTTAACCTGATCAGAGCTCTTTTGATTAAACCTGATCACTTTAACCTAATCAGAGCTCTTTTGATTAAACCTGATCACTTTAACCTGATCAGAACTCTTTTGTTTAAAACCTGATCATTTTAACCTGATCAGAACTCTTTTGTTTATATTACCAATGAATATGAATACTAATCCGATCTATTGACCCCATTTGTAAGTTTGCAAGGAATACAAAATAGTATGTAATGTACGAGACCGTAACCAAACCCCAACATTCTGTGCCTCCCCCCGCCTTTCTGCGAGTAAGACAATATGCGGTCATTCGGCCATTTGGACCCCTGGTTAGAGCGACTAACCATGACCGGAGGCGTCACCCCCAATAGTACAATTCATATAATCCCAGGCTAAGTCCATAGCTAATGGTTACTAATTTATTCAGAGGACTTTAAGCGCTTTACTTTTCCCTCAATACACACATACGGTCAGATCATTAGTTCAATTCAATTACACACAAAAGTCTTTTACAAGTATGTTTCCACCCCAAATCATTTCAAAACTTCAGAAAAAAGGGGATTAGTGAAACTCACCTCGACAGTATGAATGCTAGCAAATATTTGAATAACAGCAGACTCGCCTATCCGTATCCTAATTACACAAGGATAACATACACGTTAAGACTACCTGTCTTAAACGCAAGCTGTTCACCCGACTTAGCAGATCTGATTGCTTTTGTTTAAATATCTTTTTAATTTTTCAACACTTGTTTCGTTATAAAATAGTTCTAAGTTACTGCCCCATGGGGCTGATGAACAGGTATCGAAACTTTCTTAGTTTCGATTGAACAGAACAGATGTCAAAAATTCTTTGTTTCGATTGAGTAAATTAGGTATCAAAACTACCTAGTTTCGATTGGCAAAAATAGTATCAAAACTACCTAGTTTCGATTGGGCAATAGGTATCGAAACTCCTAGTTTCGATTGAGTAATAGGTATCGAAACTACCTAGTTTCGATTGAACAACAGGTATCGAAACTCCCAGTTTCGATTGAACAACAGGTATCGAAACTCCCAGTTTCGATTGAACAACAGGTATCGAAACTCCTAGTTTCGATTACTGAAATTCTGATTGACAGAATCAGTCCTGTATATTTTTATGTTTTAATCTTGAATTTGACACACTTTTCTTGTTATCTTACTTGCGTTTGAACGATTTGTATGTTTAGCTACGGTTTTAAAGAAAATAATATGGATGGTATCGAGTTTTTACCTCTGAACAGAGATGATGATTTTGAGAGAAACAGAGAAGTGGTCTTGAATCTTTTGCTAAACTCTCTTTAGGAACACTTGAAATTCTTCTTAAAACACCGAATTATGGTGGATTTTTCCTTAAAACTTGACTTCGACTTGTAGAGAATTGGGAAGATTGCCGTAAGAAAATGAGAGTGATGAAAGGGGTTCGTGGGAATGGAGACTGAGGTGGTATGGTTTATATCTGAATTCTCACAATTAAGGTATGGTTTCTCTCTGAAACTTGGTTAAGAAAGTCAAGGAGTTGGGGGGAAAAGACCCACTTGTCTCGGCCGAATGAGGAATTGGGTTTAGGGTTAATTAAATCAAATAATTTGATTTAAGTGCAACTTAATATTATTTAGAGTTTTTAAAAGGTAAATTAATTCGGTTTAGATTTCTCACGGTATTATAATTTTAACCAGTTTATGGCTCGTTGAAGAAAATATTGAAATCTTGGTTTGTATAATTCGTTGAGGTGATTATTTGTAGGTATGAGTACCTAAAAGTGGCGTTACCAAGTAACGTCTTCGAAACGTCCATTATTTTCCTTTTACGTATATTATATGATTTAGTCTTAGAAATAAATTATAGTTCAACGTAAATTTTGTGTAATATATATATATATATATATATTTTTCTGGTTATTTAATTTAACCAATAACGTTCGTATTTAGTCGGGTTATACTACATACTTTTTCTAGTAATTCTTTAAAAATTACTAAACATGGAATAAACTCTTTTGCTAGACTCCTTGACTTTACTTAGTTAAAATAAAATATCAGGAAATAATAAGTATGAACGTGCATTTATGTAATATGGATATTGACCTGAAGTGCTGGGTGTCACATTCTCCCCATGTCACAGAGAATTTCGTCCCGAAATTCAGTTCTTGTCATTCTGACTTGGAGTGTCTGTAAACAAGGACGGGTACTTGGATTTCA
The DNA here is from genome assembly GCA_023525975.1 of Smallanthus sonchifolius. NCBI lineage: Eukaryota > Viridiplantae > Streptophyta > Magnoliopsida > Asterales > Asteraceae > Smallanthus > Smallanthus sonchifolius. The sequence continues at coordinate 34,336,316 of CM042042.1, forward strand.
TTTTATCTTCCCGCTCCCACGTATACTCGGGGCCGCGCTTTGAATTCCAACGTACCTTGACCAGCTTAACACGGATGCGCCTTGTTCTCTGAACCTTCCAATCTGTGACTTCCGTAGGTTCCTCAATGAAATGCAACCTGTCGTCTATGTGAATCTCATCAGGCGATATAATTAATGTGTCGTCTGATAAGCACTTCTTGAGATTTGACACATGAAACGTATCATGTATATTGCTTAGTTCTTGTGGCAACTTGAGCTTGTAAGCTACAGGGCCAACCCTAGCCAAAATTTCAAACGGTCCAACGTACGCTTGCCACGGTTGCCAAATCTTGCAACTCCTTTCCAAGGTGAGACCTTTAACATGACTTTGTCTCCCTCTTGGAATTCTAAAGGTCTCCGTCTGTTATCCGCGTAACTCTTTTGTCTGTCACGGGCGGCTTTCAGACGATCCTTGATTTTGAAAATCTTGTCCTTGGTCTCTTGAATAACCTCAGGACCGGTTAAATGCTTGTCACCAACTTCTGCCCAACATAGCGGTGAACAACATTTTCGACCATACAAAGCCTCAAACGGAGCGGCTTTGATGCTGGTGTGGTAACTATTACTGTATGAAAACTCAGCTAGCGGCAAATGAGTATCCCAATTTCCACCGAAATCAATTGCACACGCACATAGCATATCCTCTAAAGTTTGAATGGTCCTTTCACTTTGACCATCTATTTGTGGGTGATATGCCGTGCTCATGTCAAGACGTGTGCCCATGGCTTCTTGTAATGATTTCCAGATTCTAGACACGAATCTGTTGTCTCTATCAGAGATAATAGAAATTGGCACTCCATACCTAGCCACAATTTCCTTAATATAAAGCCTTGCAAGTTTCTCGGTTTTATCCGTCTCTTTGATGGGTAGAAAATGAGCTGATTTCGTCAAACGATCGACGATTACCCATATAGTGTCATACCCGCTCGACGTCTTGGGTAACTTTGTAATGAAATCCATGGAAATTTGTTCCCATTTCCGTTGAGGTATCTCATGTAGTTGTAACAATCCCGACGGTTTCTGATGTTCTGCCTTTACCTTTGAACATGTCAGGCATTTACCGACATAAATAGCAATTTCTCCCTTCATGTTCGGCCACCAGTAGAGTTCTTTCAGATCCTTATACATTTTATCCAAACCTGGGTGAATGGAGTACCTGGACTTGTGGGCTTCGTCCATAACCAACTCCCGTATGTTACCAAAACATGGCACCCAAATTCTATTCATGAAGTATAAAGTGTCATCTGACTTTGGTTCCAACTGCTTTATCATTCCTCGTAAAGCTTCATTCTGTATGTTTTCTTCTTTGATTGCCTCTCGTTGTGCCATCCGGATTTGAGTCGTGAGACTCGTATGAATTGTCAATTCTAGGGCACGAACACGGAGTGTTTTAACCCGTTCCTTACGACTCAAGGCATCTGCTACGACGTTTGCCTTACCAGGGTGATACTTGATATCACAGTCGTAATCATTCAGTAGTTCTACCCAACGACGTTGCCTCATGTTGAGTTCTTTCTGATTAAAGATATGCTGGAGACTCTTGTGGTCTGTAAAGATAGTACATTTTGTACCGTATAAGTAATGTCTCTAAATCTTGAGTGCAAACACGACAGCACCCAATTCCAGATCGTGAGTCGTATAATTTTTCTCATGTACTTTTAGCTGTCTGGATGCATACGTTATGACTTTTTCTCTCTGCATCAATACACATCCCAGACCTTGGTGTGATGCGTCGCAGTACACGATGAAATTGTCGGTTCCTTCGGGAAGGGATAGGATTGGTGCACTGCAAAGTTTTTGCTTCAGCAATTGAAAAGCTGATTCTTGTTTATCAGTCCAATCAAACTTTTTGTCCTTCTGAGTTAACGTGGTCAAAGGCAAGGCTATCTTTGAAAAATTCTCGATAAATCGCCTGTAATAGCCTGCCAAACCCAGAAATTGACGCACCTCAGTCGGAGTTCTTGGTGCTTCCCAGTTTTTGATAGCTTCAATCTTGGATGGATCCACATGGATACCATTCTTATTGATGACGTGTCCGAGAAAGTGAACCTCTCGGATCCAAAACTCACACTTAGAGAATTTAGCATAAAGCTTCTCATTCCTGAGTAGTTCCAAGATTAATTTCAAATGATGTTCATGTTCCTCCTTGGTTCGTGAATATATCAATATGTCATCGATAAACACAATCATGAATTTATCCAAGTACGGCTTGCACACGCGGTTCATGAGATCCATGAAGAAGGCCGGTGCATTAGTCAAGCCAAATGGCATAACTAGGAACTTGTAGTGACCGTAACGAGTCCTAAAAGCCGTTTTTGGTATATCTTCTTCCTGAATTTTTAGTTGATGATATCCTGATCGTAGATCAATTTTTGAATAGAAACTGGAACCTTGAAGTTGATCAAACAAATCGTCTATTCGAGGAAGAGGATACCGGTTTTTGATTGTCAGTTTGTTCAACTCCCGATAATCAATGCACATTCTAAAGGTTCCATCCTTTTTCTTTACAAACAGGACCGGGGCTCCCCATGGTGAGAAACTCGGTCTTATGAAACCTTTGTCAAATAACTCTTGTAGTTGGCTCGATAGTTCCTGCATCTCGGAAGGGGCTAGACGATACGGAGATCGTGTAACTGGTGCGGCTCCTGGTACTAGGTCTATCCGGAACTCGACTTGTCTTGATGGTGGTAATCCTGGTAAGTCCTCGGGAAATACCTCCGAGTAATCTCTGGCGATTGGTATGTCCTCAAGTCGACGTTCTTCGGGTTTCTTCTCGACGATGTGAGCCAGGAATGCACAATAACCCTTGCGTAGATACTTATGAGTTTTCATGCAGTTTATCGTCTTCAACATCATTCTACACCTTTCGCCTTGAATTGAAAGAATTTCTCCGCTTGGTAGTGGGATACGTACAATCTTCTCGAAGCATACGATCTCGGCACGATTCTTTGATAACCAATCCATGCCAATAACAATATCAAAACTCCCTAGTTTGACGGGTAGAAGGTCTATACTGAATGTATGGTTTTCTAAGCATAAAGTACAACCCCTAATGACCTCTTCGGTTTCTATTAATTTCCCATTTGCTAATTCAATTGTATAACTTTGATCTAGTTTGCTGGCCTTATTACCGAGTAAGGATTTAAAATCATTCGACACAAAGCTCATATCCGCACCCGAATCAAAAAGTACAGAGGCATAGTGGTTATTTATCGGGAACGTACCAGTGACGATGTTCGGGTCCTGGCGTGCGTCCCTTGCACCCATCACAAATGCCCTCCCTCGTGCCTGAGCGTTGTTCTGATTCTTCCACTTGGGACAATCCCTCTTGAAGTGCTTCAGGTCACCACATATGAAACATCCCGGTTTAATTTTCCCCATTCGGTTGTTAGTTCGACAAGCTTGTGTGGTGTGACCAAACTTGTCACATTTTCCACACTTGATGCACACACCGGCATGATGATTTCCACACTTCTTACATCTCGGTAGGCCCCTATCATACTCCTTTCTTTCCACTGTGTTGACTGCAAAACCTTCATAGTTCCTTATTTCTTAAACCCTTGCTTCTCAGACTTGTTACTTGAATTTCCCATCCATTTCCTTTTCTCCCCAGATCTACCTTCCTCGTTCTCCTTCCTCACAAACAATTCATTACGTACCGCATCATCCCTTAGCTTGAATGCTAAAGTTGTAGCACTCTTAGCATCTACTGGATTAGATGATGTTACCATGCTACGAATTTGAGACGCAAGGCCCCACAGATACCTCTCAACACGCTTATGTTCTGGTGTGACCATATGCGGTACTAGAATCGCCAATTCATTGAAACGGTCGGTGTATCCCGCCACATCATCTCCTATCATCTGTAGGTTCCACATCTCAGTTTCAATCTTTTGCAATTCGTTTCGAGGACAGTATTCCTCAATCATCATGTTTTCAAGTCTTCCCAAGACAATTGGTACGCTGTCTCTCTCCCCAAAGTCTTCATTTGAGTATTCCACCAAGTTAAAGCTTTATCAGTGAGCGCACATGTAGAATATTTCACCATGCAGTCAGTGGTGCATTCACTAATATCAATCACCGACTCCATCTTTTCTATCCATCTCATCAGACCTACTGCACCCTCGGTGCCATTGAAGTTACGGGGGTTGCAGGATAGGAAGGCCTTGTAGGTGCACTTCCTATTTGGAGCATTTGTAGAAGCACAAGTCATAACGTCATTAATTCGGATCATGACTATGTGTTATGGCTTATTTATTTTTATTACCTCTGAAACCTCCGGAACCTCCTGCTGTACCGCTACCTCCTGCTGTACCGTTACCTCCTGCACCTCCTCCGCCGGTACCGCTGCCGTTTCCTCCGCCACTATTTCGATTTGCTTCGTACTGCTCCATGGCGGCAGCTACTCGCTGTGCTATGAGTTGCTCCACGTTTGGGGAAATCTTTTCGTTGTTGCCACTAGTAGTGTTACGGGGCGTCCTTCGCTTAGGTGCCATGACGTTCTTTCAAACATATCAATTAAAAAGAAACAACATTATATAATAATAATGATAGATCATGACATAAGGATATAACAACATCAAACGTGAACAACCATCACTACAACATAAACCATCACATACATAGTTAAAACATACATAGTACATTGTTCCAAAAGACAAGGATACAAAAGGGATGGGTTCACATGACCACATCAGTACCAAAGTTTTAAACTACATAATGTGCAATGGGCACAACCCGCCCATAAATAGGTTTAAAAAAAGAAGTGGGAGTACAACCCAATCATCATGGCAAGTCCTGCCATGACAAAGCTAGCCCTAGCCACAAATTCTGCAGCCAAAGTCCTTTCTTCCAGCGCCTCCACCATGTCTCGGACCGTGAGAGTGAACTGCCAGTCCATATCAGCTCTCAACTCGAGGTAGTCAGTGGCACCCTGTATGTCTCGGGTGCTATCCTCCAAAGTTTGTACTCGAGATCCGAGCCTTTAACGTAAGCGCGTGGCTACATCCCCATGTGCCCGAATATCATC